>JAWWES010000081.1:20958390-20998991 GCA_035583135.1 Lophotriccus pileatus | reverse complement strand
AGGGACCCCGCAGGAAACAGGGGTGGACTCAAAAGCCATTATTCCCTGTGACCCTGTGGTGCAGATCCATGGAAAAGTAAGAGTCCCCTTGCAAGATGGAAGACCTACAGGATCCCGGGTAACCTCCAGCCTTCGGCCTTAGCCCAGGAGGGAGGTAGGCTCAGCCCTGTGGCCGACACAGAGGAGAAAAGAGCCAGAGAAAAACTGTTCCAGCTGCAACGACTCAAAGGAGTTGTCTCAGAGATAACAGGAAAGAAACTTACAAATGTTGCAGAGTGACTTAGAAGAATTTGCTTGCTTCTCCTCCTGGACTGATACAAAGGGGGGAGGAGTACTTCTGTGGACTCAAACTATAAATACATAGTGCTTTTTACTTAATTAGAATTTTTGTAGATATAGTTGTTTAGTTTTTATTTTCCCAGTAACAAATCCTAATATTATTTCTCCCCAATCGGATTTGGTTTTGTCTGCATAAACTTTCTCTCAACTTAGAATAGCTTAGAGCAATTTGGTTGGGGGGTGTGGTAAAAAATTGTCACCTAGACAAACCCACGACACTTATTAATGGAACTCTCTATTCTAACTGAAACCTCATTTCTTGAAACTTACTGGAACCTAATCTTGTAATCTCTCCTGTTCAGTAAAAAAGCACAGCAACACTAGTTGAAGCAATAGCTATGGGAGCTACGAGAACTGAGAGGTAGCAATATGAATACTGAGGAACTGTTTTTCCAAATAGGAATGGCTGTTTAGAGACCAGAGGAACACACCAGCCCATCAGTACATGAGATTCCTCTCTGCCTCCTTTCTTCTTGTTTGATAAGAGTGACAGATTTTTCCAGAGATCAGAGACAACTGTCTGATCCCAATGGGCTTTAGGGACCTGAGAGGTCTTGCTGAGGGACCTACCACTAGTTAAAAGCAACCAGCTCATCACACAGCAGAAAGGGATCTAAACAGATGGAAATGAGGCACATAAATGGGAAGGAAGGATTTGATGACAGTAAAAGTGGTAAAGAAAGAATTAAAAAAAAAAAATTAAAAAATAAAGAAGGAAAAAGCAATAAAATACAGAGGGATTAAATAACCACAAACCCAGTCTGTGGAGGATAACATCATAAACTTCCTGGGCTGCAGTCCCCCTTTTAAAATTCCCCAAGAATCAGCAGGTAGTTTGAGCTGGCAGTAAGATGCAGAGCACCCCCTGACATTTATGGGAAGAGTCCTCAGGTTTGGGGAAGTTTTTCCCATGAATACAACAGAATCAGTAATTTGCTGGCCCTCATACTTCAGCACATTAAGGCCACATCCTCCTATCTCCCTCTGCTCATGGGGATGTTTTTTCCTGAATTTTGTGTTCAGGTAAGTGGTTTTCCACTGCTGACATTTAATACTGTTCAAGGCAAAGAGATTCTGTGACCGGACCTCTTTATGAGCAAAAAAGCAAACACATTTGTAGTGTTACTAAATTTTGTTTGGCTGCCTAAAACGAAAACTAGACTGAGTGATAACAGGCTGAAATACCCTGAGACTCAAGGAAATCAAAGACTACTTTAATGGGGACCATGAAAAGACTTTTGAAAAAACTCAAAGAGCAAAATGCTACAGTGGCCAAAAAAACCCAACCACCCAACCAAACAAACAAACCAAACCAAAAAAAATATCTTGGGGGAGTGATTTAGTTACTTTTCCTCTGCAAAGAAAGTTAATACAAAAAGACACCTGGATCTTCTGATTAAAAAAAAAAAAAAAAAAAAAAATGGACAAATAAATATCCCTGCCAGGAACTCTCCTCAATCACACCAGTTATGTCTGGAAAAGCTCTAGCGAAGACTCTATAAACATTGTCTCTATAGCATGGGCTTTCTAATGTGACTATAGCTTCCTAACTGCAGGCTGAATTGAAGAATACATCCAGAAAACAAAGTTCCTTCTTGGTTAATGAAACCCACATGAGACAGCTTTTGCCATTGAATTACATACACTCCACGGGAGTTTTCAAGAGAGCCTCTAGGAAAGTTGAGTAAATATGTGTTTTCTTTCTTGTAGTAAAACACCTGAGGGTAAAAGGACTAACTGGTACTAGTTCTGTGCATGAGGCAACGCTGTCTGCCAGTCCCCTTCTTTTGGTGACGCACCTACACCCACAAACATCCATCTTGGCTGCAAGCTCCCTCTTGAGGGCCTCTTCTCTCAATACTTATACAAAAAACAGCATCCAAGGGACACTCTGTGCTGCACTGAACACCACACTTACAAAGCATGTCTGCCTTGCACTGTACAATATCCACCTTTGCATTGACACCAGAAACAAATCCACCCTTACCACGCATCACCACCGATTTGGGAGCTTCTGCTCAGTTCACTCCCAAAGCCTGTTTTGGTTCTGCTCATGACTGCTAATGCAGCAGCTATCTATGGATTGCTTGCCATCTGTTACTTTTGTTGCTGAGGTGATTATGTGATTTCTGCTTCTGAATAGAGTCAGCTCAGATTCAGAAATGAGTCCCATGTCTGGTCCTCCATCACCATGGGTATTGTCCAGGGCAGCACAGAGCAGCAGCCAAATGGCCTGGTGCTGCCCACGCATAGTCCCTACCACCAAGAGCTTAGTGCAATCCATCTGGTGTGTGACAGTCATTCCTTATATCTGACATGTCTCTGGTTGCAGTGCAGGCATCAGGAGATATAAAAGTCTAAATTTCCCAGAGTAGGACATCTACATGTCCACTACCATGGTTGTAGTTGCAGAGTAGTGCCCACCACCTTCTTGCCCCAGGGCTGCTGTCACTGCAAAGGACACATCACTGACTTCACATGGGAAGTGGGAAATGTTTAATGAACCTGTGTGAACTGGTGATGAATGACAGATGTCGCTCATTATTAGCAAAGAAAGGCAAGGGCCACTTGGAGTATTTTGACATGTTAAAGTGAGTCATGGGAATTCCTTATTTTGGACTATCAAGAGTCTATTCCAAATAAAGAAAATAACTAATATAAGAATAGCTATTTTCAGCTTCCAAACTACCATCTGCTGAGTTCTTGTCACCGCTCAGAGAAGCCGGTAAGCATCTAACAACCTTGTGTTACAAGAAGGTAAAGCTGTAAAGCATGAATTTGTTTGAGTGACAAAGCTGGAATTAAACTCAGCTCCCCATCCCCAACTCTGTTGTTTATACCATATTTCCCTCCTTTAAAATCTTATAGTGGTCAAATATGAAGTTCAAGTCATTCAAACAGAACCTGATCCAGTCAGCATATCAACAGGACTACTACTGTGAACAATTCCTTGTGAGGTCCATGAAGCTGCTCGCAGAAAGTGGGTGTCCACAGCTTCTGTCTGGGAGTAGATAGAAGGCTAGAGCAAATTATGTTTTCTTTAAAATGGGAAAGAGAAATTCTCAGATGATTCTCCAACTTCAGTATTGTTAGCTGTTGTTAAATTAATAAAACATCCAATACGTGATCAAATTATCAAATGGCTTAAGCACAATTATAGTGCATTTTAAATATCAGTTCTAATTATATTTTCCTTTGACAAAGTAATTACACTTCAAGAAACCGCAATCAGAACCATTTTTCACTGCCAAATCTGAGAACAGAAGGTGAAAAAGGTGCATTTAGATGATTTTATAAATTAGTAGCTTAACTTTTATATAATAAAAAACCATAACAGTAGAACAGCTTAAAAATAAACTAGAGAACTCACATTTTAATCTTATTTCAAGTCATTCAATGATTTGTAATTTAATGAGCCTTAATAGAAAGCTTGTATTTAGTTTTCTTTGCCTCCATTAGCTTGGTTTCTTGATATATAAAGTTGTTTGGCTGCTATAGAGACAATATATATTTTTAGTCTAAAATTCACACAAGAGCAAAATTAAGCACAGTCATTTCTTGTCCCACCTCATCTTCACAAGGTACTCTGAATGTCTTTTAGAGAAGACTCCAAAACACACTTGTGAGGACTGAGAGTCTATTTACTTTGTAAGGATATCAGGTTCAGGGCTGTTGAGCATAAAAGACTGGGACAGAGACAGGAAGAGAAGGAATAAATTAAAAACCCAGGCACAGAATCCAAAAAGAGTAGGACAAAATTGAGACTATACCAAAGACCAGAGCTCTCACCTTGATTATTAATGGGACATTGCTGGAACTACTTAAAGCTTTGAGGAGCTTGCACCAAAACTCTTTAACTGATAAGGAGGAGGAAGAAAGATTACCATGGGTCTTGAGGACATAAGCAAACTTACTATGGAATATTTGAGGAAATTGTGAGAATGTGATAAACTTACTATGAGATCTTCAGGGAGAAGGGAAATATAGACATCACTGCAGGTAGGGGAGGACCCATGATGGAAAAATAGAAGAGAAGAGGGAGGCAGTTAAAAGCCACCAAGTCCTGTGCCTGGCCATTGCAGCCTGTCGTTGTTACACTCCATTCCTAAATATAACCCGGGGTGAGAGCACTCTCCCGTCTATACAGATCTATTCTAGAGAACTTCAAGACATAGTAGTCAGTGAATAGAAGAGGTCTGGGGGACAAATACCAGAAGTCTGAGAGCTGACTAATGGAGGGACCATAGGTATGAGCCAGCGATTGGGCAATCCAGGATCCTGAGAGGTAAAGGACACCTGTTTGTTCTTATGTGTGTGTGTGTGTGTGTGTGTGTTTGAGATCTGCTAGCACAGTTGGATCCCAACTAAACAAGTAAGGACTATTTGTATTTCTCACATTTATACCAGGTGGCCACTGCAGCCTGGAAAACAATGCTGTGCCCCAAGGCCTCCCAGACTCATCCTCCAACAATGTTCCCACTGTAATCCCACTGCCTTCACATACATACACACATTTTTCTGGATGAGCTGTGGATGGTCAGAACCACTCTGTCAAGGCAACACTGAAAGAGAAAGCATCTTCTCCATCCTTGCCTTTTGGATCTGATGTTGTTCCAATTGGAGGCAACGAGGAACGTACAGAAAAACTCCCAAATTTCCTCCATGCTGACTTTGATAATTGTTCCTTCTGGACTGACAGCAGTGAAATAACATGACAAAAGCAAAAAATGCTGGTCTTTAACTCCTCTTTCCTCCTTGCAGTGCAAAGCATGCCAGTAGTTTCTGACAGTATACGGAATATTACAGACTTAATGAGGCCTATAGGGTCCTCTGTGACAGAAGGCCGGGAAAGAAGACTGCCTCTCCAGGGCAGCATGGTGACCTGGATGCAGTATCTTTTTAAGCTCTACCTTAGTCTCAAAAAGCATCAGTAAGGTCTAAAAAGTTTCAAGTAGCACTTGACATATGACATTAACTACTTACCTCGCCTCGGTGCCCATGAGAAAACCACACACTCAAGACAGTTCACAGAAACTGTCTGTGGAGATGCAGGTAAATAGTGGGTTTATCTGCACAGCTGACTAGTAGCAGATTGAGAGAGGGAAGATAATTAGCAATTTGGGGATGCTGGCAATATGCAATTTCAGACAAAAATATTTGCTTTGAGGCTCTGACTTTTAGTTCTGGCTCCGTTTCTGTTTCAGTCTTCCTTTCAGATGCTAGAGACAGTTTGAGTTCTGGCTGATTGCTTTTTTATCCCCCTTTCTTTTCCTCCCGTAATTAAAGTATGCTACACATGCTTTTGGAATCAGATAATTTCTTTCAAAGTTTTCCTTTTTTCCCCATATTCAGCTAATGAGCATCACAACTACTAAATTTGAAATGTTTTCTGGTTTTTTAAATCCCACCCACCCTCAACTGCAAGGTTCAGGGCCACTGCAAGCTCTTAGCAGCCTCTCATGTGCATCCAAGCAGCTCGTACTTATTTTCTTGAAAAGGAAATTCTTAAAGCAATGCTGTACAGCAATTAGAATTGCTAGCCTGGCTCTTTTTGCCTCATTTCACTCACCATTTCACTCTTTCTCATCATTTTTTGTTGTTACACACCTTTTCAGTGTCTTCCCGCAGTAATGCCAGAAGTTGGGTCAGTTGTTTCTGTGTATGCAACGTGGTTTGGAGGTTGATGCTGGGCCATGAGAGCCTGTGGAAACTGTCTGGCTGAGCCCCAGTAGTGCAGCACCAGTGTAACTCACACAAACGACCTAGGAGTGATAATCTGCCCATCCCAAAGAAGTTATTTGGATGTAACTATGGAAACAGCCTCCATCATCCCTGCTCTAGTATATGTCTGGAAAAATAGTTCTGTCTCACAGAAGCACTATGAAGAATAGTAATTACACCTGAGACCACACAAGATAACTGGACTACTAAGCCATGTTTTGACTCACTTCTCACCAGATTCAAATCTCAGTTCTCATGTGAATACTGTAAGATACTGGAGTATTCCACCCATCTAGTGTCTGGTTGTAATTCATAGTCAGGTTCTGAACACTAACGATGTCCAGAAACAGTTTCTTGAAGGCCTTTTTGTAATAGTGATCATGATGGGAACATAGGAAAAAACCCCAAATTCAGGCATATTAGTATTCAGATCTAAGCAAAAAGCATTAGTGTAGTCCTAAAAGTCATTGGCCTGATTTGTTGCCTGAATTATTATATTCCTCCAGGGTTTCAGTGATGACATGCTTGCCACATGCTGTCTGTTTCACACAGTTCTTGGTCTTTCTCAGAATTATTCTGTAAAAGTCAGAATTTATGTAAAAGAAAACTAAGGGAATATTAGGAAGGCCAGGACCATGCTAGGCCCAGCATACAAAACATTCAGCCAGCGTGCCTTATGTGTCGTTGCCAGTAGCACATCTGTCCCTTCTGCTTTCCACCCTCATCCACAAAACATCGTTGTTTTTGCCTTGAATATCACAGGAAAATGCACATGAGCATAGGCTTGAGCCTGGGGTTCACAGCAGCAGGGCTTCAGTGTTGATTATGAGCCATTCTGATGTTTTCCACTGATTACCATTCATGTTTCTCTCCTACACAACATCTAAAATGATTCCTCATTTCTGTTGTCCTCTCTCCTAATACAAGAGAAAAGGGCACTCCCTAATACTGAAAGGCAGATGAGGAACATTTTCCCCAGGCAAAGCACAATTAGCCTGTGGTCAACTTATTTCACAATATTCCTTTCTGTCAACATCTTTGTAGATCCCCCAAATGATTATGCATTCGTACTGATAAGGAAAATTTGGTGGAATAGGTCTCCTTGTTCTTCCTTCAAGGTACAAAACTGCTTCTCATTCAGACAAAAAAGAAAGTTTCTGTACACTCAGAATATTAAAAAACTGCAAACTTTGTGTTTCTGTAACACATGTTCCTGTTACTGGAGGCAAAATACTGAGCTGGATGGATCAGTGTTCGAATAACAAGGTTTCTGTTATTAATATCATAAAAGATGTCCACTGGTGAGTAAGACAGAACTGTACTTAGCAGACCACTCAGTTCTTTTATAAATGCATGCCAGCTCTTACGGATAAGACAGACAAATGCAAAATCAGTAATTGTTGATGTATTTTTTCACTTTGTTTCATAGTGTTTCTCTCTAAGTCCCATTAGCAATCAACAATTCAACAGTCTCACAGGTTGCCTTACTCAAAGCAAGAACTTATTTTAAACTTATCTATTCCTTCTCAAACCATCCACCAGAAGCAGAAATTTTACAGCTTTAAAAATACATTAATACAAAGCTGGAGGCAAGAGTTAATGACAGTCATTTCTACTTTTCTCTAAGTACTGACTGTACATGCAAGGGCTCAGAGAAATTCTTGTTTCTAACAGTATGCATCCTTCATTAAAAGATGAGGAATGAGGTGAGTTTCCTTTCTTTTCCAGGAAGACAAGCTTTAAAGGACTTAACATTGCAAAGGAATCACAGGATAAAACAGCACCACCATGCTTTCCTTTATTATTTTACCCCAGGTTTCCAGCACACCAAATATGCAGTGGAATTGTCACAAAATCAATCAAAAAGGTATATAGAAGACACTGAGGACCTTCAGCCATTACTGCCACACAATATGTGAAACAGTGCCAGGGACACTCAGCGTGTGTGTCCAGTTTCGGTATTTCCCTTGTGAAAAACCCCAGATGTTAACTCTTGGCTGCTTCTGAAATCTTGAACATAAATATTCCTTTTATTAATAAACTGATAAGTTTCTAATTGTGAGTCACTCATATTTTAGGGATATTATTATTCTATTTTATTTACTTATTGACAGCTTACAGGCAAGAACAAAAACTATTCTATTAATGGTAAAATATGACAAACAAAGAGATGTACTATGCTTAATTGACTTTTCCACTTTAAGGCTTTGTAAAAAAATAAATGTTTATCGTGTGTTTGAGATTGGACTGGCAGTTCCAAGCCTGCAGGTTTCCTGATGAAACAGTGAAGTTCACAGAACTGGATACTGTCTACTCCTACACCATATATTTAAATAATTTAAGTATTGAAATGAGCTATCATGTAAGTCTGATCCTTTGAGTCCATATCTAACCTGCACAGTGGCCAAACTAAATGTTCATTATTAAACACAGCTGAAGAAGCAAGGAAGGGTGGTAAGTCACCACCACACTAAGGAAAACAGCCCTTTAAGTGTCTCTGAATTACTTTGTGATGTATATCCTCCAAAAACTCACCTAAGAGAGGCTTGACAAAGAACTGAGGTAGACATCACTGTGGCAGGCAGGCACCAAGACTGTCAGAGAATATAGGGTCATTTTAGGTACTGTAAGCATGTTTAATGCTTAGGTCCCACATTTCTCACCCTGTACTGCCTAGTTCAAGGATACCCAATAAATGAGTGCGATCTCAGGCTGTGCCCTCCCCTTGAGACTAATTCCAGTGAAGTTAACAGCAGGATTAGCTTATGATTTCATGAGAACTACATATGATTCATTTCATATCTTACTCTACACAGCTTATACTTGCCATCACTAGAAGAATCCAACCAAAATAGAACCTCTTTTACTTCTGCAGACACTGCACAGCTGCCCAGAGGTGTTTTATGGATACATAGGAGAGGTCTGACACCTCCCAGCCCCCCAGATTTACTGTCCAGCTGCAGACTGACCTCCCACAATGTGGGCAGATAGTTACAGACATATCAAACTCATCAAGCAGCTAAGCTGCACTGAGGCTAGTTGCTTTAAACTGGTTGCTCTACATGAGGAGCCCCACCAAAGCAAGCAGCCTGGAAAAAGCTGTTGTTTGTATTGAGTAAGATAGAGGTACTTTTCATAGCTTTAAGCTTTGTTCTTTTCAGCCTCTTCCTCTCATTTTCTCAAGCTTGTGAGCAATTGTGGACACGGCTCATGGCTACAGTTTGTTGGCTGAGAGAGGAATTTCCCAATAGCTCAAATCCTGGAGCTGACAAACCTGCTCTATAAATAAGAGGAGTGGCAGTTTTTCATCACAAGTTTAAATTAGGTTTGAACATTCTGAAAAACCTCCTGTGAACCTGCAATACTGATAGGAAGTGCACATATTTACTCCTTGTCTAACCTATCTCAAATTAACCTCCTCCTGCCCATCTAACTTCTTTCCATCTGGAGGAAATTTTGTGACATTCTGATTCAGATGCAGAAAAAGGGCTGTGGTACTTCATCTACGGTTTTTCTCCAGCTTGAATCCTCAGCTAGTTATGGAGGCATCTATGTATGCTTCCTTGCTAGGTCTTGAGATCCCAGGGTGCTGATGTGCATGCTGCCAGCGTGTGCCCCACACCTACCGTCACGCACATATCTCCCTTTCCTACCCCTTCCACCTGCTAGCCCTATGGAAATGAACCCATCAGATTCTCAGAAAGCATCAGCCATCTTGGGCTTCATTAAAAGAAAATAATAATATGAGGGAGTAAATTTCCCCTCATGCCCACCAGGCAGGTTGGTGCTTACTGTCTTGTTTGCCATTGATGTACAAGTGCCAGATACAAAACCTTCCTCCTCCTACATCTTACAAGAAATCTCAAGTACAAACACAGACTTCCAGCAAGAGTATCCTGATTGTTAGATTATGTTTCTGTTTCTCCTATTGGAATTTCTCCACCTTTTTATGCAATTATATTTTGGAGAAGAATTTTGATGTTTGCTTTCTGCACTTCTGACATCTTGTGGTACATCTCAGGTAACATACAGGTAGAAACCAGTGTCTGCAGAAGATGTGTCCCTACAAACAAGTACTGACAGTGCATTAAAATATATTTGATTGCCCTAATAAAAACTGTCAGAGGCCTACTGGTTCGTCAATGTGGAAAAAGAAACAAAAACAAGGCTTTTGGTTTCTATTGACCAAACTCTGAGCGTATGCAGCTTAATTTTTTCCTCTATTTTAGATTGAGGTTTACTCTCAAGTGGAGGTATTAATTTTTACTACTACAGAGATCAATGAGAACAGCACCAGAACTATAGAGATCAGTGAAAATATCACCACATATTTCCCCCACTCCCCCTCTGGCTTTATGATTTCCAGAGGAAACAACTTACTAAGCTTTTTCTGTCTTAACCTTAAGGTGAATTTTTAAAAACATTTAAAAAATCAAGAAAAATACACATTTCCTGTGTATTCTTTCCTGTTCTGTTGAAAGTTTTGGTACTCAAGAAAGAAGTTTTAAAAAATTTTTAATGCCTATTTAGCTCCGTTTCCAGCGAATCCACCCTCAAATGAAAGCAAGAATTTTATATATTCTTAGGCTAATAATGGGAATTTTATTTCTTGTAAGTATTAAAAATTGCATCTGCTTGAGCTTATTTACTGGTAAATTTAGTTCATATATTCCCTTGTGGAGGTTAGGTAACTTCAGCAAACATGAATTTTACCTCTTCACCTTCTACTCTTTGTGGATTTTCTTTCAGAAGTAATATCTTAGCTGCTAGCACTATATCCTTATCCAGCTTGAAATTAATAAATATACCATTTCCTTTCATGCTGGCAGTTCTCTAAACTTTGGCTGCAATATTGACAATGATTCTTATGATATATTTTATGAGGTAATATTGTTGCTGCTATCCTCTTAGCAGACTGTGTATGAAAACCCCACCAAAGCAAATCAACACAATTTAGCTCTCGCATGTTGCTGCCTGGGGTTGAGTGGTTTGATAGATGTGCTGGGTATTTGCAGTCTCAGCCTTCGAACTGAGTCTGCCTTCCTGACCTGGATCTATTTTATTATTTTGATTCTCTGTCATACTGGCAACAACAGGACAGTCTTCAGCCTTCATATGGTTCAAACTGCAGTGTGTTATTCACTTTTAAGTGTAACTTGGGTTTCATTTATTTCACTTTTATATTTATTCAGACCTGGAGTTTGGATAAAAATATACTAATCTATATATAATATTATACTAAATATGCTAACATTTATTAGTTGATCTATAAGCAAATGTTTGCAGAAAATGAACTTTTCTCATGACCCAACACAAAGACATACTCTTGCAGTTCTTAATGAAAGGGTAGAAAACCTCCATACTTGAAGCCACTTGAAAGTCAGTTGTAAAGGTCCACCAGCAGCCTGATCTAACTGTAAGCTTGAGCAGGAACTTGGCCCAGATAGCCTCCAGAGATCCCTTTCAACTTAATTATTCTATTTATACATAACATTAGCATCTTTAATATTGATTTTCTTACTATAGTTTGCTGTCTCTTAGGAAGTTTTGCTGCAGAATGAGCTATCAATTCAGTGCTTATGAAATCATCAGACAACAGGGATTGCCTAACCTTCATAGCAAAAGCATAGACTGTGTAAGCTTCTCAGCTGTTTTCACAACTACACTTTTTAGATACCTTATTCTTCTTTTTTCCTGTTTAGGGAAAATCTTCAGTGCTAACTGTGTGGTAGATCGTGCTCTGAACATATGGTACCCTAAGCCCTACATGTTGCTTGCAATTGTTGCTCTTTAGGTGGCAAATCACTTAATAAAATTCAAGTGTATAAAGAAAAGTATATGTGCCATCAAGGAATATTTTCCCCTGACGCCTATGTCTTTCTCTGCAGCCACCCCTGGTGTAGGAGCACCCAATCTGCACACTCCTGCTGTCCACAGAGTCCTGCTGAGCCAAATCAATCAGCACCTTTCCTTCAGCAGCACTCTCCTCCTCGATTTTCTGCGGTGATGAGTTTGATCCTGTCAATAGATTCCAGCTATGGAAATATCGTTTCTATAACTGTCCAACTTTGGAAAGGGTGATATTAGGCAAGGAAGAATGAGTGTAGTAGAGAAAGTTAAAACAGAAGGAAGCACAGAAAGGGAAGCCATACCTTTGCAGAAAAGGCGAAGTCATTTCACATACATACCAGGGAAAAGACAACAGAAGTGCGACCAAATTATTTGAGCAGAGTCTTTATGCAACAAGGAAATTACCTATGTGAAATAAAAGACAAAGCCTGAAAAAAACAAAGACAAAAGTAGAGAACAAATTTTGCCTAATGTGTCCGTCCTAACCTCAGGCTTAGTAAGCAGAAATCTACAGAAACTAATTTAAAATAAGGAATTAATTTTAACCATGGATGAATTCAGAAAGGTAGAACGAACGGTGCTGACACTGCTCAGGATGGACCATTTCCTACAGCCAGTGGGGCAGCCAAAGGGATTTAGAATTATTTAAATAAGGATCATAGTTTAATCCATGAGGCTCACCATTCTGTATTTTTAGGGGTTTAAATCATAGTATTCATAAATTTTATTAAAGACCTTTGTTCAATCCTTATCATCTACCAGAGCTTTCTGTACAGTAAATAAGCTTTGTAACTGGAGAAAGAAGATCAGATCTATTTTGGTAGCTTACTTAGGTAAGTATATAGATCCCATGAATAGCAAAAAGAAAATAATTGAAACAAGCAGTAATGAAAAGCTTACTGAAACACTCTGTTCAGACGACCTGGTATATAAATGGTCAGAAATAACTGTATTTCCAGCTGTAGCTGGAAAAATCAAAGTTTGTTGGAGAAAGACCTGTAAACAAATGTAGGGATAAATCTGCAGTGATCCAATCAACTTCAAAACCTTGGTACATCCCACAATCCTAGCAAAGCTGACTGTACAATATTTCTAGGTGCCAATTCCCAGATACAACCAAACCATTTTATTTCTTGTGATCTACAATGGCGAAGTGACGCACAATAATTAGTTACTTCAGGATTTATCACAAGCTTATAATTTCAACTTTATGGTAAATCAAGTGTTACATCAGACATTACAGGACTATGAATCTTCTGGAAAGCTGGAGCACATGCTCAGTATGTTATGCAAGACCTGAAGTTATGTATGAAACTTTTAAAATGGTACATCAGCTTCATTCTTTCCTTTGCTGTTGCCACTGCTGTACATCCAGAAAATTTTAACTGATATATTTTAGAAAGGATTGGGCAAGTCGGTATATTTGTTAAGGTGAGTTGATGAGTACGTTGCTTGCATGACATACACCAGCTGAAAAACTCTTTTTATGCTGTACTGACCTTTTGCCTCTAATTGTTTTGTGTGATCTTTGCTTTTTACCTGTAACTGTATGTAACTACCAAATTGTTTAAATGTGTGGTTACTTATTTTGTGGCCAGTTAAGGATAAGCAGCACTTTGGGCTGTAAGACACTCGAGTTAAATTGTCTTACTGAAACCACCCACTGAAAATGTAACAGTTAAGCTGAACCTATTGCTAACTGTACTTTTTCTCCCTTTGTTTCAGGTTTCTTTGCATCCTACTGTCACCACATACTTCATGTTTAACTTTCCTTCCTAACTATAAGGACCCCTTCCTAGTTTTAAGGGGAAGGGAGGGAGTAGCACAAAAAGAATTGCAGAAATATATTCTGTAAAGTCCCATAGGATTTCTTCAATCACAAGCAATTTCTTCAATCATTTTTAATCAAGCAACAAGAACTCACATTGTGATAACTCTCTGCATTTTTTTAATAATTGTCCCTTCTGAACTGATGTTAGTCCCCAGATAAGTACTCTTTTAGGAAAGAACTTTGTAATCTCTTATTTCTCCTTGTCAAGCAGTGTGAAATACATTAATTCTGTAGAGGAGTTTTTTCAATAAACATAAAACCAATGATGTCACAGCATGTGTGTACTCACTGCAGGAAATTTTGGCCTCTCTGAGAACCAAAGGCCCAGACAGATCCACCAAAATTTCCAACATCCTAACATGAAACTTTTTCTCCAATACAAAATTTATAAGAGCCTCCGGTTTCTTCTCATTTACACTTGCTTTTACTACTTGTCCATCCAAGTGATGTTCTATATTTTGCAGCTCTCCAATCTTGAGCACATTATTTGAAATCCTTTACTATTCTGCCATCAATGGGCTTGCTGAGAATCCTGTAATTAACAGGCAGGGACAGAATTTTACAAATATGAAAACTCTGAGGTCTACTATCCTCTGACAAAGATGCAGCTTTGTCCCAACTAATTAACACTGACACTGAGTATGCTACACAGTAGCTAAATTGAAAGTTGGTTTGTTTGTGTTAATTGCTCTGTTACACATTATTTATCTGTCCTGAATTAATTTAAGCAAGAACAGTTTTTGTTCTTTGGATTTCAATGAAGACTGTATTAAATATAGCTGCCTTCATTTCCTTTGCCACTTTTCCTTGATGTTGCAAAAAGACCAATTTGAAAAGAAGGAAGAACACAGTAAATTTTGGCTCAGTGGGAGATGCACTCACAGTTGGATTTCTTCTTTTTATATTTCTCATAAATGCACAAGTATGTTGCCTCCTGCATTTTCCTAATGACAGAAATTTAAAGTCCTAGACAACAATCAACACTACAGGGGCAAAAGTAGTGCAATTTTATTACCACAGAAATAAAATCAAAAGCTAGATTTGAAGCTGTACATTTTTCAACTTTTTCTTAATTTCAGTTTTTACCACTTTTGCTTATCATACATCAAAAAAATCTCAGAGTTCTCAAGTTATTACTGAGTATATCAGATCATTTTTTAATTAAGTATGAATAATAAATAGCGAGAGTGGTGATTTTCTTTGTGAATGTGCTATTGATATGAGTAGCATGTTGACAGAGGATGCTGAATCCTAGGCAGGTTAAATAATTTACTCAACTCCCCACACAGAAGTGGCAAAAAAGGGCATGGGTGACAGTACCGGGCTGTTCTGCAGAACGGGAGTCAATTCAGAGAAAGACTGTGAGGGCTAGAGAAATCTGCACAGGCAGAATGCAAACAGACTTCACCGCTCCCACCGGCTGCAGTAAATTTTCTGACATTTGATGAGATGACATTGTGGAGTGTCCAGTTAAAGCCTGAACCTGCAGTGGGGCAAAATTAAAATAAGCATAAAATCCCCATCCAAATTAACAAGCCTCTAGCCCTTTCAGACATTTCCAGTCGAAGGAGAGGAAGAGGCAGCACTAAGATTATGATTTTGGTGCTGGCTTGTTTGAAAGATCAGGACACGGTGGTGGTGTCCAAATGGGGTGAAATAGCTGCCTTAGGGATTTAGTGAGTAAATTAATGAAGAAAAAATATCATGTGACCCTTGTGTTTCTCTTTTATTAACGAAAATAAGTAATGCCAGATGAAAATTTCATTAAGAAAAGAGGTTCATATTTGCCATACTAAAGACCTTAATAATAAATGTGGATGAGAATACAGGATTTTTTTAAGGAATTAAGGAGGTGGTGAATGCTCTCAAAGCAACATTCTCCACTCAAACTCCCCTTGATTTAAACATTGCTACAAGAATCCCTAATGCACTGCAGAGATAACAGATGTCCCTCAACTAAAGAAAATTACAGGGAGATCATCACAGAAATACAGCCTCAGCACGGAGAGATATCATTATTTTCAGGCCCTAGCAATCTGCAGACTCTGCTGAAAAGAAATATAACCACAGTCAGACCTAATTTACACTAGTGAAAATCCATGTTGAAGCAAATAATTTATTTTAACTAATTATTGTGAATGGAGGTTGGAATCCATTCCAGAGCCTATAATTTTTCCTCATGCCTGAAAAAATGTAGTCTAATGGAATTAGATATCACAAGACCAGAACCTTATAATTCTCTGAGAGACTGGATAATGAAGAAATGTCTGCAAGAAAAGAAATCCCAACTTTTAGTCTGGACTGTGGTTGGCAGATGGACAACCATCACCAGCTCCACACTATCTCTGGTGCACTAAGCCTCACTCCACTGGAAGGTGTACGAATCCATGCATTCACAAGAAAGGACTAGTTGCAAACCATTCTTATTAAGTGTGAAAGATATCAAACCATTTGAGACTTCCAGAGAAACCAAGATTTTTAAAATATAAATCAGGGGCAAATATGTACAGCAGTGTTGTTTAGGCAGCTATTTTAGAAAACTAAAACAATATGCACATTCTCAGATATGTAAAAGGAATCCCACTATATTCCCTTATAAATAAGGGAGAAGGAAACAACAGAGTCACATTCTTCTTCCACACACTTTTATGTCCTCCCTAATATTAGTGCTGAATCTGCTTAGAGTGCCACACAGACCAATAAATTACTATTGACAACATGCTACATGAACAAGAAAATCACTACTTCAATCTACGTTATTCATAGTGAGAAACACTGTATTGTTATTGCTTTGGCTGCTTTTGTCATTTTTTACATTCCCAGCAGCAGCAGAGAAGGATGTATTAAACAGTATGAATGATCTGCCATTTCTTGGGTGCTATTACAAAACCTGAATTTTGACATCTTTTACTGAACTCTGTCCAGGCTCAGGAACCTAAAGCACTTCCAAATTGCAACAGACTCTTCATTCATACACACAGCTCCATACAGAGCACTACAGAAATCTCTACCACCATTGCAGCTCAGCAGAGTACCTTTTCACAACTCACAGAAGCACTAGGTGCTAATTGTAAGGACCAAACACTGAACAATATATCCAGTGAAGCTGTGGGGGGTCAGGGACACAAAATATAAACTAAGATATTGTAAACTGAACTGGGACCAATGCCTGCAGTTAAGGTCCTTTATCAGGCTCCAGATTCAGTTGCTTATAATTTTAATTTAACCATTGAGCCAGAGGTTTTCCGTCCCAGACCCTGTCTTGAGTTAAAATTTCAGATCAGTTTTTTTCCTCTGTTCCCAGAACAGGGACATTTCTGGTGAGGTGGGTGCGTTTGGCTTCAGGTGGTCTGAAAAGCCACCTCTTCAACAGGTTCCAGTTACCACTGCAGCAACCAAAGAGGCCTTGCAACCATCATCTACTGCTGGAAAGGCTCACACAGGAACAATATGGCAAATAAACCTTCAGATTCATAGATCTGACCACAAGAGTATTCCCACCAGTGCCATGAGTGTAAGGAAAATGTATAATGCTTGGGCCATACCTTATTGCCATCTGTTTTGTTGTTAAGCTTAGAATGAAGTGTTCGAAAATTAGCATGAAAAGGACTACTGACATATTGGAAATGACACTGTTCCTGTGAGAACTCAAAGGTTAACCAAAACTACAAGGCCTCAAAGTAGGTTTTATTTGCCATAAAATTATGAAGGTCCTGGGTAAAGAGTGGAGACAGTCTCAAGAGTGATCCATCTGGGGAAGGAAGCACCAAGGACTCAGGGTGTTGAGTTAAAGGTTGCTCTCTGTGGTCCCTGAGACACCCTCCATGCACTTCAGAGAAGAGGTAGCCAAGGGCACAAAAAAAAACCCTGTATGGGAATAGAGAAAAACAGAGAAAGTAGCTGGGGGAAAAAATAAAAGGCCATCTATTAGCAGAGAGGAGGAGAGCTGGGGTTTGAGATAGAGCAACCGAAATAGAAAAGGTCTGTAACTAGGGTACTGCAGGCCAGGTGGGATGGCAGGGGATGGGTTGGGAGCAGAGTGGTGGTGAGGGCCAGGGCAGGATTCTGCAGACTGATGAGAGGAGAGGGCAGAGTAGGACGTGCAGCACAGAATGCTCCTCTGAAACTCAGAACCAGAGACAGTTGTTCTGAATTTCTTTATTCCTCTTCTGTACTGTTTTTCTCAGCCAGGCTGGAAAAAACAGAAAGCCTGTCATACCACGCCATATGGGCCTATCCTGAGGGCCAGTCATCTGAAATCCGTCACACAAGTGTGAGCTGAGCGAGTGACTGGGAGCTGCATTGCATGATTATGCCTTGTGAGGGTCTGCTATAACTGAGGCACTCAGAATATTAATGGATTTTACAATGGCTAGAGGACAAATGAGGATGCATTTAAGTTGGCAGACCTTAGGAACAAGTCCAAACGTATTGTAGGACTGAATTTCTGTGTATTCAGGTCGGTGGGGGCTTTTGTTTTTGTTAGTTAGTTTGTTGGGCATTAAAAACACAACACTAGTGTCAAGAAAGCTAAAAGACATATTCAGTAGTTTTCTGTGCATGGAATGAACAAGGGCTCCCACTGTAGAAAGGAGTATGTGATTCAAGGCAGTAACATGCTGCATAAATCCAAAGCAGCTGAATTTATTTTGCAAAGAAAACCTTCAATCTAGAATGTCACAATTTTCCCAAGTTTGACTTGCACTTTAGTATTCCCTTACTGGGTAATGGAATGGAGGAATTATGCAAACCGTGGTGCAGAGGCCATGAGGATCATCTCATCACCTTTCTTACCAAAGTAGCCCAAGATTTTTAACTACTGCAAGCTCATTTTCAGAGTAAGTGTACCCCAGTTGTATTTGCTGGGAAATGCTTCTCTTCTTCTGCAAAGTCATCATACCATGTGAGGACCAGTGGCTCCTGAGACACGGGAACTGAGTGGTCTGCAAAACCACGCATCTCATCTGGTAGGCCTGGTTTTAAAAGTGCCAGTCTGAATGCTGAGGCAGATATAGAGAGGCTTCTGCAAAACATGACAGAACCCAAAGAGGCTGTCTAGTGTCACAGGAGACTGCAGAGCAGAAAGTTATTTTTGGAACCATTCCTTCTTCTGCAGCCTGTAATTACTTTTCATTTCTTCAACTGCTTCCATAGGCAATTTTTCACCAGCATGGGGTTTATGCTGTCAAATGGTATACTTTATCTACCTATCTCAATCCCATTTTTTTTGTTTTTCAGAGCAGAGAACCACAGGGGATCTCCTGAGCTAGTATAAATTTTTATCTCATTATGGAACTCATTTCATTGATGGTTGAAAAGTGAAGACTACTTGGGATTTGGCATTTGGGCATTCTTTGACATCAACAAACTGAAGAGCCCAGAGAAAGAACCAACCAGAAAAATAATTCAGTACAAAACAAATAAATAAATAAACAAACAAACAAAAAATAAACACTTTTTTTCCTCTTTAAAATTACCATTTGGACTTCTTCCACACCCACGAGCAAAATTCAGGAATGCAGTCAAACACATGTGCGCAGCTCCCATTTCCCACTGAAGTTTCCAAAGAGTTTCATGTGCTTAGTGAAGGGTAAATAATTTTCTGTGAGCCTTTTAATATTTGCAGATATGCTAGAATCTATATCCCCAGTATGCGCAGATATTATTGCATTTTATTGTCCTTCAAATGTAAGTTGATTTAGATAACGAAAATTGTTCCACAAGTTCAGCAACAGCAGCCTTATTTTGCATTCTTGCAACACAAACAGGACTGCTACAAAAACTGAATCATGAACTGATGCTTTCATAAATTATGAGATATACCTTTTTAGCATTTCAAAAATGAATGAATAAGTAATATTTGAAAATGTGTCTTCAGTACATTTCCAGTTATTTTCTTTTGGGTTTTTAAATCTGTATTGCAGTAAGAGCATCTTGGCCACTTCAGGCGTGCTAGGAATCAGTATCATCCAATATAGGTTCTGAGTGTTGCTCTTTGAAACATGTTCTTACCATGGCAGTGGTTTAACGAGTGCTTAATATATAAAAAATACCTTTAACATTTTATAGTATCATCATGCCATCTAGAGGTGGCAAATCACTGAGGCTCCCACCTATCCTCATGGCCAGAAAAAAACAACATCATTAGAGGTAGAGTGGGATAGAGGCCTTTAAAGACAATTTTTCTCTAGGGTAGAGATAGTGCCATATGGCATGGACCTCATGGTGGGCAGTGTAGCTGGTGATTCAGATCCCGTGGGGAGTAGCAGTAGAAAGTAACCCTCTCAGAAGGTGCACCTTCGGGGGTTCTGGTTCTGCATAACTTCTGATCCCAACCTAGTAATACTGACTTCATATCCCATACAAAGCCACTTACCTGAGCAGAAATCAGCCTGCCCAGATGCCTCTGGTCAGGTGCTTCAGTGGCAAGACTCATAATTTAAAAAATGGCAAATTATCTTGCAATTATGGAGAAAGTCCCTAATTTCAGTAAGCTAACACACCTCTTCAGTTACATCTCCCATTACAGGGAGAGGCCAGCAGAGATGGAAAGCCCAGCAATATGAAATATACTATTTTCGAGAAACTGTACCTCTGGGACATGGAGCATGGACTTTCTATGTCCAAATAGTCTATGTCACCAGCTGCAGAAGAACTATGGGTCCATTTGCTAAAAGTTTGTGTCTGATACTGAGAGAGGCATGAACTCTGCCTGAGATGACCTGTAGGGCTCTTATCTCCCTGCACTTACCTTTGATCTCCCCTGAACAGACCTTTATCCCAGTTAGTGTCTAAGCTGATGACAGAGACACTGACAGTGTCTTTCTCCATCACCAAAGTTCTTCCTCTCATTAAACACATTGAAATGTAATATTTGAGGCTGCTCCAACAGATTTGGTTGCAATTAGGCCATCAGTTCCAGCACTATTAGTAAAGGACAGGATATGCTACTGGCCAGGACTCATTAGGTAGTAAGTTAGGCATTCAAAAAACCACTGTTTATGCACAAAAGAAAAATAAGCAATGGACAATCTGTTGCTTTTCTACTGAGCTCCACTAGAAACTGTGCTGCATCTGGCACTCCATATTCACCTGCCTGTGAAGTCCTACAGAGGAATAAACACTGTAAGGATCAATGCTGCTTGAAGCAGTAAGATGAGTCAAGTCCATTTCAAAAAGGAAAATTAAAAACAAACAGCCAGCCTTGCTCTCACCAGATGCTCTCCATCTGTCTTGACCCCTTGATTTCCCAATACTTTTCCTACTTCCCTGAAGTAAGAGATCTCTGAACAGACACCAAATATTTCTCACAGAATTAAAGGACCCCAGATAATTCAGCCTGGAACTGGCCTCAGAATGTCTCTCATCCAACTTCCTGCTTAAGCAAGGATAAGCGTAAGATCAGAACAGCTTTCTCATCACATTGTCTAATAGGGTCTTGAAAACCTGCAAGGACAGAGACAGCACAGACTATGTGGTCAAACAGTTCTACAGCTTCTCTGTTCCTGCGGGGAACAAGTTTCTCATTGTATTCAGTCTGGATCACCATTTTTCAGCTTACACTGCTCCCACCATGCACGTCTGTGATGAGGCTGGCTCCGTGTTTTCATAATTTTCTTGTCTGTGCTGTGGGGGTGTGGTCCCTGCTAAAGCCATCTCGTCTACAGGCTGAAGAAGCAGGTCTGTCTCTACAGGACAAGCTCTCCAGGTCTGAGCACTCTGGGATCCCTCTGCTGAACATGTTCCAATTCATTGTTCTTTGTCTTCTACAGAGACCCTAAAACTGGCTGTAGTAATCCAGGTGTTGTCTCATGAGTTTAGCTTATTAGCAAAACTCAGCATTTCCTATAAATTTATTATATTTTTTTAGTCCTTTTTATAACATTTGCTTTTCTTATCTCATGATTTCTGCCTCAGTGAAGTGCAGATGTGTTTCCTACATGTGTGCAAACTCTCTCCTTAATAGGGAGAGCACAAATAAAGAAGAAACAAAAGGACTACTGACTTGCTGTTGGAAACTGGCAAGAGATACATGATTATGTTTAGTTATGATTCTCAACTTCTTTTCCCTTCAGGTGATTCTTGTCCCATTTTTAAGGATACAAGAGAAGTAAATTAAATAAGGGTATTGCATAGTAAAACTACTGAGAAAAACAGAAATATCTTTACCCTGTAGCAAAAATCTATTGCTTGGTTTACTTTATGCTTTCTATAACATATAAAACCTATGGCTGAATTTGCTTTACTGTCTTCTGTTATATTCCTACATCTAAAAGTACAGAACAAGCAAACATCAGCATTGAAAATAATATAGAAAATAAAGTGTCAGCTCAGCGGCCTTGCAAAATAGCATCAAAGGCATTCTGGAAACAACCCTAATCACTAGAAATATATATCAAAAGTAGTAATTAGTATTGTAATTATCCTACAGGCTTGGCATTTGTCTTATATAAGCATTTAAGCCCCAAGAAAGCAGGTCAGCATGACATCAGTTGACACTTACAAATCAATGAGATTGGAAGGACCAGTCAAAATTCAGAAAGATATCATGTTAGCCACATCTGCTTTCACTTGGACAGTGTTACATGGGATGTTTTCACCAAGCTCCCAATACCATCTGTCTACGTTATCCAACAATTCCTCCAATGTAAAATTCATAAGCTGCTTTGGAAGCAGGAGTTACTCCATTTCCAGTCATATCTCTAAACAAGAGCAATCATTTCCACTGTGCTTTGTGCTGCATTCAGAGTTCTTGGAACACTAAGCACTCATCTGGCCTATGCTGGGAACCAGGGTGATTGCAAAGCCACCATGGGCCACACCAAGAAGGCTCTCTGCCCATGCCATGGTAGACGTCATGACCAACCAGCTGTGGCAGCAGAAAATTCAACTGCTGAAGCTACTGTCTGAAGTAGCTCTATCTGTGGCTCAACCTCTTTGAGGTTTCAATCTGTCCCAGCAGAGAAGTGTGTTAATGCGAATCAGTGACTGTAGCATCATGGTTTGCAGACCAGCATAGTAGGGGTAGGTTAAGGCTATCTGTTTTAAAAAGAGAAGTCCAGGCTTTAATCTCTCTCTCTTTATTTATGTTTCTCAGAATGATTATTTTACTTCATTTCAAGATTATCAGATGCTTGGCTCCCAATAAAGAGGTGAAATTTTCCAAAAACTTGGTACAGATTGCTCAGTTTGTCTTGTTTCCTAAAAATCAGCCTTTTTTTTTTTTTTGAGCAACACTGAGAAGTCACAAATTCTGAGACACCTAAATTGTCAATAAAATTTGAGAAGGTTTTGGTATGTTTATATATATATATATAAATGAAAGTGATTTTTCATATGCATATGAAATATGATATATTTATTAGATAAATGAGAAATTTATTAGAATATGAATGAACACTTATTGAGAAAATTCATGGTCCTTTTGCTTCCATAGCCATGGAAGCTCATTTAATTTCAGCTTTTACAGGATAGGCAGTTACGGTGTTTGGTTTCCTATTCCATGAGTTAATGCTAAGCTTCTCAGCAAGTGCCTGCCTTGTGAGTTAATCTTGCACTCATTATCTACACCAGCAAAATATACCCTTGTGACTGAAAGAAATGGCACCTTAACAGAAAACAGAAAAGCAGCTGCCCATTGTGATGAGCAAAAACAACCCGAGCATGATGTTCCTTGAGGATCTCTTTGAACTGATACATAATGACAACCACCATCAAAACAAAGATAATGTCATAAAACAGCAATAGTGAGAAGGTGTAGCAATATTTGAAACAATAAAACTGAGTTTCTGAAAAAAGCCTAAAAAAAGAACATACCAATATAACCAAGAAAAGAATTAGTGGGACTGGATTTCCTTCTAAGCAATCCTGCACTTTTTTGCTATAATGATGAGCAATCAGTTGAAGAAAAAAACAATTACCCTAGCCCTTATGTGTTGTAGCAAAGGATTTATAATTTGCATTCACAGAACAAGGAGGCTAGTGAAAAATCCACACTGTTTTCACATGCACCACCTAATTCCCTTTCCAGATACTGTGTGAATCTTTTATACTTTGTGATTCATCTCCCCGTGCATGTCATTCACATTAGCCATCACCCAAAGAGAGATGTAAGCACAGAGAGGTCCAATGGAAAAAAAAGCCTAGAGACTCCCAGGCTTGTGACCACTACTCCCTGCTGCTTTTCCTGACCTGACCTGTCGCCCCGCACAGGAGGGCACTGTTGTACAGTACTGATTAAAGGCAAGTTCTTCGATTTCTCACAAAGTGAAAAAAAAAAAAAACAGGTCATTAACAAGGCCCGCAGTACCTACACAATTTTGCCAAAGTGACTGCACAGAAGCTCTACCCTGCAGCACCCCACATACTGCAGGCAGGACAGCGGCAGCATTAAGGGATGTTCAGCCCACCTCCATCTGCCCTCGTCTCACGTCAGATTACCATAAACACAAAGTTCACCTGTGCTGAACTACGACCTACATGCCCATCACAGCATCGTCTGTTGAGATGTAAGCACTTTCTTTGACTCATTCCTGATCTTCTGCATACTGCCCTCCTCCTCCTCCTCAGCCTTTATCACTAGCTCCACGCTCTAGCAAAGGGAGAGTTGATAGCCTGTGTAAAGTTAACCACCAGGAGCTCTCTCACCAGTACTCAGGAAGGAAATAATATAAATAAAGTCTTTGGCTTCTCTGTTTACTGGTGATAGGGAAAAATATTTAAGTTCAACTTTTATTCATTGAGAGCACTATTCTAAGCTTATCTTTGTATTATCTGTTGCTATGCATACAAGAAATATAAATTATCAGTGCGAGTAGTCTCTCAAAATGTCTTGCACTGAACCCTCTCAAAACACACCTTTTACTCCTTTATTCTGTCTCATCCACTTGGTAATCCTTTAATCTTTGCCAGCACAATGCTTTCTAAAATAGTTATATCCATAAAAATAACAAAACCTCTTTGCAGAGAGTGATATGAGCGAAACCAGAGAACACAAAGCAGTGCAAAAGTGCTCAAGAATGTTCTTGCTGGGAGTAGCTAAACTTGTGAATTGTTCCCCCTGTAACGTGTCAGGTCTATCACTCTTTGCAACACTGACCCCTGACTGAGACTTCGTGTTATGTGTGTCAAATATGAGGTCTGAGTGTTTGCATACCAAGTCAAAAGACAGAACTTTCCAGAAAGATCTGCCTTATCTCTACAATTGTCTGATTTTTCCGAAGACCCTTTCATTTTGTCTATTCTGCCTTGGAAACATGCCCACACCTGTTTCCTACAAAGTGCAGAGGCTGCCCCTTGTAAAGCAAGCTCTTCTACAAGCAGCACACACAGGGCACGGAGCTTCAGATGTATCCTCTATTTCTTGCAGTCACCAGCTAGTTACTTCACTGTAACTGCTCTCTTCTGGCTTTCCCTTTCCCACTGGTACATACTGTTGTGACTTCTTCCCCTTTTGGTCTTTGTGCATACACCTGAGCACTGACCAAGGGTATGTAAACATCTCAGGTTTTTATTTTCTCCACAAGGGTTTATGGCCTTTCCCTCAAAATTCCTGCATCTATACGAGAGAGATTTTTACCTTTTTTTTCTCTTTTTTATGCCCCCATGTAGATGGAAGTGCAGGAATAAGAGGAAGCCATTTATATCTGAGTTTAAGGCCAGGGTTTAAATTTTTAAAGAATTTAGCACATTCCAGTTACCATTTTGCACCCTGGTCTGTGCAGATGTTCTTCCCACCCTTACAGTGAAAAGCACAGGAGAGTAAGCATTTCAAAATGAGTGTATCAACTGTTTTTTTTCACAGGTACCTGGAGAATAAAGGTGGCCTACCAACAGCCAGACCAAGGGATGGCCATCACTAAGGATTGTGCACTGCTTCCTGCTAGGAAAACTAATGGAGGTCCCAGAGTGATGGCTACATATTATAGTGAGAGAAAATGTATCTTAGCCACTGAGAAGGTCTTTCAAGGTATATGATCAGCACTGTTTCTGGCTCATTTGCAATTATTGGAGAGTGAACAGGCAGCAGGGTTTTACTGTAAAGGGCCTGAGAGCTGTCTCATGATGTACAAGACTCCAGCACAGGGTCTGATACATGTGCCCTGGGCACACCCGGTAAGTGTGGTCAAAAAAATTCCCACGTTCTGTCAGACCTGTAGTGCCTGTCTTGCACACACCTGTGTACCCCAACCTGAGTCTGTCCGTGTTCCAACACGTCCTCCAGGCTGGGCCACACCTGCTCCTGTAGCAGTCACACCCCCAGAGTCAACTGCTGTAAAAAAAATCTGATCAGGACATCTGAGTCACCTTCTGCCAAACCTACGGGGTTTGGTACTCACTGTGGGAATATGCCCTCACCACCAGGATGCATCCCATCCTACATGGCAATAAGGACCAGCTGTTCTCCTCTTTAAGCTGGTTGCTGCAGGGAAAAAAAGTAAAAATAGATGCTGTGCCAGGTTCACTGCATGGAGTGGTTCACAGTCCATGGAGAAGGTGTGGGTGTTTGTCTATAGGGGGAAGACCAGGCAAGACTGACATTGCACTGACCACATCCAAAAGCATCAGCTCACAGCACCACAGTAACCTCTCTGTCTTCAGCAGCTTCATTCAGGTCCTCCTTGGGGCTCCTGATTTTTTAAGTGCTAATTTCACAACATTGATAAAGTACAAACCTAATGAAAGAACTACTGTTCAGCCAGAAAAGAGGTAGTTCCTAACATGGAAGGATGAAATTCCTATGTTTTTGTGTGCTAGACCACTGAACAAGAGGTATCACGTGAGTAGGTGAATTGAGTAGGCTGTTTTTTCCTTTGATACCATATAAATAAAATTAACAAGTAGATTCTTTGTTCATTCCAAAGGCATCTTTTATTTCAGATTTACTACAGTGTCAGTACAGAGACAAATTTTGTTATGATGTTCTCCAGCACAAGGTTGAATAATTGAATTGTCAGCCAAGAAACTAGTTGAGATCTTTAAAAAATATTTATAACTGCCTAACACAGAAGCATTGTAGTGTTTTCAGTACTAATTTGTTCCCTCTTTAAGGCTTTCAGATCATTCAAATTGAGACAGACATTATTATTTTAAAGGATGTTTCTAATATGTTATTATTTTACCTCTCCAGAAACTGAACATTCATCAGCCCAGGCAAGGTTGTCAGCTTTTGGAACCAGAAATATTTATGTATTATGCATTCCTATCAATCACAGCAGAGGTAACTGCATTTTTCTTTTCAAAACAAAACAGGTATACACATGTCCTTTATTATTCTCTTCTCTTTAGATGCTTCTTCTAACACACAGGAATTGCTATTTTATATCTTAACAACTGGTAGTGTTACGTATTAGAATTCACTCTGGCCTGTCTAGGCTAGAAATTATAGCCGGATTTCCCAGAAAATAGGGTACTGTGGCAGCATCCTGAAGTAGAGAATTGCAAACAGAAATCCAAAGCCAGGTGGAGATGGAGATTGAAAAGTTTACAAAAGGATTTGGTAAAGCACTGCTGATTGCAACAGCACCCAGAGGGACACAGACATTCAGGAGACCTTCTCCCGTTATATAGTCATTATATGTATGGCTATACATGGTGTTGCAATAGCTCCTCAGTGCTACCTTCATGCTCGAGGCTGTGCCTCCCCTGCACGGTGCTCCTCTGTGGAGAAAGGATGACGGTGCAGGCGTGCCTCTCTGAGTGCAGATTTCAGGAGAAATCAAAAGCAGCCCACACCTTCAAAGCAGCTCCAGTGCTGCCATGCCCCTGTGCACGTCCAGCCGCCACCCTGTGTCCCTGTGCCCCGTCACGCAGTAGGGCCACGCACCTGGCCCTCGCTCCCCAGGCAGCCCCGCTGGCTGAAAAGCGCTCTTTGGAGCCGCTGGGTGTTCTCCACAAACAACCTTAATTAGAGACAGCACCGCTGATAATCAATGACAACAGCTCTAGTAATATCCAGCTATAACAGTGCAATAAACAGATAACAGATCTTTCATATTAGGTCAATTAAGCAGTAGGTAATAAGAGTCTCTTAAACCATCAGAGTGGCACTTTAAATAGATTACTGAGACTTTAAAAATTATTTGATGTGGGCTTTATCTTCTGACACGGTGTATTCTCAAACCTTTGCACTACTTACGAAAGCACTGCCAAACCTGCTTGGTGTCCACACGAGCAGCACTACCTAAGTCAGTAGTAAACAGAAGGCTCAGTAGCAGCATCCCACAACAGGCTGTGGGACTGGACAAACAGGGGAATGAACAGCAGCCGTCGAGCAAAGAGTTCCAGGAGGGGTAATGGAATAGCATAAGCAAATAGGAAATCATGTACAGTTTAAAAATGACTGAACAACTGGCGTACCTCCGAAAATAAATAATGAGTCTTTTCTTTCTAATGAATTACTCATGAGGCTTTTGTTGAACCTTTTCATGCCAAATCTCTGGTTTACACCTAAACACATTGTACAATAAAATCTTTTCTATATTGATCACATTTTTTTTCCTAAAAGAGCAGGTTTTATTGCTCAGGAGCAGATAAGAGATGTGGCTTCACCCCTAGACAATGACAGTAGAATATTAGCATAATCCTTTTTAAGGCTTTCTTTTCTACTTTAGCTGTGTAATCGTTTCCAAAAATATCTGTGTGACTAGGGATCCAAGCGAGCTCAACAACAGCTCCAATCGATTTCAGTTGTTCACACAGCTGTATGACTTAAGAATATATCCTTTATCCTTTTCTGAATTGCTAACAGAGTCCCAGTAAAATCCTGTAAGATTTTATCTGTTGGTGTGAAACTGACTCCTGATTAATATTAACCTGCCAGTTTAAAGCTGGGATAATGCAATTACCTAGAGCTAGATCTTGCAGCCCTACTTACACCTGTGAACAAAAAAAAATTCAGGAAATGTTGAGAGCAGGGAAAAAAAGTCCAACAGTGTGATGAGTGCTTACATATATTAGTGTTTCCAAATTGCACCCCTGAAATCAATGAGAACATTTATGGGAGCCTCTAGAAAATCTGCATCCTTGGCCAAAATTGAAAGGTAAGTACTCATCCGGGGCATTATTAATATTGATATATCATATCCATGTAATTAAAATTAAAGACAATCATTACATTATAATTTTTAGAGTGTTACACATGAAAGTGAGACGTAATTTTGACTGATAGGTTACTGATTCATGTAATTTTAACTATACTAACATATACCATAGTTTTAAGTACTAGTGACACTATCACTAAGTCATCAGAGCCAGCAGGTGCAATTAAAACACGGGGAACCAAAAGGTTTTGCTTTCTATTTGATGTGGAAAATAAAAATTGCTTTTTCATTTAGAGTGTTTCCTGATTCTGAAGTTTATATTGCGTTGCGCTGCACATCTGGCCTCTCAAAAGGCCCCTTTCTAAGGAGAAAGTGCCTCTCACCTGCCATGCTGACAAGAACCTTTTGGGTACCCGAGCAATACAAGGCCAGAGAGAAAGTATGTTGCTAAATCACAGCAAGAAAACAGTGACTAAGCGCTTTTTGTAATTAATTGCATAGATGATGCAAAGAAAAGGTGGCTATAATCAACATTTGCCACAAAATAGCTATAAAAATAATTCCTGATATTAGCTTTAGCTCTTTGGTTTAATTGTGTTCAAGTGTTTGTCATACCCTGAAAGCACTGGGGAGGTGGTCTGCCTTGGTTCCTGGAAGAACAAGCTCTTACAACAGTGTGCTACTTTACTTAGACCTTAGCAGGGTTCCACATCACTTTCTTTCAACTATTTCTTCAGTCTATTCACATGATTTTCAAAGTACTTCATCCTGTTTTGCCAAGTGATCCATCATGGATGACTGCCTTTCAAAGAGTTTTCCAGAAAGTGTTTGATAGCAGAGTTGTCTACAACATGAAATTATACATTAGAAGCACAAAACCTCTGTAAGTGAAGAAAATTCTGCTGTATGATGCCATTTTTTTTTTATCTTTAAAGAAAATATCACTTCTGACAGTCCTTGGTTTTCCTACTATAAATCTACCATAGTGTTACTTACACTTATACAAACTCTCTCAAGATGTTTTTCAGTGAGTCTGCAAGACCGTGTACTAGTTTCATGGACCATCCACATTGCCTCCTTTGTATTTATATTTGCTTTTATGTTCACAGTGTGCTTTTTTTTTGAAGAAAGTATTGTTTTTACTTCAGTGGCATTGCTGTCTCACACACCTGCATTTCCACTGCTTGCCTGTATTTCTATATTTGCCTTCGACCTGTTTACAATAGAACATTAATTCTGGGGAAAGTGAGACCCACTCAATCTGACATGCGTTCTCCCAGTTTGCAACATAATCTGTATGTAAAGTTCCACTCCAATTAAGTGTGTTTTTATGACCAATGTGCAAGACTTTTAGGTAGATTATTAAGATTTTTATTCTGTGATCACTAGTTATATATATCTAAATATATATCATAAAATAGGCTTCAGACAACATAGTAAAATAAAATGACCAACATACCTTTTTTTGCATACATTTTGCATACCTTTGCAATTATTCAGATACACACTTCTCACAGATCACTGCAAAAATTTATTTAATAATATATAACAAGATGAGGTTTTTCATCTTCTGTTCGATTACTGTCACTTAAAAGGTATGTCTCTTCTGTTTCCTACATCTGAGCACATTTCAAATCAATATTTTTTGTGATGATCAATGTTAACAGCTTTCTGTGATGATCATACATCCAACAACCACCTCCCTACTGAACTTTTGCTGTTGTAACTGGATAATTTCTGCTTAAGCTATTTAACTTTCTACCTTTGTTTTTCCCAATAGGCAGAAAAAAAATCTTTTATGGAAAAGATGTTTCAACATTATTTCCTAGTGGCATTTCTGGAAAAATTGCACATAATCCAGTTCTATATCGACATTACGTAAGCAAGCATCAGTTAACTGCACACCTGAGTATAGGACTAAAACATAACAATGAATCAGAATTTTCAAAAGCTGTTATAAATTTAACTTTTAACAACACAGATTTGTCAATATAGGATAAAAATTACATTCTACAAGACAAAAAAAGTAATTAGGAGGTTAGTGACCACATGGCATACAGAGGATTGGAGTACCAAGCCCTTTGTATTTTTTTAAAGAAGCATGTATATTTTCATAACAATTTAATTCCTTTTTTCTGGTAATTTTATAGTCCTGGATCTTATTTAAAAAGCTCATTTCATATGATTAACAGAACATAAAAACGTACATGGGAACTGCATATTCTTCTATTTAGTACAAAAAATATATTGAATATATGCAGTTCTTATGATTTGAGATGGAAATTAAAAAACAAATTAAATAAAACCTCTCTTCTTGATGTGGGAAGATTACAGCAACCATCACGGTAGAAGTAATTTAACATTCAATGATTTTCTTCTGTCTTAGAGATGTTTTGAGAATTATTCCTAGTGTCAAACAGAAATAAATCCTGTGAACTGGCCATAATAAACCAGTAGGAGTTTCCACTGTGTCTGCAACATTTAGCTGGGACAGTTACTTTCCTTTCTGGCAGATGCTTTATGAGTCACATCATTTAGTACACCAGAGTTTTACAGTGAGGCATAATTGCATGCTGCAGAAAAGGTCACAATGTGTATCTGAAGAAATCCACCTGAGGATTCCCTGACAGTGCTCTTAGCTTACAGTTCTGTAGCAAAGAGCAGAGTTTTCACTGCCATAAGGAAAGTTTGGAGTCTGCTCCCTCACCCAGCACACATCCAGACAACTAGGGGATGCACAAATGTCTGCCCAGACAAGACTCTTGCCACTGTCTTGTCTGTCCCTGGTCTATTCCAGACCCCTGAAAAGGAAGCTGCATATAGGACAGCACAAGCCCTGGGAAGGAACATGAATTCTTGGAAGCAGTTAAAGAAACTTCACGAGTATGCTTAGCTCTGCTTTCTTTCGTATTTGATTTGAACAACACTTCTGGACAGGAGACAGGGAAAAGTCAGTGTTAACAAAAAATTTATTGCGGTCCAAAATAGTGTTCCCTCTTTCCCATTTCAAACTTGATCTTTTCCTTCCCAGGACAGGCACTGAACAAGCCTGAGGCCAAACTGGGACAAAAAGCTCCAGCCTGGAAGGGATTCTGTTCCATAAAGCAGGTGGTTAGAAATCCTCCCTGTGTCCTCAGTTCCATGACATCTACATTCACTTCTCTTAAGTGTCAGTCAGACCAGGTTCCTCAGAAGAGATAAGCTGCAGATCTCAGTAGGACTTAGGCATGAAAATGAAGCTAATTTTATGCAAGTTCTTTTTAACATTTTCTTTCCAGGTAGCAGATTTTGCATTGAATATGGCTTGATTGACCGCAGTATGCAGCTGTCAGTTCTTAGATAACACAAACTAACCCAGAACATAGGAATCCAACTCCTCCAGCAGTCTTGATTTTGGGTCCCGCCTCATAAGGCTGATGAGACCCATGCCCAAGACTTCTTTGCTTGGTTCCACAGGGCAGAGCTGTACAGCCTAACAAGCAGGGCACTTTATTGCTAGTAGGAGCCCACAAACTTTGTATTATGTCTGGAAAGCCTTGGAGCTAGAACATGCTTGTATTATCTTGGACTGCCTGAACCTTTCTTTTAGCTAGGTGAGCTGTAACAGAAATTGTTTAGCTGCCAGATGAATGTTACCTAATTTTTTTAAGTTTTAGCTTATCTTTGTAGGTTTGTGTATTATAATGCCTATTGTTAAAACATTTTGCAATTTCTGTATATAATAGATAGTAGAGGAGCAGTAGCTATTTTGTGTAGAGCAGCTATGACCAGGAGTAAAACTAGTGTAGAGGATTATACAAGTAACTGATCATAGAAGAGTTTCTGTAAATGTGGAGACAGGATGAAACCAGACACTCCTGGGCTATAAGCAAATCACTAATGATCAATTACTGGTCATTAAGCCATTTGGAAGGCCAATAAAACTGGCTTTAGAGATAACAAAGGGAACAAAGAACAAATATTTAATATGAGTAATTAAAACATACTATATATAGTATATTTAGATATAAAGTGGAATTGTGGACCAATGAAGAAAGAGTAACGTGTAGTACGTGCTAAGAAACATATAAAAGTAGCCCCACACTGATCCCAGAGTAAGGTGAAAGAAATCCTCGGCAGCACCCTACTTCTTCCAGTGAAGAACTCGAGACACTAACAACTCACCATAGCTCTCTCCCCAGCTTCTGGAGGACCAACAGAAGGGTGAGCATAGCACTGGAGAAAGGGTAGAGATGAGCAAATCAGTTTGTACTAGTATCAATTGCATCATGACTTGGAGGGAGCTACAGTAATTGGAAAATTTGAAGTGTTGGTTTTCTCAAAATGGGACTAACAATAATGCTTTGATTAGACTGCAAATACCTTAATTAACTCTTGGATTGATATGTAAGGTTTCATTTTTCAGTCCATATAAATTTTTTTATGTGAGGGGTTTTTGTGTATTTTGTACCCCAAATGTTTAATTGTAATTGTGGATGCAGTGCAAAAATAGAGTAACCAAGCTGTTATTCTCTGGAGCATACGGTCTACACGATGACAAAAAATACTGAGTGCATGAGATAGAAGTTGAAGTATGAGTTAGTACTAAACCAAGCATATTATCTACAGAAGACAGAGATTTCAGAAAGACAATTGTGCCTATTCCTTGGAAGAACAAATAAAGCTTCTTTGGTTTAGAGAAGGTGAACACTTTTTATTCTGACAACTCTGTTTTCCCATTAGTAGCTTCCCAAGGCATTGCCATCAGATTGTTGACAGAAATGTGGTTTTGTAAGTATTAATTTCTAGAGGGGGTGGCTCTGTCCCTTAGGCCATAATTTTTGTCACAATACAAGCAGCTTTTTACATTGCTAAAATTAGTCTTTCAGTTGACTTTGCTAGCAGAAATATGACAAATGCTTCTGAAAATTCTTATTAAGCAAATTTCACGGATATATTTATTGTAACTTCTTGACATTCTCTTAAAAAATGCAAAACACAGGGTATTTCTCTGAGGTATACGACACATTTAAATAACATCTCACAGAAATAACAGGATGTAGATGAGAATGGTCAAGATGACAATAGCTTTACTGTAATAATGCCTGTTTTTCCAGTACCATTTCTAGCATCTAATACAGTCCACCTGAATCTTCTGCCTGTTTGCATTTTGATTTTTCTAAACAACAAAATGGACAGTGGGAATGGAGAACAGAATAATAATAAATATTTTTTAATATTTAATTTTATATATATATATATATATATATATATATAACAAAAAAAACCAGGTAGAAATTTTTCTCTTGTTCCTATAAACTGTCTTGGGGCTGCTGTTGGCATGTTTTCCTGTTCATATTCACCTGCCTGTGAAATATTACGTGTGAAACCTGGAAGTCCACATCTGTACTTGTTCTGTGAGACCTCTCATTCCTACTTCATTGAGTTAGCCACTACCTTCACAAAATGTAATCCTTATGTGGCTGGGGTGGTGTCTGACAAAGAAACCACAAAAAAGCTCACTGATGATAATAAGTCTCCTTTAAAAGAAGTCAAAGGACAGGGAATCTAGATGAAAGAGGAGCAGAGAGAGCAGGGTCAGTGCTGTGAGGTCAGCAAAAGGAAAGTGTGAAGGGAAGAGACTTTGAGAATAGAACATTTGTTGTGCCGTGATCAAAAACAAGACCTTCTGGAAGGATTATATCAGTTAATAGCAGCTCACAATATTTCTGAAGAACTCAAACTCATCCTTTCAGTGAAACTCTTCTTACCCAGTAAAACCAGCACCTCCCAAATAACTTCCTCTTTTGTCTTCTGGTCGGTGGCCAAGCACAGCAATGATGGCCAGTAACATCACAAGCACTCAAAAGTCCTGAGTAAAACTACTGAGAAGTCTGTGAGGCCTGATAGCACTACAGATATTCAAGTCCTCTATGTCATTGCCAGGCTGGCACCAGGAGTCATTTACTCAATTAAGTGACCTATTCATCTTCATGTCCCCTACTTATTGCTCTCTGTCATAATGCAGTACAAATTCTTTTTCTCTGATTAATTATAATATCATAAATGTATCACTGGAAAAGAAGTTCTACCCTTCTTAGGGGAGCATAACTAAAAAGATATCAAAATTATTTCTCCTAGGCTCAACATTAACTTTTATTTCTGTCTGTGTCTGCTGGTTATTGCTCACATTATAATGAAGTTCCATGTTCCTATTTTCAAAAGGAAAATAAAGAAAAAGAAGGGAAACAAAAATACATTCTGTATGTCAACTAGCCTAGAAAAAAAATTATGCTTTACAAGCTCTTCCAGTGCTGGACGATACCAAGAAATATCTCCTAAGAAGTCTGTGTCCAGAAAATTTATTTTTACAATGTGTCAGGAAGGATTAAAGCAGGACACAAATACCGTGCACATTCAGTCAGACCTCCTCAGATGGGGAACTGAGCAGAACTCAGAGGAAGAGATTTAGACTAATATGGTAGTATTCACTGGAATAAGTGGAGAACATGGACATGAAGAGGGAGTGTGGCTAAACTGATATGTAGTAATTCCTTCAGCTGCTGTGACTTCATCATCTGTTTGAGTATTTTCACAGTAGGGGTGATTTTGTCAGCTATTGAACTCAATAAAAAGTCTGGCTATGCCAGTGGTGTGATTATTCAGCTGTTGGAGTGAGTTGCTCAGAATGCATTTGGGGCTTTTGTATTCTTTCTGAGTCCATAAAATTGACTGGTTCATCTTTCTACATTTTCTGCTATTATTCGGGTTTATATTTCTCCTTGTGGCTCATTTTTTAATTAGCTAGACGTAGCTGTTATGATAATGGGCAGAAGTTCTATAGCTTACTTTCTCTCTCACAAGCAGTTCTAAATTTCCAAATATGGTTGCATCCCAAATGTGGGAAAATGATAGAATCATAGAATCATAGAATCATAATATCATATGGGTTGGAAAGGACCTCTGAGATCATCAAATCCAACCCTTGATCCACTACCACCACAGTTACTAGACTATAGAACTCAGTGCCACATCCAGTCTCTTCTTAAAAACCTCCAGGGACAAAGAATCCACCACCTCTCTGGGCAGCCCATTCCAATGCCTGATTACCCTCTCTGTAAAGAATTTCTTCCTAACATCTAACCTAAGCCTCCCCTGGTAGAGCTTGGGATGTGCCCTCTGTTCTTACTGAGAGCTGCCTGGGAAGAGACCAACCCCCACCTTGCTACAACCTCCTCTCAGGTAGTTGTAGAGAGTGATGAGGTCTCCCCTGAGCCTTCTCTTCTCCAGGCTAAACAGCCCCAGCTCCCTCAGCCTCTCCTCACAGGACTTGTCTTCAAGTCCCTTCACCAACCTGATACAATAGTCTTGGGGGTTTTTCAGTGAAATTTCAAAAATTATTTCAGTTGGAACATCTACAACATTTTTCAGATATAAAAACATCCAAAAGAGATATTCATCTTTCCAGAATACACCAAACGCCGCTTGTTAACCTCCTCTAAATATGACAGGTCAGCTTCATGGAATGGAAGCAACTTCAGCTAGAATTTTGAAGCAAAAAATATTATCATCCCTGACTTACGGATGTTAGTAAATTTTTCTAAGAAAAAGCACTAGAGGTAAGGGAATGACTTACTGGACACTCATGACTTGTAGCCCATAAGGATGTATTCAACATAGCCTAGCCAGATTTCAGTTCAAAGATATTGTGGTCTGTAAACAAATATTTCTTAAATTTACGTTTTTTCCAAGCCCTATTTTGAGAGTGTATTGGGCATAACAAACAACCTAAAATACAGCACCCAGTCCCACAAGCTTCAGACTATGATGTTTCCAGTTGTTGAGGACACTCTACAGACATAAGGTACTCCCAGTAAGACACCATTACTTTTGTGCAATGTTTGTACCTCCCCACAGCCCAAGGAAAAGTACACTTTTCAAATACAAAATACATCAGTCAGAAGCTCATAATCTAGGCTTTGCTTTGGGCCATGGACTGAAATATTTGTGTGGTTTACTTTATGTTATTTTTTCCACTGTACCTGAATGTTCTTCACAGAATATTTCAGCAGCAAGTATTTTGCCTTCCATCTCACACAAAATCACATTATAGTTTATCTGTCAAGTGCTAGGAAGTTAAAATCCTGCAGATTTCTCTGTATCAGACAATAAATATCTTGGGGGATATTTTGGCCTCCTGGTAGGCACTGTCATCAGCAGAGTACATTCCCAGAAACTAAGTGAGGAACACTTTTGTTGTAATTTAAGAAAAGACTAATTAGAAAAAAACCAACAAGCTTGAATGCAACAGGGATCCAGAGCAGACTTCACAAATGCATGCACAAGAGCTGTCTCTGGTCACAGGGTAACTTTATCTGCTGAAACAGCAAGGAAGGCTGATGCTGAATGGTATTATCATCTCAGAAATGGATGTGTCACTCTGTGAATAGATGATAAACACCAGCTAAACAAAATTACTTTTATTTAGCATAAAAAATCATGATGTTTTAGCTGCATGTGTCTTGAGTGCCTTTAATCCCCTCTTAAAAACTCAAATGGCAGGTAGCCAAAAAAATAGAAAATAACACTAAGAATGTAAAAGCTCATACAGTTACATTTTCCCATCTCCTACTGACACTATTACAAGTAAGAGGTCCCTCTAGGATCATCTTTACTGATCTTCACATGTGCACTGAAAACTAATGAGACACAATGAAAACCTGAGACATCTCATATGTATTTGAGTGTAGTTCCTTTGAAAATATTAACTTTAGAGGAAGAAGGATTTGGCTTTGGCCAAGCTGAGAGAGGCAAATGGAAAAAAGTCTCAGCCATTACAGACTTTCAGACTCCCACGTGTAAGTCTCCCTTAAGAAAAATTACTGCCTTTCTCATGTTCCTCACTTCTCAAACACTTTCTAAGATGATCACAATAAAACATGGACAGGCTGGACAAGGTTAGTGATTTATATAGGAAGAAAGAAGGTAGAAATGACTGCCTCCTCCAAAAAGTCACCCATTCCCTAGCTTTGAACCTCTGTATGTATATATTTGGCTTATGACTTCACTTACTGAGTACCTCATGAAATGCTGTTTATCCTGGTCTGCAACTTCTAGCAACCTGTGTTGCTCACATGCTTGCATGCCCAGTGCTTCCCTCACAGTCTTTACAGATAAATCACTTTTCAGGAAAGAAAACCAAAGCTGTCAAAAGTTCTGGAGCTTATGCACAGTAATGGTCTGGATATTCCCACCCTGTAAAAATTGACAGCAAACACAGTCAACAGCTTCAGTCTGAGCACATGGAGCAAGAGAAACATCACAGGAAATAGTCAAGCAAAGTTCAAGAAAGTTTACTGACTTTATCTGATCTGACTCCTAAACACTCCTTTTATTTTGTTAATCAAGTTTCACTGGATTTACTCTGAATTTTTTCCAATCAGTGATGATACCATTGCATGGGAAAACCACGGATTTAAGAGTGACAACTGTATCTGTGATTCTGTGAAGGGTGATTTTGTTTCGTGATTCTGGGAAAGCTGACATCAAGTAAGATGCCCCTATACACTAAGGACCCGGTACTTCACTCCCAAGAAACTATGCTTTGCGCAGAAATGCCATGATAGGGGCAAAGAATACAGGACAAAGCTTATATTTAAGTCATGCTACTGCATGCCCTGCTTTTAGGTAGAAATCCATTTTAGTCTGGCATCACTGAGATTGGGATTAACTACTGTACTTGATGATGTTTTGTCACCTCTAATGCATAAATCTTCAAAGATGTGTTGATTTCCATCCTGAATTCCAGTGCAAACTTGGACTTCAGAATAAGCCCCCTACACCAGATCTCATTTATTATGTTGTCTGTCTCTGAAGGCTGCACATAACAAAGAGAGGCTTTGAAATGCTATAGCCAGAACTTTTGTTTCAGATGCTAAAACTTCTAGGTACATTCCCATGATTATACCTTCCCTGCTAAGGAAAACATAATGACAAGTATATTTCAAAGAGTGATATAGCAGAGGGGTACAGATGTTTATCAGCAGCCTTGAGGATGCATTTATCAGTAAATTTCAATCAGCCTTTGAGGTACCCTGTGGTGTTCCTGTGGGCATGCTGGCTCCCCTAGGGCACAAGGACTGCTTCTCTCATGGGCAGACAGCCTAGCTGTGTATCCTGGCTCTCCCAGGTTTCAGTGTGAGTTTGCTCTTTGATGGAGATTTTGCAGCACAAAGTGACAGGCTTTGTGCCTCCTCTTCTCTTTGCCTTCTGGGTTTTTCTAGAAGGTTGTCATCTCTTCTTCCACAGTAACTAGGAGCCTGGGGAAACAACCTCCTACAAACAACATGCAGCTTTGTAACATCATTGCTCTTTTTTTTTAACTAAAAAAAGGAGCACAGCCAAGTGATGATGTGAGACAACAAATGAAATAAACAAAATAAAGGAGGGGTGAAGTGTGAGAGATGAGGGCTCAAAAATGTATGACAAGGACCCCAGAGATGGACACAAAGAAGAGCACACCTCTCACAGCAGGCTGCTGGGGATTGTCAGGGTTGCTGGCCATCTAGGAGTGATAGGCAAGCCCCATGGAGGCATTCCCCCCCCCTTGTGCTCTACCTTTCTAGTAGCAGTGATGGACAGAGTGGTCAGAGCAAAGAGAACATCAGCAAGCAGGTCCTGTGATTTACTGGACCTTTAAATGGTTGAGACAAAAATTGAGTGGTGAGAGAAGAAGAGGATTCAGAAGCTGTGAGAAGTACTGGGGGAGTCAGAGGAGGGACTGCAGGGAGCTGCCACCAGCACATGCAGGTGGAGGCTGTGCAGGAGGGGTGCCGAGGAGCTCCTGCCTCTTTGTGGCTTCAGCAGTCCTGGCTGCTTCCCATCCCAGGTCTGGACAAGGTCTTGGGAGAAGACCAGCAGCCCAGAAAAGTCTCTCAAAGACAGATTACTGCAGGGATCAGCAGAGGATGGTCACAACAAAGCCCTGGGTGCTGATGGAGGAAAGAGCACATCATTGTCACTCCCCATATCAGACTGCCTCCTCCAGGGAGAGTGCCTCCAGGGCCTAGAGGAGAGAGGTCTGAACCAGCTGTGTGTGCAGACCAGCAGCCCTATCCTTCCTCCTCCAGGGCCAAGAGGACCCTTCAGCCCTTCATCTGTGCAACCCTGCCAGAAGCAGCCCCACATTCCCAGGCCCAGGGTTCATTCTGTGCTGGGACTGGTGTTCCTGCCACAGCATTGCACAGCCTTTGAAGCACCAGCAGCTCCCAGAACCCCACATGATGTCTATCTACATGGCTGTAATTCACCTGTCTCTGTACTTCAGCATGGTATTTTAATTCCCTTTTCCACGCTTTTTGGACTGAGCAGGAGGGAATGGACAAAACCTTGACACACACTACCGTTTTCCAGAGTCTTCTTGTCAGGGGTCGATAGTAATAGATAGTAAGACTATCTCAGGAAAAGAATAATAATGGTTTGGATCACAAACACTCAGAAAGCATTAATAATTGCATCCTCTCATAATCCAGGGGTTTTCCTGTTTTTCTGTAAACACTTTGACTAGATACAGCCATCCTAAGGCCAAGTGCCAGGTCCTGCATTTTGGTTACAACAACCCCCTGCAGCGCTATAGGCTGGGGACAGTGTGGCTGGAGAGCAGCCAGGCAGAAAAGGGACCTGGGGGTGCTGATTGACAGGAGGATGAATACGAGCCAGCAGTGTGCCCAGGTGGCCAAGAAGGCCAATGGCATCCTGGCCTGTATCAGGAACAGTGTGGCCAGCAGGGGCAGGGAAGTGATCCTTCCCCTGTACTCAGCACTGGTGAGGCCACACCTTGA
>JAWWES010000081.1:20926209-20958290 GCA_035583135.1 Lophotriccus pileatus | reverse complement strand
TGTAGCCAGGTGGGGGTTGGTCTCTTCTCCCAGGCAATCAGCAGTAGGACAAGATGACACAATTTTAAGCTCTGCCAGGGGAGGTTTAGGTTGGTTATTAGAAAGAAATTCTTTACAGAGAGGGTAATCAGGCTCGGAATGGGCTGCCCAGGGAGGTGGTAGATTCACCATCCCTGGAGGTTTTTAAGGTGAGATTGGATGTGGTATTTAATGCCATGGTCTAATAACCAGGGCGGTGTTGGATCAAGGGTTGGACTAGATGGTCTTTTCCAACCCGGTTTATTCTATGATTCTATGATCATCATGGCCACATTACATAGGATATACCTTATTCTCCTTCTAAACAGTTGCTCAACTGAGACTCACGTACAAGAGGTCCCTGACCTTTTCCTTACCCATTTGAATCTTGAAATTATTGGCACATATGCTTTGGAAGATCTTCCCCAGTAATGCTTTCAAGTTCACCACTCTCATGTTTCCAGGTTAAATTTAATCTTGCATTTATGATATGAATTTTTTTCTGAAGCATCTCGCCCTCAGTAACCATTGTTGTAATAAGAGTGATGAACAAATATCTCTCTGGACTTGGTTCTATTGTCAAACTCTCTAGAAATCCAGCTTACAATTTCAAGGATATATTGAAGCTGCAAGTCACACTCCATAACTGAAAAATAATGAAAAATAACCGTTGGCCAGGCTCTGTTTGGTAATTCTTTATGATTTACTATCAGTTTCAAATAGCACTGGCCTTCAGTAAATAAAAATGTATGGTTTTGTTTATTTCCATGACTGAGATTAAATCTTCTTTTTTTTCCCTTGTGAGTTTTTTTTTTTCCTAAGTTTCTGTTAACTCATAAACTACTACAATCTTTTTTTTTTTTATTATTTTCCACACTGCTTAAAAGGACTGCATCAGCATATGCCCTGAAATCCTTCATGGATGATTTTCTTTAAGATCTTAAATGTCTAATTAATTCCTTCCTTTCTCTTTTTTTTTTCAATAATTACGTGTGAGATGATTATGACAGCACTCTTCAGAAGCTACATTAGTCTCCTTACAATTCAACATCCAAATACTGTTGGAGAATACACATTGCTGAATATTTTCTAGTGATTTACTTGGGTTTGTGCCAATTTTTTTCCACATACGTTATTATTTGTGTTACATAGTATTTACAGTGTTGTTTGTCCAGTTTCAGCCCAGAAGGACACTTCCTTTCCATGGCTGCTCTGAGCCAGTATTTTTCATCAAATCTAAATGTCATCTGTATAAATTTTACTAGCTTGAAAGGCATGAAAAATTTATCACATTTCTCCTCGGGTGCCAAATGCAGCCTAACTAGACATCTGAGAAAACAGTGCAGCTCACAAAGGTTTCAGAAAGTTCAAAAAAACCAAACCCTTTTATTTTTTGCTAATATGAACACCTGCCAGGAGCCCCAGGATGTATGGGGGACAGAGGTATGAGTTACTGACCGTATCTCCCCCGGATAGTGTAAGAGACCTGTTTTATTTCTTCAGGTCTATCAATGGACAAACAAGGAGTTTCAGTCATCTTTTCTATAACTCCAAGAACTATTCTGTCTATTCATTCCAGAGCAATGAGCGTATCCTGCTAGTCTAAATCATGGCCTTCCAATGTGAAGGGATCATATAGGTGTGGGAATTGTTGGACAATTCAATGCTTTTCTAAATTCTTTCCGTAGTCATAAGGTATTGATCCACTGGGAAAGAGCTTCAACTAATTTTCAGCTTTTTTTGCTCGTTCTGTTACACGGGATCTAAATGCTTAGATCACCTTGATGCATTGAATTGTACCGTGCTTGCCTTTTTTCCCCATCTATCATGACTTTGTACATTTATTTCTCATATATCTTCTGTAGACTTCACCTAGTGAATTTAAACTCTGTGATTCAACTATTTTCCTTTCCATTCCCTTTAATTTAAGGATTTGGCAGCATCTTAGTATATGGGTCACCTGAAAATGAATACTCACTATTTATCCCCAGACAGATCCACTGCCTCAGTGCCCTTCGCTCCTGTTAAGACATTCTGAGCCAGGTCATATGCTCTGTACATGCCGTGTGTGCCTTGCTGAAGCTTCCAAGCTCTTCCAAAGTGATATCACTTTTTTTAATTTCTGGATCTTTTCCAGTTGTTCATGTGTCACACTGGCTTGTGCTCTTTGTCACAGTGTACAACTGACACAGAGTGTTCCTCTCCTAAGTCTCAAACATGACCTGATCCCTTCTCTAGGGCTCAAGCTCTCAAATACACTTTCTTCAGTCCTAGCGCAGTCACAAATTGTTCTGAAGGAAACTTCTTCTTGTCCTTTTTTTTGTTTTTAGAAATTACCTCTACGATTTATGGTTTCCATGACTTTTCCTTCTTAGTGTATTTTCCTAATTAGTTTCCAGTAAGTGTCCTAAAGGCAAGATTGTGTAACAACATTTTTCTTTTATTTCTTTTCCCCTTTAATGGCAGACATTGATTGCAAGTCTAGAGTACTATATTATTTAAATCCCTTTCAATTCATTTTTCAAACTTGTAAAATATCAGTGCCACTGGGACTGTATTAGACCCTTTCTCTTATCTGGACTATGACCCAGTCCAACAATCTCTTGATGCTCAAGTCATCTGTTTGTAGTTACGTCGCATTCCGAACAGATATATAACAACAAAAAATTTGCATCCTCACAGCAGCTTATCCCTTAAAGAGTCATTTCTCAATGCATATCCATTGCACACTCTGGCTCCACAGGATAGCTATCTACCGAGAATATCTAGAGAGATCAGGTACTTTCAAACATCCCCATGTCTAATTCCATTCATTCCAATGTGACATTCTTACTGTCCCTACTCACAGGTAAAATGGCACAGGAGAGCCATGACACAAAAAAAGCAGCTCTCCTTCCAGGCAAGCATTTATTCTTGTGCTTCTACAACATTCTTGGCTTCCACAATTCTCGGGTTAGTCTTCCAAGAGTAGGGAAAGGCAGCCAAACCTTAGGTCTGGCCAGTAGCCAAGGGGCAAGTCAGTGCCAGCATGGCATAAGCAACCACAGCTTCACCTCAGCTGTAAATACAAGGTCTGGGACTTTCCCTGAGACTTTGACGGGAAGTTCTTTCAACTTGCGCAGACAGAAAAGGCTTGCGACATCCCCTCATCTGTTTCTCCCCCGTGCACTCACCCTGGCTTCCACTAAATAAATTCCAGACAGGCTGTCAGGGTTTCTGCACTCCAGTCTGCAGCTCCTGAGGTCTCTCTTGGTCCAGCACCTACAGCATCTCACCAGCTCAGGAAGCACTGGCTTGCTTAGGGGGACTGCATCAGGTTAAGTGCACAGGTGAGTTTTACACAGGTGAGACACAGGTTTCTCTCATTTCTGCAGGTGGGAAGGGGGAACAAAATGGCTAAACTGTTGACCTGGGAGGCTTAGGTGGGCTTGGACTGAAATTTTTAAGTCTCCTGATGAAATTTTACCGCAGTGTTTCTCCCTAGTAGACAAAACCCCCACAGATCTAGGCCATGTCTGCTGGTATTTTATTGACATTATACAACCTATTTGTAACTAAGAGCTGATGTATGGGAGCACTGAGACACAAGAAACTATTTTTATCTGTAAATTTGGGACAAACCAGAGCTTCAGATTTGTCAAGTAGTATTCAGAGAGCTTACATATCAGATAACAAGTTTATTTAATCTTCCAGAGGTGTTTGCTATAGTTAAAGAAGTCAAGAAAGCTTCTGCAAATAAGGGTTGGTCAGTGGGCTTTAAATGATGGATCTAGAAAGTGGATTTCCTTTCCCAAGCCAGCGCCAAAATATTGGCTTGAATTTTATTAGCAAGCACAGGGTGTTGATTTACCCCAAAGTATAAGTTAGAACTGTTAAAAGTTGGAACTAATGATTCTTTTCACTTGTGGATTCATATGTGGATTTCAAGTTTTCTCTTCCCATTCAAGCAGCATACCAATTTTAATACTGTTTAATATTTTATAAGCGAGGGGTTTCAATGCTGGAGGAAGAAATGGATTTTTCTTAAATATTGTCTTATATCAGCTCCACATTATTAATTCAGATAACATTTGCAGCTGTCAGAACTGTTCTTCAACTTTGATATAGGAAAATTTCATATCCCCTCTAAATCTGCAACACAAACTGTCACTCAGACGAAAGGCCAATTTTTTCAAGTCTGTTGAGACTTCATAAAATGATGCAATTAGTGGAAGATGTAAATTCTTTTTTAGATGTGGTCTTTCTGAAGCTCCTAGATTTGTTAATAGCAATGATTTAGACTAGCATGAAGTAGCACTGTAACTACATACCAAAATATTGCAACAGTCTTTGAGAAATCAAGCACCCCTGTACTTTCTTCCTCCATATTGGAATTTTCTTATTCAAGTATATTAAGCCCTTTTCATATTTGTACATTTTTAGGCAGATGACATGTTTTGAATTTACTTCTTTTAGTTACAGGTAGAAATGGTGACCAGTTGAGAAATCATATTCATGATTGAATTTGATTGCGTTGAGAAATCATTAACAAAGTGTGTAACCTACATTAGTGTTTTATTTCTGAGCAGAAGCTCACTTGGGAATGATTCTGCTGCCCTTCACCACGTATTCTGCCATGTTTTACATCACAGAGTGGCTGGGGACATGCAGTCTTGGCTGCTCATGGGTGAAACAAAACAATCTCACAGCTAATTGCAATTAAGCTCACAGACCAGAGCTAGTCCAAAGGAAAAAACCCATCAGCATGGGTGTTGGTTGCTCAGATTCTTCCATATAAAACCAGTCCCCCAAAAATGCAGACAGCAACAGAGGCTTTCAGGGAGGGTAATCAAAATCTACATATTTTAAAGCCTCTTTTACTGCTTCCCCATTTATTTTTATAAAAACCTGTTTGTTTAGTAACTTCAAGATTTGAGCCTACCATATCTCCCATTCTGGTCTTAGTTGCTGTGCTAGCAGAGTGGAACTGCAACTTTTTCAACATTTTGTTTTCTGTGCCACATTTTAGAGGTGTTGGCATTTTGGCTTCATTTTTTTTCTATTTAGATTTTAATGTATATTGACTTTGGTGTTTGAAAGCTTTGGGGGTTTTTTTGTGAAGAAAAGGTAGGTACACATATTTAAATGTCACATTTACATGCTTATTGCAGTCTAGTTGTGGGGGTCTTTTTGTCCCTGCATGCTCTAAAGCAAAAACCTGGGGTGTTTTTTTCCTCATCACTGTTTAGAACCACATACTCTCTTCTTTTTCAAGATTTCTCCAACATGTACTCCCTTTAGTGAGAGCACTGACAATGAAAATCAGTAAATTCACTTACTTGGTGTTGTAGGCAGGACTGTGAGAAAGGGGTGCACTCTCAAATGTCCCTGTGAGCCCCTCCTGGGCTGCTGATGACAGCTCTCCGACCTGCTGCAGCAGCTTGGACAAGGTGCTCGGGATGTGGTGGGCCGTGGGTGGAAGCTCAGGTAAGCACTGGTTATACTGGTGCTTCCTGGACAGAGGAAGAGTAGGAATAGTTGCCAGTAAAGACTTTAATTAGAAGGCTGACAAAGCTGCTTCCCAATTTCATAATGACTACTGAGTACAGCCCTGGACACACTACTGCAAAGGTGCCTTTTTTACTTTACTAAATTGCTGAGGTGACCTCTGGTGGGTTTACAGGAGGAATGCTCTGACTTTGGCAGTATCCTGAGACACGGGTTCAGGCCACCCGGCTTGGGACTGCTCTTCTCATGCTTGGCTGAGCCGCCTTGTGTGTTTCACTGGCAGAGCGACGCAGATCAACCTGGGTCAGAGAAAGGCTGTGTCTAACCTTGCACAGGGAGATGCAGTTCCCATGACTTGCTTAGGAAAACATGAACTTAAGATTAAATCAGGAGTGCGGACAGGTTCTTAGTTCTGGATGATTTCCCTCCATGCGCTTTTCTGAAGTGGAACAGCCTCACCAGAACAAATCAGAATGTGCAGAAAAAACATTTTTATAAACAGCACAGTATCCCTAAAAAATAAAAGTATTATTAAATTTCGTTTGAATCCTGCAACCTGAACTGCACCAGAGCTTTATATAACTTGGCTCTTCAAAGGTGTTTAATTATAATGATCTGCTACAAACTGCTTATACAATAATGAAATGGCTCAGCCATCCAATTTAGACAAGTTACACCTGAGGAGTTACACCTGAGCACCTGATGATTGGGATCAAAGTGTTTTACTGCTGCCTGTCACCAATCCTTTAGTGATACCACTATGTGAGCAATTTTCTGGAGGCATCTAAATAAACAAGCCTTAAGAGCTAAGAAATGTAGTGGAGAGGTTGATTGCCAAAGAGCAAAACACTTTCTGGCATCATTACAGCACAAGAATGTTTGACAAAGGATTGCTCTGGGTGGTCCCATGCTATCATGACTGTGAGAGCAGGAAATCTGTAAAAAGAACACAAGTACTCACAACAAGTGGATAATTATGCAATAATAGCAATAGGAAAAAACAGTAATCAAATAAAAGACAATGGGTTTATTTAGAAAACTCAGTTCCTCATTTTGTATTGCATTTCCTTGCTAGAAATGCAAGAGAGGGTCACCCTGCAGGAGGGAATTATTTTGTCCAATTAGGCAATTATAAAAGCAGCATGACACTGCGTTTTGCACCTCCTGGCACCCTCTTCTTTGCTCTTCAGCCAAGTTTCGTAAGAACACACAAGCTTTTCATTTGCCTCTGCTCCACATCATGTCCCAAATACCCACCTTTTCCTTCACTCCTTTCTTGCTTATTGCATGGTCTTGATGTGCAGAACCAAGAGGGTGATTTCTGCCTTGACCCCACATATTTCACTAGGATAGGAACAAGAGAGAGGCAGTGACTTTGAGACCCAGGAGAAAGTAGAAGACAGAAACCAGGGTGATTTCCCTCTGAAGACGGCACCCTCTCCGTAAGAGCACACAGGCTGCAGGGATTTGTAAGAGATCTTCTGTAAGGTTTCCTGTGCCCCTGTGCAGGGGGCCATGGCACAGAATAACATTGTCTGCCCTGGGCTGCACTGCAAGCAATTCGGCAGCAACACTGTGCCCCAAAGGCAGCGCCTCCCAGGCAGTGCCCTGGCAGACAGGTGTCATTTATACCAGCACCAACTTGGCTGGCAGCCAAGGCAATGTCCCACTGCTGTGCACGCCCAGCCCTGCTTGCCAGGTGAGGAAATCAGCAGCAGCAGCAGCTCAGGCAGCTGAAAAACCTGGGCTGAACTCACAGGGAGCTTTGATCAGAATTAAAAAACAAAGTAGATCTTTCACGCTGCCCTGAACAGCTCTGTAATTTCTTTACTAATCCCATTACCGTTTTATTCTGGGGGCTTTTTCTATTTTAAAAGCATGTTTCTAAATTCAGGCTTCTTAGCAATTAATTTTCAAAGTCTGTAGCTTAAGGTTATTGCTTGAAGCATCTTGAAATCATTGGTTCAGTAAGGAGAAATTCTTCCATCTTGAGAAAGAATTAGTTTTTAAAAGATTGCCTGGTAAAAATTTTACCTTGTTGAAAAATGCAACAGCATTTAAAACTGGAATTTTTTTTCTTTTTTTTCTCTTTTTTTTCTTTCTTTTTCTTTTTTTTTTTTTGAGGAACATAATTTCTTCTGAAAATATCAGTGTTCATTTTGTCCTGAAGGCAAGCATGTCTCTGCAGATATCACTTAACTTTACTCAAGTAGCAGAGGAAAATGTTCAAGTCCACATAAAGGAAACCAAAAGGAGCAAGTAAACACATTTAATAAATATACTTCACATTAAGTAAGGGAGATGATAAAGTTATCTTCTGTCTTGGTTGTCATTCAATTGTATGTCTTTAAATGCATTTTAGTATATAAGCTAGTGTAAGAAAGAACATAGGTTAATGAACTTTCTGTAAAATCTGATTGGCCCCATTCCAGACACATTGTGAATACACATTAATTTGTTTTGGCATGAAAACTTCATATTCATGCTCCGTTTCCTTAAATCATTCATCATACTCTCACTCCTCAGATTTCCAGGGGCATAAGACAGCCAAGAACACTGTCACTGCACCACAACGGCCACCTTGCCTCTGTTTTTATCACAGGTGCTATGAAGCAACTGGGCTTCATTTTTTTTCACTTGTGCAACCCCATCCAAACATAAACTAACTTAAAACCAACAATTCATCAGCATAAACAGGAAGAGAGTCAGGCTTGTCACGCACTCCTAGAGCTCATAATAAATATGTGGCATGAACTCTTCATTTTTAGTGTTCTGAAGGTCTGGTTTTAGCTTGTTGCTGGTGTAATCCCAGCTAATTCCAGACTCAGTGTATGCTACTGATGCCCTGTCAGTAAAAGTTTCCTGAGTAATATCCCCTGACTCGTTCTCCATGACTTTTGACCACAATAACAGAGGGTTAGCAGTTGAAAGCCATTCCTCACTTGCTTCCTTCTCTTTTGGTGATACAGACATGCATTTGGGTGTATGTACATCACAATTTTTTTAGGGTGTCCATTATTTTAGCTTCATTTCTTCAGGAAGAGAGATTTCTCTGCTCATACAGAGGTATGTGAGAGCCTTATGTTTATGTGTTTCCTAATAGCTTTTTTTAGTGAAGTTTTAAAATATACCAGGAGGGCAGAGTGCTCTCTTTTCCATATGTTGCATGAAAAAGGGCAGCTGATGACCCCACGGAAAAGTTCTGAAAAATTAAGGACTGTGACTATATAAATTTGAAATACCTAAAATTCACTAGAAAAAGTGTTCTAGAAGTCATCTCCTGTGATTAGAAACAGTCTCAAACAGCGCTTGTAATCAGCGCTAAAGAAACACAAACCCCTAGGAAGCCAGGCTTCATTATTTCTAGTGTTATTTCTCCCTGAGATAGAGCTATTTGTTAATGTCTCTAAATGGCAGATGCTCAAAAGAACAGCTTCACAGTGAGGGGAGAACTCGGCAGGAGAGCAAGGGGTGCCTCTCCATGCCTGGTGTATCTGCAAGTGTGTCTTTCAAGGTCTCAGCACATCTCCTGGGCCAACTGGGATAAACTCAGTGCGCCCTGCACCGTAGGCAGGTCTATCTCTCCTTCTCACAGTTGCTCACCTTCAGCTGTTTTAAGGAATATATTCATTCCTCTTGCAGTTGACTAGGCTGGATTAAAGCTTAATACCTACACACCTCAGAACAGTACAACAGCCCTGAAGAGACTGAGGAAAATCACTCAAGTTATAGCTGGGTCTTACGCGTTTATGGGAGCAGCTGGAGGTGGTGAGATTTCCAGCCTTCTCAGTACTTTGCTATGATTTAGACAACATTAAGCACATCTATTTAGGACAATACTTCATCTGGTTGAAGAGCCTCCAGGCAGCTTTAGTGTAGTCCTGATAAAAAGTGAAGATGTGGTAAATGCAATGTCCTCCGTAGGAGGATTTATTGTCTCAAACAATTATTTTTTATCAGCTTTGTCAGAACTTGGAGCCCAGGATTTTCTGCTGAGAAGAGCAGCAGATATTCATTTGCTTGAAAGAAAATTCATGAATAATTTGTTGTAATACATTTGTTTGGAGCTATTCTGCTGTTTTCTTTATGTGTTTAAGTACTGGATTAATCATGGGAGAGTAGTTTAGCCACATGCCTTTCAGTTTTAGGTGTACCAAGAAACAGAAAATGCAATTTATAATTTAGAGCAGATTTGGTTCCACAGCTGTCAACTTACAAGAAACAGTATTTGTTATAGAGTGCATTCTTTCTCTTTCTATGGGAATAGTAAAATGAAATTTCGAGTAAATGAGATTGCCTCTGAGTACTGCACGTCTTTCTGAGGAGAAATTTTAAATTGCATTTCACCTGTTTTCCAAGCCACACCAGAATTACTGTTTATTATGCATTACTTCATAAAGTAATCCAAAGCTGCAATACTACATATGTAAGAAACGAAGTATTAGTCTCTCCCTTTTTCTACTATAAAATATAAAATATATCTTTTAATGGGCTACTATATATAATTTTAGTGTATTAGGATATTTTTGTCTAATATACACCTTTTGATCATAGGTTACAAGACAAAGCAGAAGTCTCATCAAGAAAAAAAAAAACACAGCAGTTGTGGATGACTTTGACTTGCCAGTACATGCAAAAAACCCCATTTAAAACAATAATGAGAATTAACTCTATTCCTGAAAGAAAATGTTTAACTCTGGAGAACTCAACAGCACGGGAAACTAAAAATTATCAGTGAAAAAACTATAAATCCAAACAAAAATATGTACTCATTTACTTGTTTGATTCAATTTCACCATGTCCATCCACAGGCATATAGAATTTGAAGGAAGTAATGAAAATAGAGTCTTGATATAAATCAATAAATACATACATACATACACAAATACAGACCCTGGTCATTCCCACTGCCTTTGTCACTCTCAGTCATAGACACTGTTCTTCACTGCCACCAGCTTATGTACATGCCTATGGGCTGGTGTCAAAGCACAATAGCTACCAGCAGTGCAGCCCAGCCATGACTGAGAAGGATGTATGTTTATCAGGTAGGGAGGGATTAGGTGTGCACAGAGGCATCAGGGGAGCAAACCTGATTAAACCTGCTTGGTCTGTTCAAAGAGGTATGAGGAAGGTCTGCAGGACTTGGGGCAAGAGTTTATTTTCATCAGTTCAGCCTTAAATGCCAACTCAAGATCAGCTCACAGTTGCCCAGCGAGTTCAGGATGAGTAATCATGTTAAGTCCAACGGCATGCAGAGCTTTCTCTCTGTAGTGGTGGTGAGAATCTGTTTTAAAAGTGTTTTGTAAGAGACATGCTCTAAACCTCTGTTGGTGAAATGAGTTGCCATGTGCTCTGCCCTGCCTGTGTGTTTCAAAATATGTAAGCAAGTTCTTGAATCAGTGTGAGGAACTTCATGCTTTCCTGACCAGAGAGATACAGAGCTTTGACTGAAAGAAACCTCCAGCAGATTCTTGAGGTCTAATACATGTGGATGCTGTGTGAGAAAGTTCATCTAATTCTTGCTGTAGTGACAAGAGATAAGAGAAGATAAAAAAAAAAAAAATCAGAAACAGCTAAATCCTTTGAGTTAAAAGAGCAGTGAAGTTACAGTGAGATGTAAGAAGTCATGTCAGCAGTTTAAAATGAGGGTATAGTCTGAACCCAAACTGTTTATCCCAGGTGTCATGGTTTCACTATTGTACCAGCAGAGTTGAACACCAAAGGTTAGCAAACCTGAGGGAAGAGCTAATGCAGCAAGATACTATTAGAGTTCAGCTGTGCAATGGACTACATTTAATAAGCTCAATCCAAGTGTCTCTCCATCATTATAGAAAAAATAACCCTTTTGGAATCTGGAGACAGAAAGTTTTTCTAGAAAGGTTAACCCAGAAAACAGACTTCATATCCATATTCTGCTACACAGAATCACTGGAAAATGCAGTCAGTATCATGTCATGGCTTCTGTATAACTATATATGAATTCTAACAGCTGAATCTACCCCAAGAATTCTGTATAATGAGCAAGATGAATTATGGCAGTATCTTTATTTGCCTCCAGAATGCTGTACTAGAGCAATGGCAAGCTACTCCAGAGAGTCCATTCTCACTGTTTATTATTTGCATAGTGTAACAGAATCCTTGCTGTCATTTACAAGGAAACAGCAGTAAAAACATTTTGTTTACATAGAAAGAAGACCTTTGACATTTCATTTTTTAAAGTTATGTTCACCTTTGGGATTATGATTCTTACAATGAGTTTAAAAAGTTAAGAATAAAAAAAAAAAAAAAACAAAAAAAAAAAAAAAAAAAAAAAAAAAAAAAAAAAAACAGATCAGCATGGTAAATCTTGGGACTAGTTCCTACAGTAGACAACACCATAACCTACTTATAAACCTTTCTTTTACATGGCAGTGGATCAAATTCCTGGCAATACTTCAGTCGTTTCTCTTCTCACAGTCCTTATACCCTGCTTTTTCTTCTAAATTTTTGCCCTGAGCCAAATGATAAAAGAATATAATGCCAGTAGAAGATTTTGGAAAATGATAGAGGTTCGGTCACAGCTGGGAGCCAACAGAGGCCACCAGGCAACATCAAGTGCTCAAAAATGGATTTGTCCACCTAGCAGAATAATAAGCAGAGTATATGAGACTCTGAAGGTGGGAAGGTGATGTTCCATGAGAAGTATAATTTGAGGAGAAAATGAGGTCAGGAGATTTGACAGCTGCTTACAGAGATTCTGTTAAAAGTAGAGACATAAAGATCGCAACTCAGAGCAAGGGCTGAAGGAAGACAGCCATTCAGCTGGAGTTGTCAGTTCTTCCAAAACTTCAAAATCTAATACCATACATAAACCAAAATCTATGGGCAAGCACAGAACTGTGCTGATATATTGATAAGATTTGAAAAGGCACAGCACAAAAAGAAATATAATTAGCAAGGTACATACAGAATAACAAGAAGTTTCCTATAAAAACATGAACTGTTGAAGAAAAATCAAGGAGAGAATTGATCCACCACTCATCTGAGAGAAAGCTATCGACTAACAACTCCAAGACTTTGTAATGCCTATTTTGCTCTTTGTTCACTAGAAGGGTCAACCATGATAAAAGGGTTTACATCAGTAGCAAAGAGCTGGAAATTCTTGCTAAATGACAGAACAAAGAGATTAGGCCTTGCTTAGGTGAGTTAAATGACCTGAGAGCACCGAGGCTGACGGAATTCACCTCACACTGTTCAGGAGAAAACTGAAGCATTTCCACAGTTGTAAATAACTATCTTTAAGAATTGTGTGGAAGAGGTAAAGTTTAGAAGACTGAAAAGGCAAGAATAACAGCTATCTTTAAATGTACCAAGAAAGAGGTGGTGCAGAATTATGGCCCAATCAATTTAAGTACAATTCTCAAACAAATAGAGAAAGCAAATTGAACACAAGAAAAAAACGGGTTATAGGCATAAGAATTAATCAAAAATAAATCATTCCAAACAAACCTCATTTCCCCTTATAAAAGGATAACAGGTCTTGGGAATACAACTTGGCATGAGTGAAGTTTTTAGTATGTTATATGTCAGGGAAAAAAAAATCAAAAGCAAACTAGGAAATGCAGTTTAGATTAAACTTATATAAGGTAAGGTTTTGTGGAAATAGCAAAAGAAACATTTTCAGTCTCTCAGTTAAACATTATCAAAGTAGAAGGCTACATTTACTGCAGACATACAGTCGGTCTCTCCTGGCAAAAGTCCTGTTCCAGAATTTAATTAAAAGGCTGGAGTAGATGCTGGAATAGACACTATACTCATGAAACCTGACAATCTGACAAAGTTGAGAAGAGCTGCAAGCCCGTTAGAGGACAGGCTTGGAAATCAAAATGATCTTGACAAATCGAAGCTACAGCTTGAAAAAATATGGCACTATTCAAGAGGGACTGCACAGTACAGCTCTAAGTTGGAAAACACTGCAGAAATCCAGGATGGAACAAGTGGCGTGGGAGCAGTCCAATTAAAAGATTGGTGTAACAAGATGCCATTGCATTAGTATTTCAGTTCTGATGAGATGTAGAAGCAGATCATCACTTTTCAAGCTTTGCTTTATATACAGAAAGCTCACTGAACATATGAAACTAGATTTCTTTCCACAAAAGCTCAGCCAGAAGACATACTTTAGGTGGACCCAAACGCATGCAGCTGCTGGCAGGCACACAGGCTGCAGTGCTAGACTGGAGTTAGTCCAAGGTGGAAATCTCTGACATGTGGATAGTCTGAAAATCATGAGCTCAGCACAGCTGTTGCACTCCACATCGTGGTTCCTGTTGCCCCACACTATTTTGTTAAAGCACTCATCACCTTAACGCATCACAAGCTGACTGTGAATCAGCTGTGTTGTGAATAAGACAAATGTGACAGCAGGATTGCGTGTGATCTGTGAGGCCGGTGAAGCAATCCTTCTAGTATCTCCTAAGATGGCTGCAAGAGTACTGCATTCAGTTTTAGCAACATACTTTTAATTAACAACAGGAGCAGTTTAGCCTAGAAAGATCAGAAGAAAGCCATGACAAAGATCGCCACTCTCAGAAGCACAAATTGCAGGGAATGATTTGGGATTGTTTTATCTAGAGAAGAAAAAGGTGAAATGGTAACAGCTTTCATGTCCAACAAAGGCTGCTGCAAAGAGAAGGGGGAAAAATTGACAGCTGTGTCTACTGTGGGGGAGGCAATACAGATTGCTAATAGGACAATCTGCCTAACAGAAAAGCTGAGAAAGCAGTGAGCCAGGAAAACTTTAGCATCCAAACACAGGAAGGCTTTACAAACAGGTTAGACAAGCATCTGTCAGACTTGGTTTAAACACAGCTCATTCTGCCTTAGGAAGGGAGATGGACTAGATAATCCCTTGAGATCACTACCAGAACTATTTGTTTTGCTTCTCTTTTAAATGCAAATAGTAAAATTACTCTTTCCTACTTCTTTCATCTCGTCTTTCTCACTTTTGAATCATTCCACTGATCTTCCATCTGCATTTCATGTTACATCTTTCTGATCTTTCCATTATCCATCCTAGTCCATGCCCATCTCTGCCTTTCTGATTTTGGCACTCTATTTCATCTGTGGCGTTGCTTCTGCTAGAATCCCTCCTTTTGTCCATGTGCAAAGCAATGTGCCTGTCTTAATTCAATTGCCTACAGAATCAAAATATATTTGCCTATAACTGCTTAACTAAACATTGTATCTTCATTCACTTCCCCTAAGTGTTTATGCAATGGGTAAAAATGACAGTGTTGCAGTTAGCTTCTTTTTTTCTTCCAGCACCTTCTTTTATGATTACTGACCAAATAAACTCAGAGATTACCACCATTTTCCTTAAAATAGGATCATTCAGTGTACAAGAATACAGCAACAATGCAGAGGAGAAAGGATCCATTTAATCATTGCAGAAGCTTACGTGTATTACCTTTTAAATAACAAAAGGCATCACTAGTGCTCTAATGTTAGGGGAATGGATATAGGCAAAAACATTATGTGTGGATACAAAGCTCTATGGCTTTTTCTCAGTTAATCTATGGCTCCTTATGTGAAAGAACAGACAGTGGTTACTGCATGTTTCTTTGCTGGTATTTCTGCTTTTCTCTGGTGCTTTGAGAGCGCCCAGCATAACCCACGGGCATGGAGCAGAGCCCCACTGCCACCAGCTGCTGACTGATAGCCCAGTGCCAGCCTCTGGGCTGAGCTCCCAGTTACCAAACAAGCCTCGTGTCCCTTGTGGTATGCTTCTGCTTCCCATTTTTCACACTGACATATGACAATAAAACACCTTGTCCTATAGAAAATTATACTGGCAGTGGTAGTTGTAACACTCCAAGATTTTCAGACCGTGGGTTCTCAGAAACTCCACTAACAGTGAAGACAGAAAGTCAATATAGGCAAAAAGGAGAAAAGAGGCCTTTATTACAGTGTGAGATAGCTTTTTAACATCAAGCATGGAATGTGTGGAATTTGGGGAGGATTTCAGGGAGTTTCATGCAAAGGGATGATTATAAATGGAATATACATCCAAATATGGGTAAGGAGATGAGGTCAGGGGAAAGGCCATAAATTCTAACTACAGGGCTTACTGAGAAACAAAACTACATCTTACATACAAGCAAGGTATTTTTTAACAACATTATTAACACTATTATAACATAAAACCAGTTTCTCTGAGGTAGTAAGTTATCTGCTGCTTCAGTAGTTCAGCTGTACTCCAAAGCTGTCTTTTCTTCAGTTTTCCTTTTCTTCAGACATTTTTCTCCATCAGGAATAAAGCTCTCGTGGAGTATTTCCAACAAAATTACTATCCTTTTGCATTGCCGCTATCGCTGTCATGAATCTGGGAGTCCATTTTTTTGACTTTACAACCACACAGTTGCCATTAGATCTGCATTTTCTTCAATACACACAGCAAATCCAGAATTTTTCTATGCAATCTCTATATGCTTGCAATGTACTGCCTGAGTTACCCTCTAGAAGTTCACTGGCAAGCCCATAACCTTCTTTCAGTTCAATAACAGTCAGTTGGCACAAAGGCATGTTGAAAGAAAAAAAAAGTAGGATTCCATGGAGAAAATTAATTTAATTTCTGTCTTTATTAGAAGGAGGCATGGTCCAGAAGGCCTGGGATTTAAAAGCAAACTTGTCTTGTCTTAAATATGATTTTCAGAAGTAGCAGATGCACTATTAAATTACTAGCAGCTTTACAATATACTTCATTTGTTAAAAAGTTCATTGGTGAACAGTTTGTTTCTAACATATAATATGTGCCATCAAAACAGCTGTGGGTATCCCTATTAGGTAATTATTAAAAAGAAAAAGTAAATTCTGCTTACTTTATTCAAGCAAATTGTCTCTCTTGTTAAAAATTATATTAAGCTAAATTAGACCACCAATACTAAAGAAAATCTTAACTCTCTTCAGTTTTCTATGTCTTCTATATTCCCTGTACATCTTAGACAGTGCTTCAAGAAACTTTATTTTGGATTAAAAGAATGTTCTTTCTATTAATTTTTTTCTTTTCATCTCTTTCTTTTTCTCTTCTCTGTCAAAAATAGTTCAGTGTTCATCAGCAAATGAGGTGTTCAGTATAAGTGAACAATGGAAACACTTCATAGACTTATTTCTTGCTAGTGGATCCATTTCTATATTAAATAGTTTTATAAGCTCAAGCAAAACATAATTTGACTGATCTACCAAATATATTACCTGATAACATCCATTTGAGTTCTGGGGCTTTTTTTTCCAGTCTTATTTTGGAGAGGAGAATTATTTGCATAGTTCACTCAGCAATAACTTAAGGATTTCTTGAGGACAAATGCAGATGTTTTCAACTGATGATTGTGTGTTACAAGTAAGTTTTACTTCTGATTTTAGATAGGAGCCTACTTTGTTAAAAAGACAAATTAAGAAAGGAAAGTTGAGCCTTATTAAGTATTGAGTTAGACCATTTATTAATATTACATAAGCAACTCTTTTGTATTTTTTGAAATACAGACCATCTCCAAAAAGGAAATTTATAGCTTTAGTAACATTAGAGCCTCGTGGGACATTAAGAAAGCTCTCAGACAATAATTTTTAAATATGTCCAAGGACTTTGCAATTTTTTGCATGTGTCTGAGTACACAAATATTCAAGACACATTCAGATGGGAACCTACGAGGATCTATTTTCATTTTCAGTGTGCTACTTGATGATGTACATGCACAGCTGGGACTGCAGCTTCAGCAGAGCCGGGGTGAACACCTTGCTGTGCTGCAAAGCCTCCAGAGGACCTGCTAAAGACACAGAGATCCTCCAGCATGCAGATGCTCAGGCCCTTTTCTGTCTGAATCCACACCTTCCCCTAATGACCAAAAGCAACTTTGTTGACAGCTCTCTAAATTACGGACTCCCACAGCTCATTGTGAGAAAATAGCGCTGATGCCAACTGAGGGCTACATAGCTACACACAGAGGTAGTCCAAGCCAAAATCTTCATATATGATTCTCAGAGTAAGCATTTCTGTGTCCATCTCACTAGCAAGGCTTACACCCTACAGCAGAGGCCACGGATGTTTGTATCCTTGACTTATCTCTAGGTCATGGCAGCGTAGGAGGAAGTTCAGGCTTGATTTTTTATTCACCAAACATATGCAAGATTTGGGTCAAACAATTTAAAATCATGCCAGATTGTTAATAAGCAAAAACTGTTCTGGCTAGAGAAAATTACAAAAGAAAGTGAAGAACATCATCTCAGGGATTTTAAATGGCAGTATGTTTAAATTGCAGCATTCTGAATGGTGCTTCACAGAAGAATGTATGCAAAAGGTTCATGAATAGCAGTAGCAAAGCAGTTGTTTTGCGTTTAGCTAATCATTTCATGCATTTCTTTCGTACAAATTGGAATATCTGTTATTCCCACAGCTCTAATTAAGACAGTTACCTGTGATGCAGTGAAAGACTAGAATCAGGGGTCCTGCAAATTAAATTGCTGCTCTAAGTACCAAATTGATGGCCAGTTCAAGACAGGGGTCTCTCAGGGTCTCCTCTTGGAGGGCTTAGATTTTCTGTTCTGAGTTCACCTTTTATAAAGGGAAAATAGCATGTGGACCTACTGCAAGACCTTTGGAGCAGACCTTTTTGATTCTGTATTTGTATCATGGGTCTCACTCTGCAAGTACAGAACACACAGACTGCTATTGCATGGATAATACATTAAAGACTTGGAATCTGCCAGGTACAGTGATAAAGACAGATAAAAATTTCAAAGAGAATGTTATTATATGTAGTATATAAATCTGTGTTCAACACGAAATACTCCAAGTCCACTGTCCAAATGCTTCATAGAACGTTCTTTAGAAAACTGTAGAACAACAATAAAACAAACTGGCACTGACTAGTTTCATTAAGGAAATATTGAGGACAACAGATAGTTTTATAGCTACCTTTTATAATGTCTCTTCTTCAAGTATTCTGATAAACACCTTCCAGATTCTAATATGATTAGAAACACACTCCTCCTCAATGTTTTTCTATAGCATAAGTAAGCAGAAATTACTCTGAAATGTAAGCTACCCTCAGTCTCTGTGCTCCAATGTCTTTTTCTCCTGTTTTCCCTTTTTTGAGAGGAAAACTGCAACAGTTCAGCTGAATGTTAAAATCCGTAAAATGGATTGAAAAGAGGGTGCCATGTGAGAGATGGAGAAGTGAGTATTCAGACCATTTTTAAAAAAACTGTACAGAAATCTTCTGAGAATATGTATTCAGAAGAGTGTGCAGGAATCATATTAAGCAGCAAGGAAACTCTCAGATTTCTGAAAGCTGTACATCCAGAGTGGATACTAGCCTTTCATTTTCAAGAGATTCATGTTTTGCTTAGTTCCTTCTATTTCCTTTTTTTTTTTTAAACAGATGAATACAAATTCTTCCAACATGATGGCCTTGGCTCCTAATACTTCTAACAAAAGAGAGACAGTGTGCATATTTGGAACTGGAGATTTTGGACGAGCTCTGGGGCATAAAATGATTCAGTGTGGCTACCCCGTGGTGTATGGAAGTCGGAGCACCCAGATATCAAACCTGATTCCCAAGGATGCAGAGGTGTTGAGCCACACAGAGGCAGCACAGAAAGCTGCCATCATCATTATAGCAATCCAGAGGCAACATTACAACTTCCTTACACCACTAGCAGAAATTCTCCGTGGAAAAGTTGTGGTGGACATAAGCAACAACCTAAAATTAAACCAGTATCCTGAATCCAATGCAGAGTACCTTGCTCAGCTGCTGCCAGGTGCCAGGGTTGTGAAAGCCTTTAACACTGTGTCAGCCTGGGCCTTGCAGTCGGGCGCGCTGGATGCCAGCCGGCAGGTAGGTCTGAGCTACAGGGATTTCCTTTGTCAAAGAGTTATTCATCATATGCTTTCTTATTAGCTAGATGAAACACACATGGGACATAGGAATCAGACAAGGTTGAAATGGTATTTTCTCTATAATCCCCCCTTTCAAAATAATTTGAGCTAAAATTTCCTTTGGATTTGTAATATGGCATGACAAGGAATATCAATAGCTTGCCTCTGAACTCAGTGTTTAGAGACATTAGAGAAGCAAGGAAAGAAAGATGGCAGAGCTACAAAGACAGAGACAGCAAATCAGGAGGACATGGGGGTTGCATCGGTTGTTCATAGGATTTGTAAAATTAAACAGAAAGGAAACAGGAGGAATATAAGTGAAGCAAGAATAAAATGAAGAAAGAAAAACCAGGGAGGTAAAGGATATGATAGGCCAATGAGTATGGGCAACAGAAGTGAGCTAGAAGATGAATAAATTACTAAAATTTTCTAAATTAGAATCTATCACTACCTAAGTTTAACACATCAGTCTGTGCAAACCATTTTGACCTGCTCCTTAACCACAGGCCAGCAAGCACAGAGCTGGGCATAGGAAGAAACATGGCAGCTTATTTGAAGAAAAATCATTTATTATTACCCTGTTTTCTGCCACTTTGAGGGACAGTGCTCTTGTACAATGCATGAAATCACCCAGCTACTCAAACCATTACTAGTTTTGATTTCTGCTGCCAGATAAATGGTTTTGGCTAAACCAAAGGTCAAATATTCCATGCAATGACTTATACTAAGCATGTTATACAACATTGTTTCCAGATATAAAATTTTGCCACTTGAAACAATTTCCTTCCCCAAACAAAAAAATCATATTTGATTGGCCAAATGTACCTATAGGCTACTTTTTGCTTATATTAATTAAGGTCAGCAGGGAAGCCAACAAGCAGCCTAGGAGGCTTTTGTTCATTGTCCATATCCAAGACCAGGATGGCAGTAGAGAATGTCACAAAAATCTGTCACAATAAAACTTCTGTTTGTTTTTGGCTGCAGGTGTTTGTCTGTGGAGATGACATGGAAGCTAAACAAATGGTGATGAATATTGTTCGTGCACTGGGTCTCACTCCACTAGATCAGGGATCCCTCTTGGCTGCTCAGGAAATAGAAAATTACCCTCTGCAGCTCTTTCCAATGTGGAAGTTTCCCGTCTTTTTGTCCCTTGGCCTAACTGCATTCTTCTTCTTCTACTGTTTGGCTCTTGACGTAATTTATACTTATGTATATGAAAACAATAACTTTTCATTTTTTATTGCAATTACCATTCCAAATCGGATCTGTCCTGTAATGGCACTCATCCTTCTTGGCTTGGTTTATCTTCCTGGTGTACTTGCTGCAATTATTCAGTTATATAGAGGTACCAAATACCGCCGTTTTCCAGACTGGCTGGACAAATGGATGCTGTGTAGGAAACAACTTGGACTAATAGCCTTGGCGTTTGCTTCTTTGCATGCTGTGTTCACTCTTGTTAGTCCACTTCGCTCCTTCGTAAGATGGAGAACCAGCAAAGCAATCATCTCCCAGGTGAGTTTTGTTCCCTGCCCTGCGTCTTTCTTTCTTCTGGCCTTGTTATAAGTACTGCCTTCTGTCTTGAGTTTCAGAAACCCATGTGGAGAGCCTAATTATCTTTACAATAGGGTCATATTGCTAGTTTCTGTATTCCTTTTAATCACTGGTATGTCTGAAGTTTTTTGGTATTATGTTGAGCTGAGGGGATTTCTGGCCCCAATCTTCCTTCTAGATAGCTGACATATTAATAAAATAATCAGAGAAAATGTAAATATTAAGAGTAATTTAAAGAAACATATTTCCCTATTTCTCCATATATCTTTAAGAATAGAATATATTTTTACTTTCTGATTTTACTGAACAAGAAAGGATCGCATATCTGTCCTCAAGGGTAAGTATACAGAAAGATAAAACATGTACCACAATTACAGGTACATGGAAATCACATGGAATATAATGCCTCCTTCTTGACTAGGCATTCAAAGTAAAACTCCAATGGTTTTCAGAGAGTTAATGTATAACTTTTATCTCATAGTTACCTTAAAGGATGGGTTTTTTCTGCTTATTGATCCTAAAACTGCTATCACTAAAATATACCTGTTCTTCTTGTCTTCAGGCACTGAACAATAAAACAGAACCACTCGACACCACTAATGCCTGGCTTAGTGACTCTTACTTGGCTTTGGGAGTTTTAGGGTTTTTTTTCTTTGTTCTTGTGGGAATAACCTCCTTGCCTTCAGTCAGCAACAGTGTCAACTGGCGAGAATTTCGATTTGTACAGGTAAGAAAATGACTTCTAAGAAAAACCTTCTTCCTTTATAAACTATATGCTAGAGACTCATGGCTTTCCTTCATTAATACCTCCAAATGTGATATGTGTACTCTCTATGATCAGACAGTGAAAAAAAAATCTACACGGCCATAGAGCTTACCTGTAGAAACTCACAACTGCTCTGATGGCTGCTTATGTGCAACTGGGATGACTGCATAAACAAGAGAAAGCTGGGAAGATGTGAGCTCCTAAATGACTAACAGGAAGATGACTGACATCAAATTCCACAATTACACTAAGTCACAAAATAATTTAGTCATTTATTGGGATAATTTTTTTGGTTCACAAGATAATTCAGTTAAAATGGATTCAAAAAGTTACTTTATAATTCAAATCCTCTCAGTGCCAAACATCTAAAGAGAATCTGCAATTTCCACAGAGTGTAAAAACTGATGTGCCTATAAACAGGCTGCCCTCACTATAATCTCAACTCTCCTTTAGGAGGAAGTTTGGTGCAAGCTGCCATGCCTCTGCAGGAGCTGAGCTGGATGGGAGGGGGGCAAGTGAAGGGGAAATTACTATCAATGAATGTTTTATGAAGGAAAAAACTTGCACAGTATGGTACTTCTGGATGGATAGCACTAGAGTATAAAAAATCTTGGATCTCTCCACTGAATGTCAGCACTTTCTCTGCTTTTTCACAAATATGACAGCTACTAGGGAATATGTGTGAGCCAGGAAAAATTATCATGGATATTGACAGAGAAGAAAACCAAACTTTGTTTTCCCTATATCCATCTGAATTAATCTTTATTAAAAACAATAAGAGCCTTTATATAAAACACTTTCATTTCACCAGTCCCCAAATTGGCACATGCCATAAATCTTACTGTGTTCTTAAAATTGCATTTGTTCTGTTTTATTTTACTGTTTTAACCTCCACCTCTTTCTTTCTTTCTTTCTTCATTTTCTCCTAGTCCAAACTGGGATATGTGACACTGATTTTGTGCACCGCGCATACGCTGATTTACGGTGGAAAATGGTTCCTGAGCCCATCAGCATACAGATGGTATCTTCCAAACATCTATATGCTCTCCCTTGTTGTGCCATGTACTGTACTGGTTGTGAAATTTGTGCTGATATTTCCTTGTGTGGATAAACCTCTCACACAAATTCGACAGGGCTGGGAGAGGAATCCCAAATACTCGGAACAATCAAATTACATTATAAACAAGTCTGCGGTATAATTAGACTAAATGGTATCACCAAAAAAAATTATGAAGACACATAAAAATGAAGTCTTGAACCTGCTCTATCTGGAGAGGGAGAGAAAAAGTGAAATACTTGGCCAGGCCCTGTGTAAAACAAAGTTACACCAATGACATGCTTAAAATACAAATCAAATGAGGCAATTGATTTTCTACACCCCAGGCAGTCTTACACAAAGGTGCAGGCCCTCTTTTCTGCTCTATATATTCCCTCTTGCCTGTTTACCCTCCATTTCTAAGAAGGGTATGTGAGAAGTAAGTGGTGATCCATGTCCCTCCTCTGTAGTTCCAAACCTCCTCCAGAGTTGGGCAGATCCACAGTAACCTTTGCTATTAAACAACATCTGCTCCTCTTCCCTGTCCTGCCTTTGGGGACTCAGGTCTACATGCACCTACGCACATCCACAGGGATCCATACACACACCTGCATGTGTTTCCGCACATTTCCGTTTTTCCACCCCCAGACTCACCAGTACCAAAAGGACAGATGCACAATGGATGCTATCTCTTCCTCTTAGCATTGGTTTATCTTCCATTAACCTCTGATCCAAAGAGATCTATGTTCATTCCTTAGACATAGTTGAGTAAGATTTGTTTAGTTTATGTACAATGACATTCAAAGGGTATGGGTCAAGGACTGCTAAATCTTTGCTTGTACTGCTCTACCACGAATTCAGGGGCAAGGGGAAGGAGGAAAGACCAAAATGGCAGAAAGATGTAAGAAGTGCTCACAAGCCCATGCTTCTCAAGTATAGGCAAAAAATGATCTGTGATCTTTTATGTAAGCAGTGAGTTGTAAGGAAAGAAACTGAAGGAAAATCCTTTCTGTATGAGGGGGTTGTATTATACATCATAGTTATATCTCATGAAGATAATATTGTTGGTATTTGAAAAAATAAATCTTTGGCTGTTATATTATAAATATTCTATGAAAATACACATATTTTAAAGACAATAAAGATTTTTTTTACACTGTTGAGCTTTGTTATCACTTCTGGAACCCCTTTCACTGTGATGCAGCTGCTGGTGTGCTCAGTCGCACAAAGATTTTGGAAAGCCTCAGAACAAAGAATAAAATGAGATCCTGCCTTCAGCCAGCTGCCTGGACTCACTTTTCCCTGATCTTTGCTTCTTGGGTGCTAAGATGATCTTTGCTTAGTCAACCAAGTGGGCTGAGGATGTTGTGGAAAAACAGAATCCAGCTGGGATGGTGGCCTCCTCTTAAATTGCAAACAGAGGATCCAACAGTGTCCTTTGGATTGGAGAATAAAGAAAACGCAAAATGTGTTTGTTTTTATAGGAAGATAATTGCTTAATGTTCTTTTATTTTCTGTTGCTCCTCTCCCTGTACATACAAAGAATACTGACACATATGAAAGTATGAGCATGCTAACTAGTATAGATAACTGTGCTTTAAAACAAGCATTATCAAGCAGCTTAAAAAAAATTTAAAAAACCAAAGCACAAAAACAAACAAACAAACCCACCTGAATGATACTTCTCCAAACATTTCTCAACAATAGAGTCTTTTTTAATTCTAGACACACATCACCTTGTCACGTGATCCTCTGGCCCAGAAAGAATCTGTTCTTAATATCCAAAAGAATGGTAAAGGCGTTTGGGATATCGACAAGTGATGGAGCCAGATTTCTTAGAAATAATCTGGCACCAAGTACTCTCACTAAACACCACTGGTCCATATGTTATACTTGTCCTAAACTGATATGCATATATTGATATTGATACAAGTCTTTACAGAAGTTTTCCTGGACCTGTGCCATGATGGAGTAGTACTACATTTCAAGTTTCCTTCCATGATTTTCCACATCAATTGTACAGAATCATTTCCTGCAGGAGGGATCAGGTATCACCCAAAGGGCCTAATGACAACAGTGTTGTGAGGATGCGTGTAACACCTTTACAGCTCCCCAGAGAAGAGAGGGGTGGAAGCAGCAGAAAGAGAGAAGGAAAACAAGACAGAACAAGAGAGAATTTGTGCATATATATAGGTAAAAGAAAAAGGGACAGACAGAGCAGAAAATAAGTAGCAGCAGCCTCAGTTAATCTGGGGGGCAAATTCTACTGTCAGTGACACAGTTATTTCATATTTATATTATTACAAGTAACAACGGTTCCAAGGCATTGACACATATTGGGGTTTTATATTAGTTCTTAAAGGATCTATTTTTGGGGGTTCTGCCTATCCAAACCTGATCTAAAACCTACCTTTCCTCTCTCACAGTTCAGTCGGTGGGTTGGAGTTTAAACTGCAACAGCCATGGCAAGTCTCACCCATTTAAAAGCTGTGCTCTGCCTCCTTTCCGTCCAGCGAACAGGCTCTTGCGTTAAGGAGAATCGCAGGCCCAACCAGGTCATCTTTACCCTCACTGAGAACCAGTGCAAAGTAACAGTGGCCTGACTGAATACTGCCTTGTACGCTCACTGACATCTAAACCACAGTCTCCAACACCCACGGGACTGTTGCTCATGCAGGAAAGACAAGAGAACTTCTTTGGGGATGGATATCTCATTGCTTTGCTAAGTCAAACCGCAGGCCAAGATGCACTGGAAATGCTAAGTGGCTGGGTATAATTTGCAAGTTGCTGTTTGCTCCAAGGATAAAGTGCCAATATCTGCTGTGAACAGACTGAGGAGGCAATGCCGTTTTCTTACACGGGTGTGTGCAGCAGCTCTCAGAAGATCCACAGCCCTTGCATGTGAACTCAGCAGCACGTGCTTTGTTGACTTAGGTAGATAATAGGTCAGATCCTCAGCAGCACTTGTTTTTCCAGATGGAGTAAAGGATTTCATATCCTGTTATTCTTGGGCAGTTGGGGAGTATTTGCTTTACAAATTTACATATCTACTTCTTGAACATGGTAGAGAAAATCAATTCCTTCAGTGATCGTACATGACAAAGTATTCAACGGCAGTATTTTGAAAAGTATAACCAGTGCCTAAAAAACTGTTGGTAGCTTGTATACATTTCTCATAGCTGAGCTCTTGGTACTTTTTCTTCTTTTATATACTGACAAAGGCTGGTCAAAAAGGAGATCAGAAGGATCATGAAAGGAATTTTAGAAAAGATGTTTTCCATATGGTACCCAGAAGCCTTGAAGAGCTTTTATGATGTTATATATATATATATATATATATATATATATAATGCCATTCTAAGAATTCCTGCAGGAATAAAGCATTGATTATCAGATCTACTTCTAAATCAGAGTCAACAGTTGGAAAATAAAAATTACAACTTTTTAAATAAGTGGTCACATGGATATTGTCATGATAACAATTAAGTTTTGATTTCATTGCATAAAAGTTTTATTCTGATGCACCACAGCATAGTGGGATAGACAACATAGTATGTAAACCTTCTACATCCTTCATGATACGGCTAACTTCACTTTCTTTGCCTTTTTGTTATACCAAGGGAATATCTATTTCAACCAAAATGTTCACTTATTAGTGAATTAATTAGATTTGCTTGAAACAGAATGGGATGTCAGACACATGCTGGCCTCAGGGGATGGAGCTGACACCATCTGACTGACACAGCTGACACTGCTGGATCCTGAACCACTGAGATCTGAGCAATTCCCTTTAGTTCCACCACACTGCACTGCAAGTGCTGAGATCTGCAACTTATTTTTGCTCTGCAGCATGACCTTCTGTCAGGCTTCTCTGCCTTATCTCACAGTCACCTCTCACTCCAAGACATGAGGCTTTACGACCCAGTCTACAAAGCTCCTTTTTTGCCCTATGTCAGGTCTTTGTAGCTTGCTCTTGTAACCTTCTCAGACACAAGATTTTACAGGAGCATCTTTCGTTTCAAACACTGGTTTGAGTATGTGGGATTCACTAGTCCAAAAAAAGAACTAGTGAATAGTATGAACACTTGCAGTAGCTATGTAACTTTTGTTCGGCTGCTCTTCCATACTGCAATTAATGTCTTTAGTACGCATCCAGTTTTCTCATAATAGCCTAAATATGCCTTCTTCCACACACTATGGAAGCTTTTCTCTCCTACAGAGATTTTCTTTTCTCTGCATCATACATTTTGTTTTGGATGTCAGTTTCTATCACTAATTCATGACCTTAACATGAAAGGTTCGCTCCCGCAAAAAAGTTGACATTCATCAAGATATAATTTTTTTATCTATCACCATGAAAAACTGCACATCTCTCATTCTTGCACATTGCCTTATTTGAATGTTCTTGAATCTACAAATAGAGAATAGACATAAATATTAGCTCTGACAAGACTGGACCCCTACATATTATTTTCTTGTAAGGAACCTCAGTGCTACAAGGAAAATACACTGCAGGACCTTGAGAGGACATGCACAGACCTCAGAGAACTGCATAAAACTTAGCTAATGCCTTCAAATGCTGCAAACCAGAAGAGGTAATATTTTGTTCATATGGCTTCACAGCATCCTTTAATTCTGCCCTTGTTTTTGCTTCCACATCCAGATTTGCTTATTATTTGAGATACAGCCCCTTCACTGTGCTGGCTTATCTTCGCACTTGCTCACATTTAAACTAGGAAAAGCTTAACTGCAGTCAGTAGTCTCAAGCTATTAAACATCAGTGCATAGGCCTTTCCTAGTTTATTACCCATTAATTTTTTGGTCCCCAGTTTTATGGAAGATGGTAAAGAGTAGTCTTTATAATCCTTTCTTTAGAGGCTTCAGAAAGAGATAAATGAAAAATGAAAAAAGTCAAGTTATTGTAATTTGCTAATCATTATAGGACACAAGTGGTTGAACATCACTTGACCAAACCAGAACGTTTGGGACACATTATCTATGATAGAGTGTTGACATCAAAGCAGGAAGGTATTTTTAACAAAGTATTCTGGAGAAAAGTATATCGAAAAAAAGTAAAAAATTTATTAGAATGAAGAAGTGAGAGAGAAGGAAAGAAAAGGAGGAAGACAAAGCTGTTTTTCTTCTTTTCTACTGGCTCCATAACAGAAAATGTCATGCATTTTTGATTGCATGGTACCAATTATTTCAGCACCTTATAAAGAATTAAAGGATAAGTTTGACCTTGGCATCCCTGGAGTCCAAATTACCCTTTAGGATCCCTCCATAGGCTTCTTTACCCAGTCAAAGGGTACAAATCTGCTTCTCATCCTTTACAACAATCTTTCCAAAGATGGTTGCCACTCCAGACCACACCACTCACTGTTGAGTAGCAGCAGCAGCAAACCCAGGTGTGCATCAGGCACAGGAGTTGCGTGTCTCAGTACTGAATATAGTTGGAAAAACCGTTTCCTTGGGCTAAAAGAATCAGGAGAGATGTCATTGCCCAACTGTCCTGACTCAGGATGGAGACTGCTTAATGGACTGCTCTGTTTCAGTGTGGGACACCGTCATCTTCATTTCATAATTAAAGAAGTAAAATCTTCAGGATCTCACTGAAAAAAGGGTAAACGATTAGGGCGGCATGAAAATTTGAACTAAAGGAAAGCCTACATTACTCAGCGAAGAAGACAAGTGAGAGCTGCACAGGATGAGCAGAACCTGAAGAGGTGGCTGGAAGGGTAGTCCTTTCCCTTTTCTACTTGTCTAGAGATGAACCTGAGCTTTGGGAGCCCAGGAACGGGATAGATGCAGAGTCCCTGTCCCTGAGAACCAACCCAGGCAGTCACAGGAGATGGGTGCAGAAGCAATTGCAGGGAATTATGTTAAATACATACAGGATTATAGTTTGTTTTGCTTGTAGCTTCTGGTTTCCAATCTCATAAGCAAAGATTGAAAATCAAATCCCATCTTTAATTGGATTGGTCTAAAGGTCAAGCCTCAAATCACATGACAGAAACTCCAGTCTGGTTTTACTACCAAGCTTGCCTGGGCATTGTTGAGATAAATAAACCCAACAACTTAGGATACCCAATCCTGACAAGGCCTGAGGGATATCCCCTGTCCAGTTACAGAAGTCTGAGAAGGGTGAAGGTGCTGACTTGGAACAATACCAAATACACAAGCATCACTGAATAACTTCTAACATCTCTTCTTCAAACACAAACCCATGTTTCCCGGCAAAGCTGTCTTCCCTGTCTTTTATAAAGAAGCTGACACTTAGATTCACACTTAACTGTCATCACAGACATATCCCAAGTTTCTTTAATGATCCCTGTGTCAGTGACTCATAAAACATCAGACAGGAAGTCAGAGGCAAGGAGAGGAATTGGATGCAGGTTTCCTGGAGCTAAGGATAGTTCTCTAATTACGAGGAGCTTTAGAGATTAGAAAGCCAGAAGGCAACCTTGTGATTAGCCATTCTCTCTTCCTGCAGAACATGAGCTGCAGACACTGCCTAAATTAATTCCTTTCTGAATTATCAGGAGTTGTCATATTTTTCGGTTCACAGACCTGCTACAAAATTTCCAACAGTAATACAGATTGCTGTAAAGTTTAAGCTTCCTGACAACATGCAGTTTTATCCTAGCTACCATTTGTTATTGCTGGCAGGTAATCCATTAAAACAGGCTGCATTAGAGATATTCTGAAAGAACTGCTGAACTTGATTTAAACGTTAGAGAGCTCACCACAACTTTTGGCAAATTATTTTGACAGCTGATTACCCTCACTTCAATATACAGCCTGGATTTTTTTTTACTGTAGTATTCAGCCAACATAACTTATGATTCCCCTGACTTATCTGAAGTGTCCAGAATGGTGGCAATATATGGAACATACAGATTACTCCAGAGAAGAAGACCAGGTATAAGAAGAAAGTGTAATATATAGATACAAATATAGATATAGAGGAATATAAATCCTACTGGTCCCACTGCATATGTGGAAATTCAACCATACACTGAAACCTCTTGGTGATGACAATGAAAAATTTGAGGTATTTCCAACTACAACATTTTTATTTTAAAATCAAAAATAAAAGTAAAAAACTAAAAATATAAACAGTCATCGTGAACAATCTCAAACTTGACCATAATTTCACCAACAACCCCCCCCAAACAAATGCTAATAAATGTTTGTTAATAACGCTGTGAAAACAAGCAAGGATGTTACCTGCAGGATTACAGTTTTTGTAACCTACTCTGGTAAATTCATATGGAGAACAACTACCACATAAGCCAGCTTTTAGCAAGTTTCTCAGGAATTAGTGCCAGACCTACTATTACATACAAGAAGTCTCAACAAACAGAAAATCACTGCTGAGGAAATGTGTAAACTATATTACCCTGGAAATCCTTATGCACAGTGAGGACAGAGAGAGATGGAAGCAATTCAATGGATGGTGCATTTTCAACCATAGCCCCATTGAATACAGCTCGGAGGAAGGCGATTGTAGACGAAAAAAGACTGAGACTCCATGTTACACTTCTAGTCCAAGAAGATGTAGCCTGGAAAGCACCAGCTGAAAACCATTCACAGAGGGCCTACTAGAAAGGGTTATGAACCATGTTCAAAACTTCTAAGGGGGCAGGAAAAAGAGGATAGGAGAAAGATCTAACATGCTTTTGTGATTTTCAAATGCACGGAGAAGAGAAATTATTCAACTGCTCTTGAGTGGCTGCATATTGTTTCACACTGTGAAAGGGACAATGAAGACTCCATTACACCAAAAATGGTGTAAGAATGTGGAAAAATTTATTGCACTTACAGCCTACAGGAATTTATTTGATTCATTTCACACAAAAAAATGTAAAGGTGAATGCAATAAAAAGTACCCACGTCACTTTTCTGCATATGAGATGTCATAATCCAGTAACTAGAGAAGTGAGAGAAAGCAGCTTGTGTCTTCTACAAAACAACAGAAAAAATCCTTAATCTATACAAATATAGGCAACTCCAGGATTGTTAAACAGAGCAGTGGATATGAGAGAAGCACATGGGGAGTATCACATAAGCTTCAGATAAAACCACAGGTGTACTTGGGCAGCTTTGGCTTGATTTAAAGTTGAAACACTACTTAAATCACTCTATCCAGAGGCTGAGAGTAAAGAAACTTGTTCATTTCTTCCCACGTTTAGGTATTTGACATTTGATGCTGCTGTACTTATTTTCAAAGAACACATATAAGGAAATATATGGCTCACTTACAACTTCCCTTTCTAAAAAAGAGAACATGAAGAGGAATAAGCTGTAAATGCTTGGGGTTAGGAGAAGTATTAGAACCATTAGAGAGACAAAACACCAATATCAAATATCATTATCCCAGAATGAGAAAGATACAACAAAAAAAGCTCAGAGATAAAGGTATACAAATTACATTAAAAGCCTTCTGGATGTGCCTTGAAGACAAAAAAAACTGAGAAAAATCATCCTCATGTATCAGGTGAGTATTCTTTAGAATGGGTGGATTCTCTCTTGCAAACTTCAGGTCAAGCATAGATGCTTTAGTCAATCTTAAATCACCAAGTTTAGCATATGGACAACAGCATTAGATTAAATGGTAATTGCCTGAGTAATGCCAAAGGTTACACTACATCACAAAATCCTTTTTGTTCTCTAAATTACGGGAATGAATGCGTGAATGCTACCACCTGCATACCTTTCATTTATTTTTCTGAGATTTTCAAAAAACAGACAATTGAAAAAATGATCATGCTGTTTCATCATCTCCTTCTTTCTCCACACAGTTATGAGGGAAAAAAAAAAAGTGAAGAGTTTCTTAAGTAAGTCATCTAGCATGAGCCCAGAGTGTGTGTAAATAAAGAGCCATGGATTTTCCCCTTAGCTATCTGGAGAGAAGTTTCAGTGATCAGTCCAAACATTTTTTCTGTCAGAGAGGTGCCAGGAAAAACAATAAAAGTAAATTCAGCAGAAAATACAATACAAATAACTTCCTAAGTAGGGTTCTTTAGGTTTTAGAAAACACACAGTAATAAAATAGACTAATTAAATTTAATCTATTACATATGACATGTAAAGCAAGTTGAAAAGGGATCACAGTGCTAGAACTAGGTGCAGTGCTAATGTACTCTGGGAATGTGCCATAAATCCCCACCTTGGACATAATAAATGCTTAAATAAGATTGTATCTGTTGAATATTCATGCTGTCCTTAGTTGAATTATGGAAGTACTACCTAAAGATTTTACAAATTAAATAAATGGAAAGACTCCCGGGGGGGGGGGGGGGGGGGGGCGG
>JAWWES010000081.1:20858456-20918994 GCA_035583135.1 Lophotriccus pileatus | reverse complement strand
TGGTGTCTGTGTTCTCTCTTGTGGATTTACACGTGGACCTACAACTCAGGACAAAGGACCCCCGCTGGTCTGGACTTTTTCCCTTTCCCATACCGGGATAACCTTGTTTCTCAGCTGCCCTGAAAAGATGGGTTTCATATATGCTATCCTGTGTGATGAAGGTATTAAATAATGCTTTGTCTCTTTCATTTGGCAACTCTATTATTATTAAATTTCAAAGAACACCACAGTACTTGTTTTCATGTCACTGGCAACTGTTAACCATTATAAGTGTAGTTGATGCTGAATAATCAAATATACGCCATACAGATATTGTCTGGAAGTCTTGTTTACTGGATCACTTAGAAGCTGAGAAGGCTGACTCACTTTTAATGAAAAGTTTACTATAAATTAGCCTGCTCTAATTAATAAGGTCCTACTCAGGTTTATAAATTTCTTAAGAAATTATATTAATAAACAGAAAATAAAATGTTATACATTCAAAGTTCTGACAATTGACCATTTACCCTTCCAGGTCTCTATCCATAGATTTGTTTCAGTCATACAGACTCTAGAAACTCATTTCTCATCCTTTTGAGAGAGAATTAAATACCTCTCACCATGAGAGAGTTCTAATGTTTTGCAAACACACAGTCCAGCCCAGACCAAGCTGAGGCCATCTCAGCTGTGGACTGGGCTGGGCTGAGGCCATCTCAGGTTTGTCAGTAGGATCAAACCACAGGCTGTACCGGTTCCTCCAGCTGGGAGGAGAATACTGGATCAAGGCTGGGCCTCCTTCAGCTTCAGCTTCCTTCAGCTTCACTCCTTCAGAGTGGCCCCTGATTGAACACAGAAGAGCTCCCTAGCTCCAGTGGTACACTGGTATTCCTCCAGTTCCTGCTGAATTTGGACCTACAGACCCAACAGAACTCGTACAACCTGTTTTTGTCTTTGGGAACAGGGACAGGCGCTCAGACTTTGAAGAGAAAGCTGCGGTACTAAAAGAGAAAATGTAAGGATGCGTTCTATGATACACGTGATGTACATTCACGAACTACTGAGTTTGAGCCTTGTGGGCTTTTGGTAAATCACGAGTGAGTGACTTTAATCTGACATCAACTCAGCCGATTCACCAGTGAGCCTGTTCAGAGCTCCCCTGGTGCCTTAGCGGGGAGCAGCCGACAGAGGGCAGCGCTGTCCCCGCGGTGTGCCAGGGACCGGTCCGACCCCCGCGGCCGCTGGCTCCGCGCCGCAGCCTCCTCCTCCTCAGCGGAGCCGTGCTGTCCACGGGCGTGGCCTGCCGCGGGTGTCCGTCCGCCGGTGTCCGGGAGCCGCAGGCGGCCTGAACCCGCTCCCCTTCGCCAGTAGCTCCGGCGCCCTCAGCACTCCCCGCCCGCATCCCGCCCCGAGGGACCCGCCCGTCCCAAGGCACCCACATTCCGTCCCGCGGGCGAACGCCGGGAAGGGGCCGCTCCTCCTCCCGGTACGGGCGGGCCCGAGGCAGCGCCGCGCCCCGCAGGCACCGCGGGCAGGAAATGCCGCCTCGGGGCGGGCGGCCTGTACCACCACGATGGAGGGGGGAAGGATAGAGGCGGGGAGGTTGGACGGCGTGCTCCCTCGGCTCCCGACGGCACCGCCCCGCTGACCGAAGGCCGCCGTTTTCCCCGCACGGGCGGCAGCTTCTTGTTCTGGCCCTTCCCGAAGCCCGCGGCCCCCCGCTGTGCCCCCTGCCTGGACGAGTGGTTGCGGCCGGGCGCGGCCGGAGCCGTAGCCGGGGCAGGGCCGGTGCCGGTGCCAGGCGAAGATGGCGTTCCCCGGGCAGCCCGCGCCCGGCGGCGGCTTCTACCAGGGCGGGGTGAGCGGGGCACTGTTCGGCCCAAGGGCGATGTGCCTGTACGGCCTGAGGTGGAACGTGGCTGTCCGGCCTCAGGCGGGATGTGGCTCTGCGGTCTGAGGGGGGATGTGACTGTGCGGTCTGAGGGGGGATGTGGCTGTGCGGCCCCAGGGGGATGTGGATGTGGCTGTGCGGCCCAAGGACAAGCGGTGAGAGTCGTGCGAGGCTGGGTCTGCCCGGCCTCCGTCCGGCGGCTCCCTTCGGGAGGTGCCGCAAGCGCCAGCTCGGGGCTGTGCCCTCGGGAATGGGAAGGGAGAAGAGGAGGGACGCGCCCGGCACCTGCTGCCGAGGGACGAAAGTCAGTGCCGGGGATGTCATTCCGTGATTTTCAATTAACAGTCATTTTTACTTAAAGGTTTTCACACTTAATGCGTATTCTTCCAAGTATTTTCCCTAGAGATCTGTCTTGCTCAGCTTTTCTGAAGTGGAGAGAAAAATCTGCCTTGCCTTAGTCTTTCTCTAGCACCCCATTTTCTGCTAGTAGTACACTAAAATTAAACCTTGATGAGATAATTTGGGCTGTACGTAGATCAGTGGATTGCTCCTGTGCAATGTTTTACACTGATCTGCTTACATTACAATAAATTAGTATATCAATACTAAAATTGAGGTTTGTGATTTTTTTTCATAAGGAGTTTCCTTTTTGATTGGTTTATATTTTTTACCATGGTGTGTATATAAAAACATAAGTTGATAAATACAGATTCTTAACTGAATCACTGATTTAAAATTACTTTTCTTCTTGATTACTATAGTATGGAGGAGCTCCAGGAGGACCAGCATTCCCTGGACAAGCTCAGGATCCTTTGTATGGTTATTTTGCTGCAGTAGGAGGGCAGGTAAACTTCTAAAATGTTATTTACTTCTTGATAGAAGAATACTTTCTACATTAGCCTTTGGAAAGAGGAATGCCTGATATTTGCAGTGAGAAAAACTATTATTTCAAATTTAAAAAAAGATAAAATCAGAATTGTTTTACTTAGACTATTTGCTGTGTGTAGGTGCGTGTCACTCCACAATATAGCTGTATGCACACAGGAACTCTGCAGTTTGAATAATGCTGTTAGTTTTTATATTGTGTGTGTAAATACATGCATATATATACATGAACATATGCTTATATGACAGTATTTCCTATATAGGTTTATACAGGGTCTATATAGATGCATGAAATGTAACTAAATCTTGGCTCAGCTCTGGGCTGGTCAATGCTGTCAGATTCAGGAGAAAGAAACCAGAAACAATGGAAAGCATGGGCTGTGGAGATGGCCTGGCTAAGAGCAGGAAATGCTAATAGAAGAGAGGTCATTACATGATCTTAATAGACTTGCAAATGGAAAAGCAGTCTTGAGTTGTGCCAACATCTGGGTTTACCGGTAGCGTAGAGTGATTATACTTTTAGAGGAAAGGCATTCAAAACTTTCTTGTTTTCTTCCCTGTCATTCTGCACTGCATTTTTAATTTCTTTCCTGTAATTCTGTGGCATATGTGTTGTTTTTGTATGGTTATGTATCTTACTAGATACTTAAGGCAAATGCTACTTGAACTATATTACAAAGTCCAGGAGCAATTAAGTCAGGTTTATTGAGCGGAAGTTCTGTCTTTGTTGGCCATATGTATAGCTGTTTATTGCACACTTGCAGGATGTGTGCAGATCTAACATTCTGTTCCCTGGGTCTGTTATCCACAGGTAGACATAACCACAACATGAAAGTTTGAATTCAGCAATATTAACTGATGTTCAAGTTCCCACTAGAATTTGGGCTAGTTTTGTTCTCTGTGTTAACTCTTTTGAGTTGATAATGTGTCTCACAGACTATTATCTTCTTTATAACTGCTTATGAAAATACTTAGGCAGTGTGTTTTTGTAGTAAAGGAGAACACTGGAATGACCTGTGTGTAGTGAGGCCTCTCTGGGAAGGTGGAGCCCAGGCTGAGTCCTCCTGAATGTGCTGACAAATTGGCTGCCAGCTGAGATGCCTCTGCATGCAGGTGCCACCTGGATGTGTGCCAGGAGTCAGCAGTGGAGCCAGTAACCCACACTAGAAAAGTGGATAAGCTCCTAGTGTAAAGAGAAAGGGAGGTAGCAGCAAACAGGATGTGGAGCTGTGGAGAAGAGGTGGCAGGAACTGGATGTCAGCAAAATATAGACCGTTCCCAGTCGTCTCAAGTGAAGTCTGGCTACTGAAAGCTAGGAAACCAGGAGGTTGATGGGTATGATCAAGTATGATCAAGGGTATGATCAAGCAGTTTAGAATACTGAAGTTAGTCCTCTGGAATTCTTTATATTTGTAGAAATCATTCCTTACTGAAATAAACTGAGTAGCTTTTGAAATGTTATCCTTGGAATCGGAGGCGTCAGTTTTAGAGACCAGTGGCAGTGCAGAAGTAAAAACCTCTAAGGAGACAGTGAAATAGAACAGATAAATTATCAGCTGCTTTTACAGCCATCTGTGCAACTCTGTAAAAAAGTCACATCTCAGTTTTCCATATGTACTTACTGTAGAATTAGTAGGGTTTGGTTGTTTTTTAAGCCTATATATAATGGTATCTCTGAGCTTTCTTTGATGTAGTTTACAACAGAGATCTTGTCTTTGATTTGATTAATTAGTTTACTTTGTCTACAGAAGAAAGTCAGAAGTATTGTTTCAAATCTGTATTCAATTTAATCAAGTCTGTCTTTGCAGGAAGTAAGAATTTTTTTTTTTTTTTTTTTTTTTTTTTTAGTCTGTTTGCAAAGCCCATATGCCTTGTCTAGTTTAACTGCTTATGTTCTACTTAAAAAAAGCGCCAAGGATCTTTTTGGCAATGTTAGTCTTGATTACAGTTCATGCTTATATGTCTTCCTCTATTTTAAAGTTATTCAGATCCTACCTTTGCTTCAGAAGGTATAAAGCCTTTGAAGAGATTTGCTGGCTATATATCTTTTTTTTTGTCCCACCCCTTGAACGTAAAGTGTTAAATACATCTGTATTGTTTCCAGTTTTGGGTTTAGGTTCCATTTACTTTACATGGAATCAAAACATTGTTGCTCTTTTTTCAGACGTTGTCAAATATTGTTTAACATAGTAACTACTACTTGTCCTTTAAATAATGATACTTCATTTCTGAAAGCTATCTGGCTGTGCTGTTGTCACCATGCCATTTAGTAGCATATCTCTGTTCTTATAAAAAAATAAAAATAAATTAAAAAAAGCTTAGTGAATTTACAAGCATCAGGAAAATGCCGAAGCAAATAAATTTGCTTCAAGTACAAAGCAATTCTCTTTTCAATATTTAATGCTTTAGAGAAGGGGCATCATTTTTTATATCTACAGCTATAATGTTCCATTCCGGTATGAGGTTAATTAAACTCTCTGTGAACCCAACTTCATGTTGGGTGTGGAGGAATAAAATCTAGAATTCCAGCTGCACTTTTGGCAGATCATTACTCTCCATGAATTGGCAGTTGTTTTCTCTATTTGGCCGTGAGCCGGATGTTTTGAAAGTACACCTTTTTCCAAACCATGGAGATAGCTATCTTTTCTGCATTTGTTTTGTTTTTCTTTCAAAGTTCTTTGCTTTCTGCTTTTGTTTGTTCTGATAGCAACTGACTATTTCCAAAAAACCCCATATTTTTTTCTTTAGATTTGTCAGTCTTAAAGCTGTCTCGAGAAGAGGTTATGTATCTGGATTGCTTTTTGAAAGAGTAACTAATGCTGCTGGAAAGGGAGTGGGTACTGGGAATAACCAGAGGGGGGAAGGGAATTAAAACAATAGCTGATACATCTTCTGTTATCGAAAGGATGGACAAATAGATGCTGATGAGCTACAGAGATGTCTCACGCAATCAGGGATTGCAGGAGCATATAAACGTAAGTTAATGATTTAAATAACCAGCAAATCTAAGGCATAATAATTCTTCTGCCATTTACTAGAAAATGCTTGTAGTTGTGCCTTCTGCAAAGCTATGGGTTTTTTCTTTGCATGGTAAATGGGTTTTTCTTTCATGTGGACAACCTGGCAACATAAATTCTCTCTATTCAGTTATGTGCACATAAGACTTCCTTTCTCAGCATCTTTAGTTCACCACTGCTGGGCTTTGGAGTGGGAGAAGTGTTTGTTTTGTAAGGGACAGACAGTTCTTAAAAAGGTGTTTTGCCTTGGTTTAAATGGAGCTTTGATATTGACCAAAATCTGTGTCAGGGCTCCTCTGTCGGGATACCTCCTGTTCAGCTCACAAAATCAAGCTTCTGTGAGTGCAGCTGGCTTGCTCAGGCTGTGTCTATGGTGCAGTATAAATGACCACTTTAACTGAAGCACAGAACTGTTATGCATTGATATATGATAAAATAATTTTAAATATAACTTGAATTGCCTCCAGATTGTCTACTAGCAGTTTTTCTAACAAGTAATGGCTTTTACTTGGATCAAAATACAGTATGGCCGTATACAGGGGAACCAATTATATAATACTTTATACATTAAATATACTCTCAGCATATAATTTAAATATATAATAAATTTAAAATTTTACATTTGGACAAAACTGAAAAGTGTGCTTTTAACATAATTTATTTTTCCTTTTTCTAATTTTAACAGCTTTCAACTTAGAGACTTGCAGACTTATGATCTCAATGCTGGATGTATCCTTTACTATGAAATGTAAACATTTTTGCATTACATAAGCAAAGATGAGAGGGTGCCAGAAATTTGGGAAATGACTGCCTGTACTTGATAAGTATTGTGATCGTTATGATTGGGGAGCTACTTCCATTCCTACTGATTTTAAAGGATGAGGAAATAATAATAAAAAAGGCTCTTGGTGACTGATCTTTTTACAAGTGGTTTTCCTTTAAGCCTGGGGAACTGTTTCTCCATTGAATCTATGAAGAGTCAGATTTGGTAGCCCAGAATAGAGGTTTGTGGAAATCACTTATTGTGCTTTTTAAATAGGACAGCTTTCCAATCCTTCCAAATTAATTTTAAACGTTTGTACTACACAGCTTGAATAAGAAATCTAAGTTCCCCTAAATGTCCCTTGAATGAATCAGGTTTGAGTATTTAATGGAAGTCTACCTATGGAAGACTTAGGAATACTATGTAAGGTATACCTTGGAGTTTTTTTAGCGAAAACTTAAATTGTCATGTTTTGCTGCTTAAAAAGAACAAATGAATCTTTCTTAAAAAGGAAAAAGCAGAAATGAAACTGGAAGGGCTCTTAGCTCACCTTGAACATACTACCTAGAATATGAGAGAACTGATATTATTATTAACTTTTTTCTTTGGCATCTGTTTTTATTTCAGATATGTATTTTATTGGTTACAGTTATATACCAGCAGGTTAAAGAGAAGTGTGTGAACTAAGTTAAATTCAGAAAGACTAAATAGCTTTAGCAGGTTTCAGTGGGGAGAGGAGGTTCACTGACCTTTGGATTTGGGCAGCAGTATTATCTCCATCTGTGCTGGAGGATGCTTTAGTTAGTTTTCTACCAGAAGAAATGAATAATAGCAAAGTGATATTAATATTGACCTTCAAGTAAGAGTTTTAAACTACAAAGAGATGACTTTGTTTGTTTGTTTGTTAAGAGGTGTTTTTCTTAGCTTTGAAATCAGAGGGATATGTCTGGCACACTGGGATTTAATGAGTTTAAAGAACTCTGGGCTGTGGTCAATGGCTGGAAGCAACACTTTGTAGCTTTTGACAGCGATGGAAGTGGCACAGTGGATCGTCAAGAACTGGAGAAAGCCTTGATGAATATGGGTAACTTGTGAAATACTCTTGCTTCTGACACTACTTACACCCTTTCCCAGTACCAGTTATCACCCTGCAGTAACTGGCGTGATATTTACAATGAAAAATGCATTGGACTCTGTTAATTTACCTGTGTTTTCAAAATAGGACTTTCTGTTTTCAAATAGGATTTAGACTGAGCCCACAGGCTGTGTCTGTAATCACAAAGCGATACAGCACTCATGGAAAGATTGCATTTGATGATTACATTGCCTGCTGTGTGAAACTCCGAGCTCTCACTGGTATGCTGTATTATAGCCTTCTTACTATCATTCCCGTAATATACTTTTATTTAATAAAATCTGATTGCTCACTTATCTCAAGTTCAACTTTTGTGTACTGCAAAATAGGTTTCTTTCAAGAGTCTACAGGCAGAACTGGAACAGTTCTTACTATAGATAGAGATTTTTTTAAATTCCACTGGAAAAATGGTCTTAAAACTAATGCAGGGTCTCTAGTCCAGAGACTAGAAGAGTTATGTTATCAAAATTGGGAAATTGTGTTTATTATCATATGTAAAGGGTTGTGTATGATAAATACAAAAATTTAGAATGGGAAATCAAGTCTTGGAATGAATTGCAGAGTTCTTTATCGGTTCTTGTTCACGTGACTTGGGAAATTTTAGAAAATTACTATACTTTTTTAAAAAAATTATTAATTGTAATTCTCCTTACCTGGTTTCTGTTTTCTTATTACATTTTTGCAGAATGCTTTAGAAGAAGGGATACAACTCAACAGGGCTTTGTGAATTTCCAGTATGATGATGTAAGTGAATTTTCAGAAATACATTAAAATTCCAGGGTAAAACCAAGGAAAAACTTAAAACAGAAGACAATCAGTAATGATTTGAGTTTGTGCCTATCTTCTCTACACTTCTCTACTTAGTGTAGAGAAGAGACACTTAGAGCCCACAAGTTCTGGGGCTTGTTGAGTATTGTCTCAAAAAGTTTTCGTGTATTTTATAGATTTCTCCAAAATGTTGTTGTGCACTTTTGTCTGGACTTCTTACCAGCCTGGTTCAAGAAGATCCAAGAAGCTGCATCACTTGATAGCATCACTTTCTGTGACTTTTTTTTCCATTTTTTTATTTTAAGGCTTGGTAGGCATTTTTCCAGGAAGGGTTAGCAGAGGTCTGATGGGGACAGACACAAATCACACTCAGTCAAGCTTGTGGTTATTGTCCTCCTGGCCACATTTGTGCAGGAAAAGGAGAAAACTAGATTCACATCTTCCTGTTTTTCAGAGTGGTTTTTTGCTTGGGGTTTTTTTTTGGGGGGGGGCAGGGGGGAGGCATTTGTTGGGTTTTATTTTTGTTATCATTAAGGAGATGCTTTGCTTTAATTACTATTTACTGATTTTCATACTTAAAGTTTTGTTGTTGTTGTGGACTGAATTTCTTTACAGAAAAGTTTAGTGACAATGAGTACTGTAGGAGAAAAAGTGAAAACTTGTTCTCTCCCTTACACCTAATAAGTGGGTTTTCTCTTTTCAGTTCATACAGTGTGTTATGAGCATCTAAATCAAAAGGAAGCAAGCCGCGGATGATCATGATTTAACATTCCAGTTTGTGTTTTGCTTTGCCAACTCTTGCAATGATTGTGTATCTCAGGATTGGAAATTGCATATTTTATGAAGTACCGCTTTACACACATTTTTTTAGTCTTGATAATGAATATGAACTGCTCATGTACTGTTGTCTCTAACTTCCAACCTGTGATTATTAAAGATGCTTTTATTTTTATAAACTTGCAATTCACTATGTATAACTCAGATCATGCAAATGGTAAGATTTTCTGTAATGTGTTTACCTTTTTCCCAGGATACACTAAAACGAGTTTCTGGAGTGCAACTTACCTTTTTCTGTCTTAAACAGTAATGTGTATGACTTAAGATGATGACTTCTTTTGTCTTTGATAGTATAAGACAGATGCACAAACTGAAAGAGCTTTTGGAATGGTCATTTTACACTGGTCTGTTAGAACATCGGTTCTTATTTTGTCAGCTATTTTCAAGACAAAGTTTGTGACACCGTGCACTGAGTGTGAGTGTACCTGTTGGAACTTCTTGTAAGAAGGGATGCAACAAAACATAGCAGGGAACTCTTCTAGCCGCATGCTCTGGTATAGGGGCTTTTGTTCCTATAAGATTCTTGCTCTGTGTCACTATATAAAATACTTATAAACATCCAAAAGTTGTTCCATGTCAGTTTGTACATCAACTTTCCCCTTTAACAATTAACTTTTAAGCTGACAGACTTCAGTTACGTGTAAATGAATGTTTCTGTCTCCTTCCCTTAAACCCTAACAAGTAGGGTTTGCCTCAATATTGCCATCTAATGTACAAGGGCCTAAACCCACTTCAAAAAAATCCTTGCCAGATTAGTCTTTCAGATCACAGCAGTAGCATGCTCACTTAAGCAGATACAGAAAGACATACAACAGAAGTAATACTCAGAGCAGAAATCTTGCTTGAAGATATTTTTTTATACCCTACCTTGCTAAGAATACTATAAAATTCAGGTCTCCAGTTTCTGGGCTATAAATTCAAAGTGGGCTGGTCTCACCTAAAGAAGCAACTCGTACTTACTACTTAAATTTAGAATCCCTTGGATCTTGCTTCTACTTTCATTTCAGGAGGTAGTTCTCTTTCTGCATAGACAGCATTATACTTTCACATTCTGATAATTGCACATTGTCCTGTTGCACACAAAGTTGGGAAACAGACGGAACACTACAGAAAGCATTTCTGATGTAATGACCAAAATCCATAAATGTTCATCTGAGTCAAGTAGCCAACATCAGTTTTGCTGCAGTCCAAAATTCTGACAGCTGACGAGGTTAGTAAGAGTATAAACCAAAGGCTATTCTTCCTCTAGGGACTTGATTAGACCATTTTGCATAAATACAGTGTTCATCCTTACACTGTCCATTTTACCCTAAAAACGATGTGGTATCTTTACCAAAATGCCGATTACTCACACAACTTTTCTCTACCTTTGCTTAGCTGTGTTTCTGGTCTTGTAGTGGCTTTGCTGGGATAGAATTAATTTTCTTCATGGCAGCCCACAGATTGCTGTGTTTTAGATTTGTGACTACTCAGCATCCGTAGCACAGCAGTGCTTGAGCTGTTGCTGGGCAGTGCTTGCACAGCTTCAGGATCTTCTCAGTTTCTCACTCTTCAACTGCAGTGAGTAGGCTGAGGGTGGGAGGAAATGGGGTGGGGAGAGCTGACCCAAATGGGCCAAGGCACTCTAGGCCCAAGGGCCCAAGACTCAAGCCTTTCTCAGTTTATTTTGGCACCAGCCAGCTACTGGGCAGTGAAATGCTGCAAGAAAACAGTGTGAACCAATAGGGTTTTCTTCAGTGATCTTTGTAAGCGCAAACCAGAGAAAACTGGAAAACAAATTGTTCGACAACGAGGAGAAAATTCTAGCTTACTCAAGAAAAAAAAAAGTCTTTTGTTCTTCCATAAGCATTTTAAAAATCTGTCATATTCACAGGGACCAATGGGATAAATCATCTTTCATGTTTAGACACAAACTAAGCTAATACATACAGAGGCTAAGAAGTTACTACACTGTCAGCTAGGTAAAAAAAGCCACCTGAAATCTTTCTGCAAATTGGTTACCCATTAAGAGTAGATTCAGTGGACAGGTTGAATATACAAGTTACCTGCTTCAGAGAAACAGTTATCTCAAACTCAGAATTAAGGGTTTCTCTTTTCCACAAGGCACACTGGGAAGGATGCATGATACCAAGAGGGGTGGTTGCTCTTTACCTCTGTGCAAACCATTGGGCATAGTTTCAAATGGATATCTTTTTCTAGGTTGCCTTTAAACATGCAAACTAAGGAACAGTAATTTTAGATTTGCTTTGAGAAAAGTAAGTGCCTAAGATAAAGATTTGAGAAGCTCACAGGATCATTTTCAACCCTGGAATTTGAAAAATAACACCTGTATTCTACAATTAGTCTTTTCCCATGCAAGCATCATCTTTTTTTTGCAGAGACCTGTAAATCAAAAAGTGCTAAACACAAGGACTTAGAAGAACAAAATACACTCAACAGTCTTTGTCATTGAAAATCACTTTACTGATGTTACAATATGTTAGTAACATTGAAAACCACAGGCATTTGTATTAAATACTCTCATAGAAGTGGATAGTGTGACGCTGTTATTATTAAAAGTGAGCAGGAATTTAGAACCCCAAATTACAATGATTTGATTTTATAAAAAGCAACATTTTGTTTAGCTACATGAAAGCCAGATTCATTCAACAGCCCAATGCCTGTAATGTTTATGACAAAAATATCACACTCAAAGCTAGAAAGTTGTAAATTGCTTCATTTTGGTGTTTGTCAAAATCTTATGCTTCTGTTACCTCAGATATGATTTTTACAGGATTTTAACTAGCAAAGGATTTTAATGGCGCCGATTGTTGTTTTTGCCCATATTAGCCCAGCTACAGTGGTGAAACACAATTCTCCTTGCCTCTCTCAATAAGGGCTAGTATGAGTGAAAAAATAGCACTTTTTTTACAGCAATGCCCAAGTTAAGCATTAGCACAAAATGAAGACGGCAGAGCCGGTTGGTCTATACCACCCCAAAAGCTTTGCTGAAAGAACTGGTCATACCATAAATAGTGTTTTATTCAGCAGATTAAAAATTCTGTAATGCTTCGCTATTCTGAAAAAAATATTTTGCATTTATGCAATGATAAAAATAAGTACTGTATTCTATATAAAACATTACCTATTGTAATATATTTTTACCCTTAAGAAAAGAAAAATCAGGTTATATATTCACAATTTGAATATGTTCTGGACTGTATTTCCGAGCATAAAATATGCAGAATCTACACAGGCAATGAGCAGGAGTTCTTGTACCAATGGTCAAAATAAATCAGCATTTACTGTTGTACAGAGCCTTACAATATTGCATGGTTATCTGCTCGCAGCACTATACTTACAAAGTCAGTCAGGCCTATATACAGAATTTCTAACATGGTTGTAAAAATAGACTCTCCATGCTAAAGTTAGAATATATTAGGTCTTAAGGCCTCATGTTGATTTTTTTAACAAAAACTTTTTTTTTTTTTTTTACTCAGAGGAATACAGAAACAGAAAAAAAAGTTTGTTCCTTTGACATTTTATGCTTTAGCAATTAAAAATAGTGTACTTCTCCCTTAGAGAAGGTTTCTTTTTAACTGCACTGTGCTTATTTTCCCAAATTTTCCTCATCTCATTCTGAGTTATATTGCAATTGTAGCTTGTCTTAAGTAGCACAAGTTTTTAAACAGTTTAAAGCTGGCTTAGCTGAAGCGATTTTGATACTGGTGTAGGTTGGATTTTAGAGAACTAAAACTGCCAGACCTGGTTAGGTGAGCCAATTTTGAAGCCAGGTACAGAGCCTCAAGGGTGAGCAAATTAACACATTTCTGTGTTCTGAACTTATTTTTACTGATTGTTTTGGTTACTTGGCTGAGACGACATATTAATGTTGACGGTTGTAGTGCTTTCTCTAAATAGGTGCAGAAAATGGTTGTGGAATGACAAGATAGCACATGCTGTGTGCACAAGCTGCTGTTTCCAAAGCTTTAGTTTACATCAGCATCCATACTTGAGGCACCGGAAATGCTTGTCATAAGCTGACATAGAAAATACGTCAAAGGAGTTTCTTAGTGTAGATGACAGAAACTATTAACTCCTTTCCTGTTCTGGAGAAAACACAGAGAGACCTTAAGAGAGACCTTATCTATATTGCAGCTAGCAGTTTCACTGTTTCCTTTTTTCCTGCTCTATTAAGATAATAGGCACACACAGGAACCTTACCCCACCATGTAGTCATGGGATGACAACCTGCACATATGTGTGCAGTTTATTTGAATTTGTCTTCAGGAAATGTGATCAAAGTCAAATCTCATATTGCCGATAAATGTCATATGATTTGGAAGCCATGCAACAAGTAGGTCATCAGCTCAGTAGTCTGATGAATAATCCATTCTGGGGATACAAAATCTTCAGCAAAGACCAAAATGCTCAAGTTCTTTAAAAATGAGGCAAACAACCTCACATTGTTGTTGATAACAGTGATCCAAGCAGTCCACTGTTATCCAGTGACACTGATACTCAAATAAAATATAGAGAAAGAAATGAATGATCTTCAGACCTGGAGCAAGAGAAATAGGAAACAGCTCAACTTTTAGGTTCACAGACTTGGTGATTCAAGGGTCTTAGCCTTCAACAATGCTAGAAGGTGAGAAAGACATAGAATGGGTGAGCCACCAAGTGTTTTTACCAGTTGTCATCGTGGTTTAAGCCCAGGCAGTAACTAAGGCCCACACAGCTGCTCCCTCACCCCCTTCCCCCCAGTGGGATGGGGGAAGGGAACTGGAAGGATAAAAGTGAGAAAACTTCATGGGGTGTCATAAAAACAGTTTAATACTTGGAATTAAATAATAATAGTAGTAGTAGTAAAAAAAAAAAAAAATGAAAAGGGAATTAACTGAGAGAGAAATAAAAACCAAGAAAGACAAGTGATGCAAATTAAAAGAATTGCTCATCACCAACAAACCAATGCCCAGCCAGCCCCTGAGCTGTGGTTCCTCACTGCCAACCTTCCCCTAATTTATTGCTGAGCATGGTGCCATTTGGTATAGAATATTCCTCGGATCAGGTGATGTCACTGCCCCAGCTCTGTCCCCTCCCACCTCCTTGTGCACCCCCAGTCCACTCGCTATTGGAGCAGTGTGAGGAGCAAAAAAGGCCTTGGCTCTGTGCAAGCCCTGCTTAGCAATAACTAACAGATTCCCCACGTTATCAACTGTTTTCAGCATAAATCCAAACCAGAGCCCCATACCAGCTACTGTGAAAAAAATTAACTCTACCCCAGGCAAAACAAGCACACCAGTGCAAATTGCACATGAGATGTGAGGTGCCATCACCTACACTACAGCAAGAGCAAAAGATCATAGAAGCGTAGAATGATTTGGGTTGAAAGGGACCTTAAAGATCATCTAATTCCAACCCCCCTGCCAAAGGCAGGGACTACCTTCCACTAGACCAGGTTGCTCAGAGTCCCATTCAACCTAGCACTGAACAATTCAAGGGATGGGGCATCCACAACTTCTGTTCCAGTGTCCCATCACCCTCACAGTAAAGCATTTCTTCCTAATAAGGTGACGAGCTTAGCAGTTTTCTGATCCCAGCCAACTCACACAAGAGGAAATCAGTGGATAAATCATTAATGAAAATGGTTTTCAGTAGGAGTGGAAAGGGCAAGGAGGAAAACAGGAGCTTGATGAGTTTTACACTGGAATGCAATTACTTTGCTTACAACAGCTATGCATAGGATTTGATGACAGAGCAAGTCCTAAGGGCTAACTTATTATCCTTTGGGATTATGGAGTTTCATCCTTCTTTCATATTACATCATATCCTATTCATTAACCAATTCATTAATGAAATTACTGCTAATTTGGTCAGAATTTCTAGTATATACATGTCTATAGTAGTGTATGTACCCATTCTTTGCTCTGATTTTGAAAACAGTTGTCACATAAGTGTTGACAAGACCAATCAGTCCAAATCAACAATAGGGATTTAAGTAAGAGGATTTCAGTACACTAGCTATTCACACAATTTCTTTCTGAGTTTAATTCAGGATATAACTCAAAGGTCCACTTGTTCATTAGCACAATCAAAATTATTTCATGAGCACATCAGTTTAGCAGATTCAACATCTCATAAATCAAGAACTCTGAAATTATTCGGAAGAAGCCATCTTCAAAGTAAAGTCACACTTCAAATCAGACAACTGGCAAGTAGCGACTTAAGTTCACAACTTAAGCAAAGATAGGCTGTACAAAATTAACAATCTCCTTGAATCTACTTACTTAAATCTATTTACTTAAATACTTAAAATAACAAAACTATATGTAAATTATCAGTCACAACCATTTCTGGTATATTGCCTGAGACTACTGAAGTTTTTGAATCAACAAATACAGAAATTAGAAGGAAAACTTTTACTTGTTAGACTGTGGCATCATTGTGCAGCATTGTTACTCGGATATGATCTCCATTTTCCAATCTCCATCAGTCATACCAATTTTATTATAAATTGCACAAGATTCTTCTCCCACATTGAAATACATAAAGCCAACTATAACTCCTCCTGCAGGTCCTATGCTCATATGCACAATTATTTCTATTTGAGAAGAACTGATAACATCCCCACTTCAACAAGATCTGCAGGGTAGCTGGCAATAACTTGTTCATTTATTAAAATTAAAATAAAACAATAAAAGCATGAATCTCAATGAGTCAGAATGACTGAGCTACCTTAGTGACAAGTACTCTACTTTAGTCTGGATGAGGTATTATGTGGCAAGTTTATATTGCTATTGCCAGTGTAACTAACTATAGTAGATAAAAATATTTGCAATTTTCAAGGTTAATTAATCTGGCAGCTTTCCAACACACTACATTTCAGAAGTAGGAAATGACAGATTGTAAGCAAACAACTTCTGTCTCCAACCTCCACTGGCTTGGGAGGCTCACACAGCCCTGCCGGTACAGGTTTTGTGCAACAACAAGTTACCAACCTGATGCAAAATTCTCTGCAGGAGAATTTTGCAAACAAACAAGTCCTGTGATATTCTCACTCTAGACCAAAGTGGAAGTCAATATTTATTTAACTTAAAGTTAGTGCTCATAACTAGACTTCCAGTCACTACATATTTCCAAATTTGAAGGTGACTGTTAAAGGTACACTACACACATAACTGTATCATCATATGCTACAAATTAATTATACCAGAACAAAAGAGAAACTGGAAGTACATACTACATTGAAAATACAGTCAGGAGAGCCATTTGTTTGCAAAACAAGAAGCTATGAACATTGCACAAAGAGCCAGTATGTTGTATCCAGTTTTGTCTGCCAAATCTTCCTACTCCTTAGTAAGGCAAAATAGAAAGGGGAGAGTAAACAGTGGTAAACCTAAGATAAGCACAGAAATCTAACAGAATTATTCAAAATAACACACCAGTTTGTATCCAAACAAATACAATAAAAGGCACATGATGAACAGTCCAGTTACTGAAGACAAGATATGAATATGGGAGGGAAAACTAGCTTCCAGGGAACAGAGTAATGCAGCAGCTATTGGGTTAGCATAATGTCTTAATGTGGGTGAACTTCTTGAGGGTCCTGCTTAAAGTCCACTGAAATCAATAAAAGACATACTGATTTCAAGTTACTGCGGCTGAGACCCTAATTTCATGCTACCAACTATCTTTAATCCAGTTATCTACACTCAAAATAAATCTTTGCAAAAATATTCTTCAGTGCTCATGGATATTTACCTTTCATAAGAGTGCAGAACCTTTTCCTAAAGCAATTACAAGAGACTGGCTCCTTCCAGGTGGTCTGCCTGCACCCACTTTCGCTCACTTACATTTGTCTTTTTCCAAAATACTTACCAGAACCTGTCAGCTGTGAAGGAAAATCATTTGAACACCAAAGCAAATATTTTGTCATAATCCAACATACACCCTAATCATACAATATAGTGCTCCTAAAAATCTTACATACTTTACAGCTGCTGACATCTTTAAACATTTCTTAGTTTAATCTTACATATATCTAACTTTATTGAGAGACGTAAAAGTTAAAAAAATATATTGAAAGGCTGCAAGTGTTGGGTTCACTTATTAAAGGAAATACATGAAGGAGGTAGAAGATCCAGAAACACCATAGATGTTCCCATTACAACAATATCTAATTGATCATACGGCTGTTGGGCAAGGTATTCAACTGCACCACAGAGTCAGGTGTTTTATTCTGCAATGGTACAACCCGAAGCTAAGAACTGGTCAATTTTGGAAAGCCAGAGAATTATATACTTATTTAATATGGTCCAGTTTCCAGTTCCTTTACTAACTGAAAATTCCTAAATGGAAGATATTTGTTCTACAACAACCTTTAGAAGTTTCAGGTGTTAGAAATATAACCATCCACTGACGCAGGAGATTAACATCTCCATGGTAAAGAGTTTGTTCCCCCCCACCCCATCCTTTTTAGGCTAAGCTCACTTGTACTCAGTTTAATGCCTCCAAAAATTTCAAGGAGTCTTCAGGGACAGCAAGCATAGTATTCAAGCACATGGTAAAAGTGATTCTAGTAACAAAAAAAAATTAAAAGACAGCAATGAAACTGGCCACTTGCCCAGCACTGTTATTATCTAGTGCAGTGAATCCTTATGCTTCTCATAAGCTATGCCTTGCCATCTAATACAGTGTCTGAAATGCTCTATCAAAAATACACAGCAACTCTGACCAGACAGACTTCACATCACCACATCCTGAACTGACTACTTAGAAGTATTCCCAAATGTCCAGTAAGTTCGGGTTGCACATGACTTAAAAGATTATGTTGTCTGTTGAATCATTCTTGATTACACCTGTGAGAGGATACAATGGTCATCTCACTGAACAATGGATTTTGGCTGGTTCCTCTTATGATGATTTAAGACAAAGTGCTGCTGTACTGGTTTCTGCAGCCTACTGTACAATTGAGATTGTCAAGACAGTATAAGATGCTTAAAAATAGTATAGATTTTGGTCAAACACCAGTTTCTGAGAGACACAGATTTACAGTACTGTACTTTCAGTATTTCCAAAGATATCTGCTCATAATATTAGAAAATCTGAAGTGTGATGATGTTAGTCATGACTGTTTCTTTAGGCATTTGGCAAAATACACTTACGTATAACAGCTATTTTTTGACATTATCAAATGTTTACATATATACAATCTGTATACTGAGATTATAAACATGTAATGTAAAAAAAAAAGATATGATCCTTGTTTGTTTGACATTTGTGTCAAATAGTTGCCTTTCAAAGCTTGAAATCCTGTCACAAAAAAATCCTATATTTCTTACTCCTGCATGCTAATCTCTATTACAGTATGTTGTTTATCCTTTACATGTGGAAAGTAAAGAACACAAGGTTCATGCATACAGCGTACAAGTTTATATCATCTGGGCTCTCCAGGAGGCACATTCCCAGTTCCATTTTGGTCTGACTCGGGACTGCAACAAACCAGAGAAAAACCTTTCTTATGCAGGACTGGCAAATGGACTGCAGTTGGGATTCTAGGTAAGTATATCTGTCATCATGCGGCATAGCCTTGTCACATCTGGGCTAATTACCCTCTATTAATTGTTATGATTTTGATTGTTTATCAAATCCGTAAAATACTAGTCAACAAAAAAGAAAGAAAAAAAAAAAAGACTGGTTTTTTCCCTTCCAGATAAGAGGAAGTTCTCACTGTGATCACAGGCATCTCTGTTGATCTTTCAAATTGTCTGAAGAGCAGATGAATGTGCAGTGACTCAGTGATGCTGAGTTTCTATAAAATCCAAAGTAAACAGTTCTGATGTGACCCCAGGAAAACAGTGCAGCTAGATGGACGTCTCCCATAGCTGGAGAGGGGGAAAAGGAACACAAACACACATTGAACACCAAGATAAAATGGGCTGTTACCCAAACAGTGCAAGGAGCTTGTTTGGGGAACTGCATTTAAATCTCTTGGGTTACCAAGGCTATGCTCTCGGTCTCCTCCCAGCCTCTGGTGGGTATCTGTTCAGACCACAGAGTCAGTAGACAGTCTCAAGCATTTCAGCATGACTTACAGCTGGCATAGTAAATGTCCATGGCTGGGAGTGCAAAGTGTTTGAAGGGAAAATGTCAGTGTAGCATCAAACTTTGTACTAGACAGCTTTTACCCTACCGTTACACTAACTAATATTAGTGTAGACATAATTTCCCATTCTTTTCTGCCTAACTCTGCTCAGAACAGCTTGACTTTCTGCTGTGGGTTTGAGCTGCTGCCAAAGCAGCTCGAGGGCTGAGACACATCATAAAGCCTGGTCTCCAGGCTGTGCTGAGAGACCCTGTGCTGCACCTCACAAAGCACTGGGGGTAGCAGCTTGCAGATTCCCTCAGCAGCACTCCACTCCTTTTTTTCTTGACAAAAGAGGACAGAGAACAGTAATAAACATCAGCAAGATGAACCAAAGGTATTACAAGTAAAACTTCTAAAGAAAATTTCAGGGCTTTTTTGCTTATTCAAATACCTGCTATGTCTGAATTTGAACACAAAGGAAGCAAGATCTAGCACTGCTTTTTGGAGCAGATGGAAATCTCTCTACATGGAGAGATTCACCCACCACACATTCCACGCGGCTCCTGCTCACCCTGGGGGGTTTAGGGTGGGCTCAGGTCATGCAGCAGCAAAATCCCTCCAGGTCTGCAAGAGCTTGGTGCAAGCCCTCCACATGCTACATATAACAGGAACTTTGTTACTTTTCTATAAAGATGGAAAGCAGCTATCCCCCGAGCCGGAATGAGAGTTGCTGGGAGAAGGGGAAAAGAAGGAAAGCCAGACACATCACTTGCTCCAGGGCTGCCTGTCCTCCACACCCCAAAGGCTGCCCCAGACACTCCCTCAGCTTGAATTAATAAAAGTAGTGAAATCTGGGTTTCAGGGCAGGCTTAAGAGCAACCTGAACAGCTCTCTGTAAACACAGCCACCGAGGCTGCCCTAATGACTGCCAGAGGCTCAGCCTTCAGCAGCTTCAGAACTTCAGGGTGCAAATGAAATGCCAATCCTGCTCTCACTGCTAGTCACAGGTGTTGATCTGCTCACTTTCTTTTCAAAAAACTACCAGTAAATCAAGTCACTGATGAAATGGAGAGAGAACAGGGATACATACCCTGGCACTTTGCCTGTTGGCTTTTTTCTCTTCATCAGGAAGTGGTGGCATCGGATAAGGGTATTTTCTGCTGGAAGCAATAGATCCAGTGGATGAAGATGGAGACTTTGCAGGAGACAGTGTCCTGAGATGTTGAAACACATAAAATAAATGTGATGCTTTTGCACTCCAGCACTGCAACAGCAACTGCCATTACTTTGAAGCTTGGTTCAGAACCAAGTATTTAGCTTATTATTGTCTCAATCAGGGGATAAAATTGCTTGATCAGAAGTCTAATAATTTCATTATATGAATAAAGGTATTTATAGATTTCAGGAACACTGGAAGAAAAATAAAATCTGCTACTTCTTATTAGAATTGTATTGCATAATAAAAAGGATTTCTTAAACTGTTTTATACAGTACTGTAATTATTCATTATAAAATTAATAAACCAAATCTGCAATTGAATAAATACAGAACTAAAAGATAAACATGGCATTATAAGGCCTAAATAGAAACAGTAATTGCATAAATAAAAGCTGAACAACATCTTCTGCCAGTAACTACATGGTAATTATCAGCGTCTTTATAGATGTATTACACATCTCCTATATTGATACAAACATAGCAAATAAATCTATTATTTTATAACACATTAGATTACACAAATGCATGCATTTAGAGGCCAAACTGTTAGTTGTGAAGTAACAAAGGCATATACAAAGTGCTAATAACAAATTATTATACATGCAAGCATCATACAGTGCATATTGTTCCAGCCAAAGAAAGAGTCTGATGAGAATATACAAAAATGGACTGATTAGTCAATGGCAATCAGCATTTCTGTACAAGGTGAGTAGAGTAAGCAGGAGCAAGTAAATGTTTGTATCACATGAAAGGCATTCTTTTCATGTCAATAAGGCAACAGCACATTATTGACTGAAATTTTATACCCAAGAAAAACTCTTATGCTTCTGTTTTGACATTCTGCACTTTTCCCACTTAAGAGAGTCCTATCTAAATGAGAGGCTCTAAATCTGGGCAGAATAAAAGAGAAAAAAAAATCCTCAAAGTCAAAAAATTGAGCTACCTTGGCCTCCTTTATACTCTTATGTAGACCAAGGGAGGCCTCACACCAGTGCAGGCACATCACCCAGACGCTCCCTGAACACCACTACCTACTGTCTTCTGAATTTAATGCATTCCTGAAGATGGAAGGTTTCCCTCAGTCCCTATAGACAGATCTTCCAAGCCCCTCAAATGTAGAAGGGGGTTGCAGCATGCTGTGCAGCTGTAGAACCCAGTGATGAGCACTATTGCCAACATCACTGATTCCAAGGAACTACAGGAGCAACCCCTGGCAGACAGCCCCACATGCCTGGCTCTGGGATGTAAAGATTCAGCTCCTTTTACCTAGAGAGGACTACAGACAGGGCAGGGACTCTTATGTCTGGAATTGTTTTGTATCTCTATTACTAAGTGAAATTTATTTACTTTTAAATACTTGTATTTTTTATTCTGGACTAGTGTATCATTTGGTTGTGTCTGCAGCTCCCTATAACAGCCACACTCTCTTGCTTCCCATACAAACAATGACTGATGGTAGCCACGAGCAACAAGGTGTCCATGGAAATTAAATGGTGAGAGCTCCCCAGTCTGGCTCATGATCCTCTAATGACTCCTGTGGTAGCCTCTAACTTCAACAGCACTTAAAAATTTGGGTTGGTACAATTATCCAAACATGGAAGTGTACATCTTCAGTACATGCACTTTGATCACCCATTAAGATGAAGTGGACATACATTAATGTTTTCAGGAAAAAAAAAACCTTGAAACAGTTACTGCAGTATAAAACAAGGTTTCCATATGTCCAGCATCACAGATCTGGGCACCAAACTGTGCATGCAATAAAATAGATTAATTTAAAATAAAAAAAAAAAAAATCCAGAAACATTCTCAACAGTACCCCATACAAGTCCTCTCATCTCTGCCCACATTTGGACTAATAACAATTGCTGATAAAATATTGGTGGATCTAGAATTTAGAAATTAAGGAGAAGAGGAAGGGCGGAGGGAATAAGGAGAGCAGATTGTATGTATTATTAGTAAACCAATTATTCACAAATTTTGCCCAACAGTTGCAGTAGAATTTAAAATTTTCATATTCAAATTTATACCAGTGCACTTGGAGATCAGAAACAAGGAACTGGTGTTGTGAGATGTGACTTGGCAAGCCCTATCAGAAAGCTGTTTATAATGTACCACAGCCAGGAGGTGGCACGAAGACTGAATGACCACAACTAGGCACAACATGACCTTCTGCACACCACAGGTTCTTTGTGTTTTAAACACAGTAAGAGAAGGCCACAGTGAGAGCAAAAACCATGGACAATCTACCTGCCCATCAGTCTGAGCAGGTGATCCTGGAAGGAACAATAACCCCCCAAGGATGGGGCATCTTGAACATTTTCCTTGTACAAACAGGTCCTCTGACCAGGATCTTCAACTGAGCCTTGAGCCAGGCAGCTTTGCACCATAACCCAAACACAATGCTGTCTTTTCAAAAGATTTTGAATGCCAGACCTCCAGTGTGGCCTCATACATGTCCTTCTTCTCAAACCCCCCAGCACTGCCTGCTCAGCTGTGGTTTGCCATGTGTAACTGATGTGCACCTTGCTGTTCACCTGCACCTACAAAGCCACAGCCGAATACATCCAGGATGCAGTTGCACACTTACAGAAATGACCTTGCCCTCCCTTCACAGGGCCTCACCACTTATTTTTGCTAGAGAGTTATGTGCTACAGAGTTACATTGTCCTCTTTAGTGCCTGCTACTGTGAACATAAAGGACTCAGAGTATGCTCACAGACCTTACAATTGGTTTTGATCACCTTTCAGGTTAAGCCCTGCAATTGTGTATGTGCTGTGTATCCCAGATTTACATACTTTAAATGAGAAAGAGCCAGTCATGACCTTTCTCATTTACAGGATGGAGAGACAGCATTAAGGGACACTTGCAGATAATGCTGGGGTCAAAGGTAAGCAAAACTTGGCAGTTTTGGTCAAGGGTGGGATCCATTTAGCTTTCCCTAGGGTTTTAGTTCTCCTGCAGTCAAATCCATTAGCTTTCATGCCAAATGTTGCCTCCAGCTAAAACTTATACAAGAAACCAGTATACACCACAACAGAGACTCAAAGGTTTTACTGCCACCCCCAAATGAAGCCATGCACCTCAACGTGCTAAAAAAAAATCTAATTTCTGAACAGAAAGCAAGATGCAGTAGCCACTTTGTGTCTGTCTTTCTGTCCTGGAAGGTAGAACTAAGAGTGTGGGGAGACCACTCCATAATTCACAACAAAACACTGCGCCAGCAGGAAGACATCCTGCAGTCATAGGCTGCCTGCTCTGCTTCTCTTCACCTAAACAGGGAATGTTGGCCCACAAGAAACACAGTGCTAAATGTGTCCCCTGGTCACACAACTGAACATTTTCCAATTTTGAGTGTTGTTATAGCTGAACTCAAGGCAAGTGGCCCTGACAGATACGAAACGTTCATAAACTGTGATGGATTAAACTGTGATTGATTGTCTTTCGCAGATTGAAATACTTTAGTGAAATTCAATTAATATTCAACCTGGTGAAAGCATTTCAAGCCCTAATATAGATACTGTCAGCCTAACCTGACCTTTGCTGCCATGGGTTCAGCTCTTCGTAGGACATCATCAACCTGAATTATCCTACACTAGGAAGTTAGGATCTTCTAGAAACACTGGTGTGCCTAAATGTTTTAAATTAAGTTCCTTTTAAAAGCCACAGATGTTCCCCAGAAAGAGCAGCAGCAGAGGGAAGGGAAGGCTCAGGGGTGACAGAAGAAGAAACAACGTTCATGGCTTCAGCCGTCCCCTTGAGCACTGCACATCAATGCCCCAGAAGCAGACATTCACATGCTTTAATGAACTCTTCTCCCTAACTCTTGAAATGAAATCTGGATCCCACTGACATCAGTAGGCACTTTTTTCGTTGTCTGCCAACATAGTTATTTTGCTTTGGTTGTAATAGGGAAAAGCTTTGTGGGTTTTTTTCCTTAAGCACAGTCTCTAGAGCTGCCTCAGCAAGAGAAGGGAGATAGGGGCTGGTCACAGCTCTGGCCTCAGCTGGATGCTCACAGAGGAAGGCAATGGAGCTGAGGAGGAGCTGAGAAAAAAATCGAGGCTACAAAAGCACATTAAAATAGGAGGGAAACAGCATCCTGCTGTCTCCTGCCTTCCATGCCTCTTCTCAGTGCCCTTCTGAGGCTCTATCTAAAAAACAAATCATTTCCTTGTAAACTATTTTTATATTTAAACAACTCCAGTAAAATATAAGTTACTGTAAATATTTGCGTTAAATCAAATGTAAGCAGCTCAGTGCTTCAGAAGGTGCCTTCTAGTCTTTTTTGTAATTATCTACAGAAATGCCACATTTGGAGATTCTGGCAGTTTGTTTTCTGATACCATCATGGCTCCCAAGTCTTTCAAGATTCAATGAGAATTTTGAGTAATCCTTAACCACATTTCACAAGGCCAGCCTGTGCAGTGGCCATTGCAATCGTCAGTAACAGGAATAAACAGTAGTAGCACATTCATAAAATAACATCCCTTGCAGCAAAGCCAAAATTAGAGAAAGGCTTCCTGCCTGGGTTTATTGCTGGGGTTACAAGCCAATAGCCTGGCACGAGCATTTCTCAGATCGTAGTGTGGCCTGGTGCGAGGATGGGGGATGCACCACCACACATGCAAAATTAAAACCCAGACTAGTATTTGAGCAGGAAAATGAGATTTTTCTTCACAGGTCTTATTTTCTTACAGATAGGAATCCCACACCTGGGAGTTTTCTGGCATCAGAGACACCAACTACTATTATTACAGTCATTATTAAAAAGTAATTATATAGAAATACCCATCCTTGTAGATTAGGAAAAAAACTAGGGCATCAGGTGTTATAAAGACAAATTCTGATTTATACAGGTTTTTATAAGCAGATGCAGAAAATCTTTCTAATGACTAATATCTACATTTTCTGAAAATCTGCAACATTCCTAGGAATTGTAAGAAGTGTTTTTGTCATTTTTCCTCATTCTACTTTGACTGTTTCTACAGCAGCATCAGTCATAACATATTATTCCTAAGACTACAGGAAAACAAGCAAACCAGCAAGGTTACTTTGAGAACTCCTTTGAAAAACCAGAGAAATCAAACACAATTAAAAAAAAAATATTACTCAGCCAATCATGTAAAGGTCTTATTATGGGGCTGTGGCTCCTAAAATATGGAGCTGAACGGTCTGACCTTAGCTTGACTTTCTGGTTTATCAAGCAAGATTTTTGTTTTGTTTGTTTGCAAATGACTATACAGGCTCAGCCTCAAAACACAGTCACAGGATGTTCTGACACACTGTTCTTAGGAAGAGTCTTTTCCTGTCAGTGCTATGATTAAGCAAAATTGCACCTCAGTTTTAGTGAGAAAAAGTTCAGTTCAACCTCTCGTAAACCCATGGCACCTCATCTCAGGAGAGTTGATCCTTTGCCTTCCATAATGTGCCCACAGAATACTTCCCCACAATTTCCTCACTTAATTAGGACATACAGGTTTCTAAATTTATTCTAGTTGCTTTCTCATTTCTAAAGCTAACTGCTGCAGGCAGTGACTAGTAAGCTTCTGTGGTGTAAAATTTTTAATTTATATTTCATCTCCGCTGATATACAGCCTTTAAAACTCACATGGGTCAGCTTAATCCTCATCTACATGCCAAAGATGCTTGGTTTATCTCGGATACAATTAGAAATGTGACTCGTTCAGGGTATCAGCTGAAGACCCTCAGGGGCAGGGCACATCCTCATAAATTTAATCTAGTTACTAAATCTATATCAGTGATATACTGATACTGAAAGATGAAAAAAAATTATAAGTATGCACACAAGATTTTAAGCCTGTTTAACTAAGCCATTTAAAGTAACCTATTTTCAACTAGTGCTATCTTCATATTCCATCAATACCGTTGCTTATTGTGACCACAGGGTGCCTGATACAAAAACCCTGAAAGAGAAATATGGGATTATATTATGGTGGGCAACTCTTGACTTTGCCTGAACAATAAAGGTCAAAGGGTATTTTTATGAAAAGGTTTGCTAATAAAAACAGATCTCATTTCTTATGTGGGTTTGCCTAATTTCGCCTTCCAGTGACTTTTGGTCAGTTTGCTAATCCAAAGGACCAACTCAAAGCTTTTGCTCCATATGCAGCTTTGAGGACTTCATGATCAGGTAAGTGTTCAGTTGCTCCATTAAACTGAACAGCTTGAGGCCCTGCAGTCCTTTCTATGGTTTCTCTGGGCTCAAATCTCCCCAGTTCTAGAACATGTTTGATGAACTGTAGACACCAGAACCTGACCCTGTATCTCAGTGCTAAAATGACCAGACTCACAATCCTTCCTGCCTGAATGTCCAAGCACCAACACAGAGACGTGGCTGATACCGATGGTCACAACCACAACCTCCTGTAAGCCTTGGGTTCTTGCGTCAGGGATCTTTACTCCCTGTTCAGGACCAAGATCAGGACTGAGAGGCTTGAGTTCACTCATTTTCCCTATTCACTGGAAAGCTTTTCTGCAGCTTACTCTGTGATTTACAAGGTGTTGAAAGCAAACACAAATTATTTTAAAAAGTAATCATTTTATGGTCTTTTAAGAGTTTGGGACATTTTTAGTTCTAAAAATTACTAAATTCCTACCCTGACATTTGATGTCTGTCACTGTTTTCTATTGGAAAAAGAGTTTCATTAGTATCTTGTGATACAAATCCATCACATTTTTTTCCCAAGTGCACACTGGACATATTTAGTGTATGTTTCTGCCCTTTTGCATTATTATTAGGTCTACTTGTGTAGCAAAATTATTAAGATTCTATTTACTTGTTCTTACCATCCTTCAATGTTTTGGCTAAAGATTTTGCCTGTTACTCTCTTTTCTTTGTGATTCTATAATTCTTTCAGCTTCATTTTTGAAATGTCAGCTTAGAGCTTCCTGGATCTCATTCATGTTTTATGTTATTTGTCTTAAATTGCCTTCCATTCTCTCCTATGTTAGCTGATCTTTTCAGGTGATGCAGAGATCTGTTCTGTCTAGGCTGTGGGACAGTGTCTTTTGGGAGTCTACTGCAATGTTCTCAGTCTCCAGATTTGTGCCCAACAGAGAGGCCAGCCTCATGCATGCTTCTTCTTTTTAACTTGCAATGTATAAAATAATACCCACTTTTCCCTTTCAAAAACAAGTGATATTTTTGACTGAACCCTACCTCACTTGTAACAGATTCATTAGCAGTTTGATAATTAGAGCACAGAGTATATTCTCATACATTTAGCTTTCCAATTACAATATGTAAATCATTTCATTTAGGCTGAGGGTAAAATACTACTACTTTTTATTCTTTTTTTCATTTAAATTTTGGTATGCACTATATAAGACAGTGGGTAGAGTCAATGTGTTATGAAACCACTTGCTTCAGTAAATTAACATTCTATTTAAGTTAATACTACTTTATTAGTGATAAATATGTCTCATGCCCATAAAACACTACTTGGCATAAAATGATGCGAAAGCTACTACAAGCTATAGATGATGGTGGGAACGCATGCACTACACACACCCTTTTCAGTGGCTTCACTAAAACATTCAGAAAAAGAACTGTAAATTGCACATGAAGCCAAAAACAGACATCAAAATGCAGCAAAAGAAGAGGGGCCCTTTGCACCTACAGTAACTTGTATTGATTTATACAAGGTAGGAGTCCCAAGATATTTGTATATGCTGGAACAGCTCTTAAAAAATGAGAATTATAGAATTAATTTACAAAATACCTAAAGTATGGTCCTTCAGTGTTTTTATTCACATCTTCTACCCACTTAGCTACATTATATTCTCTTTTGAACCATGGGTTTAAATACCTGCAGAAAGCAATGGAAGGAACAGAGAAAGCAGAAGAACAAGAATAGAAAATCTGAGAACACACAGCACAAGCTTAGCAAGGATGTCTTCATCCCCAAAATGCAAGTGAATATGGCAAATAAATCAGAATGGATGTTGGGTGAGGACTAGGCAACGTGTACAACTGCATGAGAAAATCTGACCTACAACAAGACTCATGTTTGATTAATCTGGAAACTCTTTGGGATACACCATTCATTTAAGGGTAAAATTCACTCCTATGCAGAAGGCCAGCGTTAAGCTCATGGTTTTACTCTCCTCATGATCTCAGAATAAGGATGAAGGGGCATTTTGGCTCCAATCATGCAGTTTGCTTGTTAAAGACACACTTTTGCACCCATCTAAAATAAATTGCAAGATAATTGCTAAATAAGCACAGAATCTTCGGCTTGACCCTTTCTACAGGAATGAATTTCAGCCTCAGTTTGTTAAAAAGCTTGAATTGTTTGCCACTACAGTGACAATTTTTACACTTATATGCAAATAACCCTTTGATTTTTTCAATGTTAATTTAATTTGGTAGGATCACAGGAAGCTTTAATGCAGGTGGGCTGCAGAGTTATCTCACATTTTACAGAAGCAATCTTGATACCAAAACCACACTTTATAGGCAAAAAAGTCTGAGCTGCATACTCATATTAGGTACATCAAAATTATGAAATAAAGATGATGTTTAATTATCTGACAGCAAATTACTAGGGAAGAAGAAAATTTTTTTGTAATAAATTTTCTCCAGTAACAAGATTAGCAAATTCCTCCCCCTCTGTCATGTTAAGAAAAAAGGACAGTGCAGAAACAAAAGTCTGCATTCAATTTATTCTTGCTATATACGAATGGCAACAGTTAAATGATTATTTGTGATCACCACCTTTATATAACAGAGACTAGCATAGTGAAACAGGAAACAAATTGTAACCAAAGAAAAAGGGAAAGAAAATTCCTCTTTAAGTTATTGTTGATATTTCTGGTCCAGTTCTTGCCACCCTTATTCGTGAGATTTACTCCAATGACCTCACACATGGGAACAGGCCTCACAAGGCATTGCTCAGATGAATAAAATTGGGCCAAATCATGTCGTTCAACCTCCACCATATTTCAAACCATGTTGAAAACAAAAGCAGCAGCACTTTTTCAACGTCTTTTGCTCCTTTTTTGCTCTGGAACATCTCCTCCCCGCCCTGCGCAAGCACAGCCACAGCTCTAAGAAAGTACTCGCCCTCAGCCACAAGTGCTTCTAAGTAGCTTCCTCAGCTCGCTTATTTATCAGGAATAGGGAGTGCTTTATGCTTTCCAGTTTGGGATCTTAAGAGAAGGGAAATGTCAAAAGTGGTAGTGCAGCAAAACAGATGAGCCACAATTGAAGCAACAGGCTGATGCCAGTATCACCAGGAACTAATGAACTTCTGCTTTGACTTTAATTGCATATTTTCTTGTACTCGCTGCAATACTTTTGACTTGAAACTTTTCATTTGAAAGGGTCTTTTGGTAACCATGAAACACTCCCACTCGGGCTTCCTGTATTAGAAAACAAAGTGTAATGTGGTATCAAAGCATGCAATTGTTGCACAACCATGTTGCAGGGTTTCCTGGGTCCAGGTGTATTCCAGACCACCATTCACCACCTCAATCCATCCGTTACAGAAAGGTTAAACTCGAGTTACTGCAGACCACTACATGATACCATTAGAAAGCTCTCAGGCTGATCTTTCCAGCCACATGTTCATTAGCAATGGCCAGAATCTGCATTTCCTTTCAGTGAGAAATTCTGCTTTAAAACAAGGTGTCCTTACACGTAAGCCTACGGCTAGACTGACAGCTCAGTTTGGCTTGTAGCGCAACATGCAACAAGGCAAAAGACCTGGGCTCAAGAGTACTCATACTCCTCAGGCCGTGAGGAGGAAGGTTAGCTAGCGCTGCATCAGCAGGAGCACCTCCAAGCAGTCACGGTGTTTTGCCACAGTGAAACTATTGTATACTGAGGGAAGGGACTTTTCACGGGATAAAACGGCAGCCCAGAATGCAGGGGCAGGTGAGACTGACCTGTGATCCAGACTCCCTGTTTGGGGGTGGTCAGAACCCCCTGAGCTTATGCCTTGGGCAGGGGTTTGGTGGGCGAGAGAAAGCCCAGGCTCAGATGCATGGGTTACCCGGCTGCAAAAAGACAATATATAATAGAAAGTCTAAACCAGAGATGTTCGTATCAGTTATAACAATGAGGAAGACAAATGCTTATTGGAAATGCCGTGCAAATTAACAAAGGTCTGAATAGCTTCCTGTTCCCTGGAACCTGTTTTAACACAAGCTCCCAATTAAACTATCAGCTTATTCAGAAAAATCTCATTATCATTCCTGAACAATTCTAATAGATTTTAACAGAGAACTCTTTATCAGGCTGTTTCATCAACCATGTTTCTAAAAAAGCACTTGGCCTGTTGGTATTCCTTCTATGTATAATGAACTATCTGCCTTTAGTAAAGAATATTAATTTTGTTTTAAAACATCTAGAAACAATTAAAAATGCCCAAAAAAACCTTTACTGGTCTCCTCTGAACTCTACACTTAGCGTAAGTCTTGTTCATGTATGTTAAGTCCAAGGGTCACACAAAGCTGTACTTTTATCAGAAGCTGCCCAAAATGCTTGCAAACCTCCCACCAGTGCTGCTCGTGAGGGCTGCAGACCTCAAACCTTTCTCAGTGCTTAAGAAATTTTGCTTCTGTGATTAATGGTACAAGTCTCTTTGATGCTTGGCTGTATACAAAAAAAAACCCTGTGCATAATATGTGGAGTTATTGCAGACTTATGCACACATAAAATATTTTTGCGGGTAACTGCACTATTGTGCACCTGCTAAAAAAAGAAATTGAATTCTGCACAAGGTATGGCACAAATGAATCCAATTTTTTAGTGGTTAACTACACTGTACTAATAACAGGAGACCAACACTGTTACCCCTTTTCTTCCATTCAGAAAGTATGCTTCATTCGACTTCTAGGAGCCCCACTGATGGACTTTCCAAATACTACTTCAGAACAGATTTCAATATTATTCTATATTTCCCAGAGAAGGTAGGAAGGTACATATGTCTGGGAAAAGTCTCCTTGTATTCTAAGGCAGCCTCAAAGCAGCTGGCATTGCTTTTTTTTTTCCTTAAATGAGTAAGTGCTGGCCACAGTTAGATCATTCTCAGTCAATTTTCTCTGCTCTAACCAGAGCCACCATGTGCCCTTGGCAACTCTCTCCATTTCCTACTGAACTGGCACAGCATGTGGATCATTCACTGGGAGCTCTCTCTCCGAGTCATGACAGGTCTGCCAAGGAGACTCGGACCAGCCATGTGAGTGCAGTCCAGGATAGATCCCATCAGGAGAAAGAGTGTTTTCCTGCCTGGCAGATCTCTCCCAGGAACACACACATGGTGCTTCATCCCCAACAGTGCTGGGAAGTACAAGCCTCCTCTCTCTAGCACAAGGGCTGCTGCTGGGCTGAGGGACCATAACAAGCATCAAGAAGGAAAGCAGAGAATTAGATGGAAAATCAAGGGCACCTTTAAAAGAGGAAAAAAATTTACAGGGAAAAATATTTCCAACTCACAATATCTCTGTCTGCTCACTTATTTAGTGCCCCAAGTTCTCAGAGCATATCTCATTTGTGTTCTTGGCGGTTTGGTCAGACTAATTTTGGTTTCATCAAACTGTCTCATGCAAGGAGAAAAGAAAACGAGCAAAATAATATTTCAGTAAGAGTTTATCAGCACAAAGACCAAGAGCACGGGGACTCTTGATAGATAAACTCCTCCAAGGGCTAAAATTTCTGGTTCCATGTTGCCATTTTCACCATGCAATGTTATAATTGCAATATGCATCAAAGTATTATTTTTGTATCTTGTAACACAGGGTCTTCTCTATGAACCTTTCTGAGCCTACTCACCTCAAGACAGTGCACTGCAGGTGAAAGAAAATTTTCATAACAAACTCAAACTCCCCAAACCAAAGAAAGCGGGGCCCAGAGAGAAGTTAGCATGATTAGTTTCCAGCAGGGTTGGTAACAAGCCCATTTGCCCATAGAGGTGCATGGTTAGTACTCAAGGTATGGGGAAGGGCAGTGTCACTGCCAACATTGTCAAAGAAGGGGGCACTGTGTGGCGTAAGAGCAGGCCAGTACTTGACAAGCCCAGAGATTATGTTTCCAGCCATTCATCATTCATTCACAAAAGGGACCTTAAGAACCAGCAGGCTTAAGTATATTAAGAAGGCTCTTTCCCTTTGGGGAGCACTACATACATGGGCTCTTCAGTAAATGTAACCAATAAATCAATAATTAAGCAGCTCTAAGCCATACTGGAAAAGCTTGGGGGTCAGTCACTTGGTAAGGACTTTAATTACCCACTTATTGCAGGGCTTACTCAAGACTGACTGTTTCAGGCTTACAGCGACAAACTTCAAGGTACTCTCAAAGAAAACAGATGCCTCTCCTAAAACCTCCAGGGAGGTACACAGAGATACACATCTCTAACTCAGCAATGGCCCAACCCAAGGTGTAGAAAAGGATAAGAAACAGGTTATCAGAAACTCAGTATTGAACCAGGATACACTCAGCAATGGCAGTTTACTGTAGACAAAAGCCTGCAGTGATGGTGCGGGCTGCCACCATCACTGGGAATTGCTATAGGAACGACTGTGAGGAAGCCTACATAAAAAAGAAAATTCACAGTTAATTTTTAAAGAATTAATAAAAATATGTCAAAATACATTAGCCAAACCATTTACCAGATTATCAGTCAGCAATCAGAATGGGCCACAGAGCAAAAATGCAGCTGTCTACTTTTCAGTACTCTTAATCTCCATCTACAAAACACAAATATGAAAACTGTACTTTTTGGCTTTTCTTTTGTAAGTTCAGACTTACTCAGTTGAATTAGACCGTGGCCTAAATCTTTTGCCTCTGACTTTCTTTCTGTTTCCTCCTATATTACCTGAAAGAAATCAAAGGATAAAGACAGAGAGTAAAACAACTTGAAACTCACCTGCATCCCATACCAAACTGTATATTCTTTTTGCATCCATAGCAAAAGAGTTGTTACCTCAATAGCTTTAACCATTTAAATGTCACAGGTTAGTCCCTCTTGATTTACCTCAAACTCTTAGGTGAGCTTTCTCTACTTTTTGCTGCAACTGTGCAGAGCAAAAAACTCCTCAATTTCAGCTTTCATTTGACAAAATCACTACACTTCAAGAAAACCACTAAACACTGCCTGATAAAATCATAGAAGCTGGCAAGAGTGAGTAGACTTCTTTCTCTTCTTCATGTTAGCTCACACTGGAGGAATGGGAGAAATCAAATGTCATTTCTATGTGACAAAGCACTGTGCAAAAAAATAAGGCACAAGTGTAGGGTGCTGTTAAATCCTAATTCCAGGTTAATAACAATCAGCACAATTTTAAGGAGTCATGCTGCTGTCTTATGATCAGCTAAACTTCCAGCAGAGCAGCAAGGGTCCACAGGCTGGTTTCCACTGTGGCCAGCACAGTGGTTCACACTTACCTTGCCAAGAATTACTCCTAGGCCTCCCATTTTCACAAATGTCTGAAATATGTTTTGTGTCTGGGATCCTTTCACTCCAGGAATGAGATAATCCATTTGACCTGGAATAGGAGGGCTCAGATGCGGTTATTGTTAAGGGTATCGTCTCACACCATGTTAACTCAGTGGTTCAGTCACACTCCTGAGGCCAGTGACAAGACACAGCCTAAGGTCTGTCTGCACTAGCAGAGCCTCCAGGATTTCTGATTAAACCCTGCAGTTACGCTTTGCAGCTGTCTCTGCATTCGTTCAGTGTGCCCACGTTCAAGAGCCAGGCTTCAGCAGTGCTTTCTCACTTGTTGTCTGTGGAATGCACAAACACCAGCACACACCAAATTTCCTTTGGATTTGCAGCTCTGCCCCAACTCCTAGATGGAAGATGCGCTTCCAACTGTGCTCATCTTAACGCTTTTTAATCTTGCAGGCAAGCACATCCCACTTGACGGCTGCCCACTCCTTCCTTGTGCTGCTGCAGGAAAGTCTGGACAGCTTAACTCACCCCACTGCCAGCAGTCTCAGGGGCTCAGGAGCCTGTGATAAGTATCTTCCCTCCCAGAGCTGATAGTACAAGGGGAGAGGTAATTCCGCCTCATTTTTGATAATTTTGAATTTTTATAATATTCTATTTGTCAATTGCTGCAGTGTATACTTCTAATGCTAAACTCAAAGCCAAAAACAGTCTTTGCCTGGTGCAAACTGAAGTTTTTTTTTCCTCTTGTATTCCCTCTAAGAACCACAGATGTGTGTTGGCGATGTCCAACCTGTGCGGTTTTGCAACAGGCTCCCTCTTGTTGAACAAGAGCTGCTGCTCAGCTGTTTGCCATGAGATCTACAATTATTTCCAAAAGAGAAGAGGAAGTTGAAAAATTCATAATGGATGGCTTACTTATTACAAAGAAGTTTTGCTTAAAGGAACTATTTCTGTAGTTTTTAAGTCTGGATACTCTTGCATTTTTCAGTCTCTGTTTTCCTTGGAGGATAGGCATCTGAGAGATGCTCTTCAGTTTCCAAAAAAACAGGCTAATCACAGCCACAGTGAAGTACACTCAGGGTTTCATTAATTGAAACTTAATTACAGCATGAAAGGTCTGAGAACCAACAGATCCATTGACAGATTTTTAAACATTTTCTCCCCCTCACAGTCTATTTTCAGGTTCAGGAATATCTTGCTATATACTGGTTTTGGTGCTTGCTATTTCATAACAGCAAGAGTTATCATAAAGTTATGTCTTAATCCTTGAAAACCCCCTGAATCCAAATAATATTTCATAGTGCTTTCCAGCACAGAGAAGCCCAGGCACCTAACGGCCCAGCCACTCTAACTAATCTCCCAGGAGATGCCATCCCTACCGGCACACAGAGCAAATCAAAACCAGTTCAGAAGGTAGGAAATAGCACTCTGGGCATTAAAATGGAAGGACTATGTCAGCTGTATCACAATGTTAATGGAATATTTGTCAGACTTACTTTTCCAGACTTGACAGTGGCACAACATACCTGAACTGGTGGGGAACAACAAAACTCTCTAGTACAGACAGACCTTAGAATCCATTGGCTTTTTGGAACAAATAATAAACAGAGACATATGAAATAAATGAAGTATGAAAAGAAACACAGGTACTGAATGACACATTAAATTACATTCATTTAAAAATAATTTTTTCTTAACTAGTATTTGAACCTGATACACAAAACTATGAAAACTTGTTTTCCCAAGACTTTTTTCAACATTTTATCCAAATGAAAAAAAATTCTCCAACACAAACAGTGATTCATTTAAGATTAATGTTTGTTTCCTGAAAAAAACCCAATAATGTATCCACCCACAAATCCAAAAAGCTGAATTTAAAAATTAGAAATCATTAATTAATCACTACTAGAGTTTTCCTAATAACATATTCATTAGGACAAACTGAACTGAAGTTGCAATAGGATCAAGCGGCTATGCCAAAATAGCAAATGTGTCCCTTCCATACATTTCTTTTTAATTTCACTGAAATAACAGCAAAGAAAACAGCTTCATCAACTGCACAGTTATAGGCTGCTTAGTGAGACAATAATTGAGAATTGCAGTTTTCCTGTGAAGCAGTTCAGGACTGCCAATCCCTCCTAGGACACAGTGCTTCTCACAAATTGTTTTACAGCTGGAGACTTTCATAATTAAAGGATCTCTAACTGCAGAGGGATGTGAGCATCATGACCTTAGCAAACACAAATTACTCTCAATGTTTTTCAATGAATTTTCCATTTTAAAATGTTGGGGGTTTTCAGTAACTGGAACAATAACAGAATTAGTGAAATCAGATCAAGGACAAAATCTCATTCTCTCACGATAGTAAACTGAAAACTACAGAAAGTCTTTGTAGAATTATTTTCTAAGATAACACTTGGTGACCATTTAGTATACTAGTCTAGTAAGTGGAACAAATGCAAGCACTATCATCTTTAATAAGAGACAGCAGAAGCCTAGGTCAACACAGTGAATTAATGACACTGACAAATAAAGATATAAAAATAACATTTATATTTAACATTTTATGTTTATAACCGTTACTGAAGCAAGACAGCGTTCCTTTCCTTTGATTACATGAACATGAGTAAAAAAGTTGTGGATTTTTTCATTTAATTTTTTTTTCAGCCAGCAATTATTTTTACAGTCTACTTGAAAACAATTCTCAAGCAGGAAGATGATGAAAATTTTTTTAAACAAAAATTTGTTCACAGTGCAAAACTTTTTTATTCTGGCCTAATTATAATAAATAGTAGCTCAGGGCGTAGGAGAAAAATCAGTAATCAAAGCAAAAAGGATGCTATTTCAAACATTCCACAAAGAAAGAAGAAAGAATCAAACCTGCTGCAAAACAATGAAATGTTCTGACTAATGGAATAATGGGTGATGGAACAGGTAGAAATCTGAAAATGCGACAGAAAAGCAGACCTCTTCTTAGAACTAGATGCAGAGTTTGTGCTGACTCCAGGAGGCATGTCGCTATAAAAAGAGTCGGCCTCTCCCGGCTTTTTTACATAATCTCCCTGGGGTATTTGTCTAAAGTATAATAAACATTGTAGAGTCAGAAAACATGACAGGAACTGGCACGCACACAAACATGCATGAACATTAGTTTAAAAGAAAGAGGTAAGGATAGCAATCCTTGAGGAAACCCGTTAATCACACACAGTAAGGCTACTAATACATAATGCATCCATCTGAGAGAAAACTCCCACGCACTTTCGGTAAGTGCAGAAAAGTGGATTATGTGGTTTTGACAAGAGAAAACAAGGAGCATTTCACAGGTAAACCCTGATCACAACTTTCAAAGTGAACAGTTTGTGTTTCTTGAGACACTGGATAACCAGATCAGACATTTCAAATGGCTCTTCATGCTGGTTGCAAAAAACGCTCCCAGGTGCATCACCAGTACTGAGCCTGAGCTGAATACATGCCTGCATCAAAAAGGAATTCAAGAAAAGCGAATCCTTTTTCCTTCTGAGGTAGATGCTTTCCATTTAACTTTTGTGATGATTATTGATCTCAAGCATAGCAAGGTGTTGAGTTGTTTAAACCTCAGGAGGATAAAAATCTCCAGTTTTTTTGACCGATTTCTTATGCAGGGGAACTAAGACCAGTGTTAGAGATTCTCACCTACTCCTGATTACCACAGTAGACTCAATCTGCCAAGACACACAAAAATAATGTCACAAGTATCTGATAATAGGCTATCCTTTTCCGGTATGAGAGGCTTGGTTATGGTGCATAAAACTATCTATGCATTAGAAAGTTCTAATCAAGTTATGCAACATTTTTGTAGATGGTGAATTCATCGCCAGCTAAAAAAACCTGCCATACAAATATTCCAGTTATAGTTCCATCAGGTTGAAAAATCCTCCCAAGTACAAGTAGCTACTCTGAAAGTTGGCTATTTCATAGTATTATCAACTTAAGCATCTATTCAGCCTTGTACTCTCCAAGGCCGTTTTGTTTCAGTCTGCCCCTATTAAGATCCATATTTGTTGAGTTGACTCACATTCAGATTGTGTTCAACTACAGACCTGAACTGCAATCTCTTCATTCCATATCCGAATTTCCAATGCTCCTAAAATATTTCAAGTATATAACTACATGGCACATAAATCATTAGTATAATGCAGTACTTCCACACTCCATCTTCTAACACCTTTCAAGTTTCATCTCTCATCCCATTCTTCAGCTGGTACATGCGCATGTTTAGAGTTGGCTCAGTGTGGGCAGCTCTCCTCCCCAGGGTTCCTCTAGCAAACTGCTCTCTTGCTACTCCATCAGATATAGCTTCTCCCATGTAGCTGTGCCCTTTACAGCCACACTATCCCAGATGGCAGAATCCTTGCTAATTGGCTCTTCTTGCTACTTTCAGTTTACTTGCTTCAGTTGCTTACTGCTACCAAGTATCATCCCTTATGTAATGCTCAAAAATATCATAATGGCTTATTTTCCTCCTCACTTAAGGACTAATCATAAACAATTAAAAAAAAGAAAAAAAAGGGGAGGGACAGCCTGGACAACCTGGTGGATGTCTTCTTTTTCCATTTATAGAGCACTCCTTGTACTTATCCAAAATTATTCTATTTAGAAGTCACCCTACAGAGCTTCATTTTCTGCATGAAGAAGATTTAGTTACTAAACATCTCCATCATCTTTAAAGTGACGGAGCCCTCCATTACCTTCAGAAGCCTCAGTTTATGCTGGTTTCCACTCTGACACAGCAGACTGAGTATGCAGACTGACTGCAAACTCACAGCTCTCTGGCCATAAACTAATTTCTGGAGATAAGGATACCTGAAAAAGTTAAATTCTCTAATATTCCAAGGCAAATATACATGGGTGGTCTCTTTCTCTGCTTTGAGGTTTAGTCTGCTCTGTTGTCAGCCAATACTGAAACATCCACCGTAGACTGACCTGATGGCCATGTTAGTCTGCACTTAGAGATACATCACACTCCACTAAAGAGCACCAAACCCTTAAATTCTGCCATCCTTGTGCCGGGTGGCATTTCCTATCCACCAACCTCTGCATAAGGCTTGACTTCAATAGCTTTGCCCTTTTCCTGTTACTGTACCTTTCACCAATCTGACCTTGTAGCACACAACCAGCACTTGGCAGTGCTTTTCTGCTTTCACAAGTATTTTGAGCCTGGCAGAGAAAGCGCTACACAAGGAGAAATGGAGAACAAGCACAACGGGTAGCAGCAACAAACAAAGCAGCAGCTTGGACCAGGAGGCAATGGTACAGGCAGAAAACAGGGGAATCTGAGAAACCCTCTTATGGTGGACTGGGAGAGGAAGGAGCCAACTCCTTCCCAGAATACCCATCTGCCAGGCAGATGGCTGATCAAAGGGAGGTGGTCTTCCAGGAGCCAAACACAAGTCACTAGGAACAGTTTGGGTTTTGGCACAAGCTTGAAATGATGAAAGCTCAGCCCTGTGCTGAAGACAGTACCATGCTTTAGCTACAACATCAACCGAACAGGGTGACGGGAAAGAATGGGCTCTTCATTCACATAGCAAGTTAACTGCATTGTATTTTTAGCTGCAAAGAAGCTCCAGTAATGAATTTGTCTCAAAAGGCTCCTGAATATCATGCTAATATTAATTATTCAATTCTTAGCCTCCCAAGAACACTTTCATCTCTAATAGCCTATTTTCAGTCTCTCTTATTGGAAATATTCTCCTGTTTCACTAAATAAAATAGTCTATTGCAGAACTAAACATTATTTTTGCTACTGAGTCCAGTGAAATCAGGATTTGAAACAAGTTATTTATAGAATTAATACCAATTTCATATATTCAAGTAAATATTATTTAAAATATGATAATTCATCACTATATTTTCTTTATAGCATGTAAATGAATAAGAGTAAAGAAAAGCTATTTTAGAGCTTTCTAAGGTACATTCCATTACTTTTATCACATACCTCTGTCTTCTGTAGTTTCTTTCCATACAAAGAGAAGAGAAAGAAGGAAGAATGAGTTGTTAGTATGCAGGTCAGTAAGAGAAAAAAAAATTGTAAAAAGAAGAGCAATGTATACAGAATGAAATTTTAGTTCAAAATATTTCTACAAAAACACTTCTCAAATAAACATACTTGAAAATCTACTAAATCAGAATAACCTAGAAAAATCATGATGATGGCCAACGTCACTGCTGAGTTGGAGATGCAGTTCATGATGGGTTTAAGTCTATCTATTGTGAAGCTGCTAGTGAAAGGTGCACTCCTGCCCTCCACTTCCAAAAACTAATCCTACTGGCTAGATGTGATCTCAAATTGAGCCCTAAATTTTGGACTTTTACACAAAAGAGAAGTCCAGATTTTCAAATGCTGTCAGAAACTGAGAGTGATATACAAAGACAGCATAACCCACCTTTCTACTATCCTAATCTTCATGCTTTTTTCCAAATGTTTGTTTCCTCACCTATTTCTGAGCTGCCCTCAGCCTACCTCAGTCTAACAGATCAGCAGGGCATGTGCCAGTTTGTTATGTCAAACCACTGGGGCCATGTCCCAGCTGCAGCACTGTCTGCAGCTAAACCTGCCCTGCCCTCCAAGCACACCAAGGACCCAGGGAGGAAGGACTTCAAGAGCTCACCCAAACAGATGATAAAGTCAGTACCTTGAATCTTTTTCATTACAAGCAATGAACCATAAATCCCTCTACTTTTAGAAGAAATCCACAAAAGAAGAAAAACTGAAAAAGACCACTCAGGCTGCCATAATTGATTTTGCCTCTCAGTGAGCACTGACAGCTCTACCCTAGGAGAGAACTTCCACCTTATTTGCAAATTACAGATTTTTCTGATCAAAAAATGTGCCTGAATAAATTTCAGCTTAAACTGGCTAAATTAAACATCTGTGTAAGGAAGAATATTGTTAAATGCTTACTGATTGACTGAAGGCTAATCTTGTTAAATTTACTTCATTATAAGGAAAAGTTTGTAATTGAATCAGACTGTATTCTTTGTACTTCCTTTGTCAGATACAGTAAAGTCATAATGTGATCGTTTACCAAAAAAAACACCACACAAAAACACCAAAATGAGCAATAAATTCCAAACCTGGATCAAGCTCTCCAAAACCACATACAAATCTAAGAAGTGCTTGAAAAATGTTAGTACTATAAAAATGTCTCTGTATATAAATATTATTGAAGTAGGATTTTTTTAGATTGTTATTTTCATAACATAATTGGCTACCAGACGAACTACACACAATTCTTAACTGTATTAAGAAGAATAAAACTTACTTACTTGTAACCCCAACCAGTTATTCCTAAAACGAGAGCCAACACTAAAATGGTGCCAGCAATAGCCCCTATTATTATATTTGTGCTAACCACACCTGGAAACACAAGAAAGAGGAAAAAATATAGAGTGTTTTAGAAGAAGAATACACAAAATCAGTAAATGCATCTTTCAAAAACCTGCTTGAACAACTTGCACTAGGCTGATTAATTGTAAGCAGTGATACAATCTTGAAGTATAGCATGGACATAAAAGATCACCTGTAAATCAAGCTTTGACCTCTAATCCCTTAACTGAACACTTGCTACATGGGAAAGTCATGTCAGGTATGTCAATACAATATTAAATTGCTGTGGCTTACATCTTTACAACCTGCCTGGCGAATACATGCTTACATTGCAATAAAAGTAATTGTTTGGGTTTGTTCAAACCTCTTCCATAGTTGAGTAAATTAACCAAAAGAGATACTCTGAGAGATGGTAAACTGTCCTCCCTACAAGGATTTATAATGCCAAACATTTACATGCTCTTTTTTCCACAATATATCTTCCTCTTGTACACAAGCCTAAAGCCAAATAAAAACTTTCATCCAAAAAATATAAAAGCCAAAAATTTGCGTGCCAACACGCTGCACACTGGCCACATAATAAAAAATTTACACTACAAATAAAAACCAATCATGTACAGAACATGACCTTTCCCTCTGGATATGAAAAGCCCCATAATTTTTCTGCTTGTCCTGATCCAGTAATACGTGTAATAAGACCCCTCAGATGTTTGGGACAGGTAAGGTAGAACCTGTGGGAGGAAGAGAGAGGAACAAGGCTCCTAATGGTGCAGCACGTTGTATGCTAACTGAAAGAGTAGGAGACATAGTTTTGCTTAATGAACCTTCCTCAAATCCAATATTTTTCAGTTATTGGTAAAAGTTATAACAACATACCTTTATTGATGGCATCTTTATCAAAAAAGAGATGATCTTTGATGCGAGAACTGCAGTCATCTCCTCCCCAGAATCGGTCACAGACACACTTTATTTCATTGCTACAAACCTGCAGCCAAAAGTGTAACTCAGAAAAAAATCAGAAAATTAATCCATTCCCGTAATTAATACCTAAAGTATAGGTAAAGTGATAAAGCACTGATTTTGTCTGCCTGCAAAATTTTACCCCAAAAAAAATTAATATATAGTGATTTTATGTATTAGATGTAAATTTATTAAATGTACTATTACATTTTATATAAATAGAAGTAATATTTATTAAGTACAGTAATATCTTTTAATGTAATGTATCTTTAATAAAGCCATTTATAATTGCTTTGGGAGACTCTGACCTCAAGGACTTTTTTTTTACAAAATATGAAGTGGTTGATTTCAGATTAAAAAGGGAGTTTTAATACAGTGTACAAGACAAAAGACATTATGAGAGAGCAACTCCTTTGATCTCATCTCAGCCATAGGGACCTGGGCACTGTTTCAAACTGTGAGGGACACAGGGACTTGCCAGGGCCATAGAAAAGCCACAGGGTGTGCACCAAGCAGAGCAGCTGCCACCAGCCAAAAGCCAGTTCACTGCCTTCTCCTCCAGAGCAAAGTAACTCTCAGCCAACAAAATCCAACAACTTTATGAACCATCTTGGCTGTTGACACAATAAGGAGGTAACTGAAAAGAACATCTGGAAAAACAGAGAATCAAGTTTCTCAACTCATAAAGTCTTTGTATTTATTCTCCACTATAATGCTAGAAGAAATATCAATCAAGTTACCAAAAGTGATAGTAAAAACATTGATTGATAAAATTTTTGTTAAACTAGTACACACTTACATACATACACATTGTTTAAGATGCCTTGACAGGAATGCATTATGTTTACTTATCTGCCTTCTTTTCTTTTCCTTTTGAAAAACATCTCTGGCATAAGGACTTCTAGAGTCATACTGCTGCCTTCCTGAAAAGTCTGTACAGGCTAGTACATTACACAGTGCCAGGTACTCAGCAAAAACAATAAGAGGGATTAAGGAGTACAAGAACCTACACCGTGTCCTGAGCAAATCTGGCTGTCTGCAGTGCCTGGGCAGGTGCTGAAGTTGAAGGCCTCAGTGGGGAGGCAGCGATGGTCAAGGCACACCATGTCTGGCCCACACGGTGTCCCGTTCTCTACATAGCCCAGGTCTGTCTCCTCATCAAGCTTCACGTGGCCACCACTGCAAGACAACCAAGAGGACCTTGGAGACTCGTGCTGTGATTAGATGGGACTAATTGAGAAACTGGGTTCTGGGCTGTTGCCTTTATTTCTATCTTTGTTATACAACACAGAGGACCGGGTAAGACTAATTATTGGCTTAGTTATCTCACTGGCTCTAACATGAAACAAAGTAAAACATAGTATACCTAATCAAACAAAAGTAATGGTGAAAACAGAGACCATTTTTCCTGTGAAAGAGCTAGAGTTAGATAAAACACTGAGTTTACTTGTTTAGGACTTTATTTCATCATACAGCTCTATGAAACTATGAAAACATACCATGTCTATAACTGGGATTCATCTTATAGCAACAAATTAAGCTGCCAGTTAGCTTTGGCAGTGCAGGCATATATCTAAATATTTTGGCTACATTAAGTACTTTTACAAATACTAAAGAATGTAAAATCAAGGGGCCTGAGAAGAGCATTACATATCTACAGGCAAAATTAACTACTGAACAGAGAGGACTGCAAAACAGCTGCACACCCCACATACAGTTAATTTCCCGAAGCTTAACAAAGGTTGAAATGGAATAACGGTTATGTGTTAATTGGAAAAAAAACTTCACGGAAATAGTTTTTCTGCACTAAGGAATGAGAAAGCTGCTTTTCTATGCAAGATGGATATTAATTGTTCTGTTTTCAGGATTTCCAAATACCTGCAATTGTAGACTCTTCCAAAGTGCAAGATTGATGTTGTGATTTCACCATCAAGTTCTCCAAGTCTTGGCACACTGGATATATTGGAGCACAGAAGGTATCCACAAAGCACATCCCTGTATTGAAAGAATAAAAAGATACTCATATAAAATAAAATTCAATTAAAATAGACAATCAAAAATACAAGGTTTCTTCACTTTCTTGGTTACATATTTGTTATTCCTTTTTTCTCCCACTGATAATAACTCCCATAAATAATGTTGTTCCCAAGAAAATTTTTCTCCTTGAGCTTAGATCGGGAAAAATCTTTATTTTATAATGCATTATCAAAAACACTCGGAGTAATAGCAAGCAGGAAGCTGCCAAGAACAAACCACATCAAACTGATTTACTATCCTATTAAAATACATGGACTAGTCCATGGAGGAGCAACAGTAGATACTGGTTTTAAATAAACTCTCATATGACACATATGTAAGGGAACTACAAACATGAAGTTTAATTCAACTGTTGAAGGGACTTTACTTCTCATGTGTGAGGATTTTTGCACTGTCAGAATAGTAGGGTCTGGCATCTCACATATTACTGAATATTTTTTACTTATGAATTTGTAATGGAACAGAAGTAAGGTTATCAAATCTGCACAGAAATGTGAGAAAATACATCAGTTCACCAGTAGGCAGAACTAGAATTCAAATGGCACTGATAGAATGGAGAAATCTGAAAAAAACAGTTGTATAAGGAGCAGTGAGAGGCTCAGAAACAGGCAGAAATAATCAACTGCATAAATACAGAATGTGAAACAATGGTTTAGGCAACAACCTGCAGGAAAATATTTGGAAAGTTACATTACGATGAAAAGTGAACATAACTTAGCAATGCAATGGCACAGCATAAAAAGTGACCACGCCAAGGTGTGAAACCACAGGCTACTTTCCCCCTCACTGCTAAGCCTCACTGAGAATACTAGGACCACTTTTGGTCCAAGTGCCCCCAGGCTCAGATGGTGCTCTCTTGTCAGAGACCATCTCTTCTCGATATTCTGCTTCCTCCAGGATTTCTTGCACAATGGTCTGTAGAAGGCAGCCAGGAGAAGTCTGATCCATACAGAGGCTTTTTGAGTCTCTTCACACTGGCTAAAGAAATGGATCAGGGATCAAAAAACTCATACTAGTTGTTTCCTAAATGGATCAACTTACTGTTTATTGCACTGTATCCAAGACTCCTTGTCTCTTCCACAGTTTCCTTTCTCAGTTCCTTCAATATTCAGCTTCTCATAGCAGTACCTGTCAGCAGCTGTCACTTCTAAAAACAGAAACAAATCTCTTCTAAGATGATGATGGTTTATTGGTCAAAAATGTCCATAAGACACTGAAATTAATTAATGAAGCCTAATAGAGCCTAATGAGCCTAAACTAAAGAGTATAGGCTCCCTAGACGATTATTATTGAGAATTTAAACCTCAAACTTCAGAGTAAACACCAGTAAGCTAACAAACACTACAGAAAGAGCTGGAAAAGAAGATGGAAAAACAAAATGAAGGCGGAAGAGTGGGAGGGATATACAGTTCTGGATGTTTCCAATGGTTCTCAATATGTCTCTTCCATAATTTTTCTAGCTAAAATACTCTTTCAAGCCACATGAATTACAACCAACGTAGAAACAATAACCTTCACTCACTTTCACCCCAGATATATTTACATTGCCGGTCTCTGGTTTTACACCTTCCTCCAAAGCAAATACCCTAGAAAGAAAGAAAAAAAAAACAGAAAAGGTTTCAAATCACTTAATTTTCAAAAATATGTATTTTTTACTATACAGATTTGTCACATGCTTTCTGTCGAGGTAGCTAATACGTGATTCTACCTTTTTTTCATTCAAAATATGACTAGCACCCAGAACTCACGAATGTTAGCAGAACTGTCCCAGGTGACTTCCAAAGATCTTAAAACAAAATCTATAAAAAGCAATTTACAACAGCAGAAAGAATGAAAAACAAACCGAAGTGCTAATTACCTGTTTGTTATCACATGAATATCCATCCATTTTATGAATATTAGGAGAACACTGTAGAAATATAAAATAAGTAATAAATCATAGATCAGACAAGCATGAAAGCAAAGTATACAACAAAAGTAATATGAAAAATTATTTCAGTATCGTGCTGATTTTTTCAGTATCAACACATTTAACAAAATTTTTATAAACCTTACTATGGAAAACAGTAATATTCATAGTGATTGCAAGACTACATGTGGGATTTTTAATCCTTGGATAGAAGACACAAAAATCACCTGACTAGAATTTCCTGTGCAGTTCTCTGCAATATCACAATCATTCACTGCTTCTCGACATAAAACTCCTTTAGGTTCAAACTGGAACAAAAAAGGACAGAAAATTAGTGTCTTCATTTCTCCATATCTTGCCTTAAATGCAATGTTTCCTTATAGCTTTATCCAAAATAAAAAATGGGAAACACTCATGTGCTGACTGAAGTGGAAAGACTTTCCTTTCTGTGGTGTGATTGCTGCACCTCTCAAGCCATTTACTGGCGCAAGTGATACCACTCTCTGAGGCACCCTCTCCCAAGTGCATCAAGTGTGGCACCAAGCAGAAGTGTTCTCCTGAGGCACAGAAACCCTGGGATTTATCAAACCAATACCAGAGTGGCTTGCAGCATTATCCAGGACCAGGTCATTGTGCCTTTGTATGACTATTTTACTCTTCTTTACAATATAAAAGGAATGATCCCAGTCTTCTGTCTAGGGGTGAAGAGCTCCATGGATGAATACTTCAGTTATCATAATCCCCCATCGTTGTTGCAGAATGGAAACTATTACTAAATGTACTGAATTCTGTACAGTTTGACACAATTTTCCAAGTGACCATATTTTTACCAATGTGCTAAGTCTCAAGACCTGGAAAAGCAGAAAGACAACCCATTTGTGGCAATTGTTACTGCTTCTGGTCATGGACATACTACAGATGACTTATTTTTTCCTGACAGTTTTCTTAACCCTGTGATACCCAGTTTATTTTGCAGCTCTGTGAGTTTTCCTTTTTTTTGGATCTGCACACACATACATTTTGATGGAGAAAACTGATAACTCCACAGCTGGTGCCAACGGGCACAAACAGTGGAGGACCTAGACTAGGGTACATCTTGGGCCTTCAGCTTCCTTTTCCTGCCAGTCTCTGGAAAAATACAGACAAGAATGTTGTCAGAGACATTACAGGATGCTGGGATGTACACTCACCATGTTTTGCTTGTAATCTGTCCTTCAGTCCTGCTTTCAGGCAGGGAATTACAAGGGAAGCTAACTGCAAGTTTGGGAACTGTTATATATGGTCTTTTGAGTTGTCCTGATTAGCACCTCCTGGGGATACCTGTTCTGCAAAATTCTACTTTTCTGTTCATTTGCTTACCCTTGCCACTCTGTATATAGATAAAACCTTGTCTTCCTTGCAAAAATAAGGTAGGTATACAGAACTTTAGTTTTGTTCTGATAATCTTTAATGTACTGCCTATGTGACTTGGATTCTTGAAGAAAATTCACCCACACTGGCAATCTGCTGATTTCTTTTTTTTATATTACATTTTAAAAAGGAATGTGCTAAGGGAAATGTGGTCTGTTCCAGCATAATCTGTGCTTTTTCTTTTTTTAACATTAGGATGAACAAAAAGTCAAGAATGTGCTCCACAGTTATTACTAATGATCCTCCCAAGGAAATGAAACCATCAAATGTGCACAGACAAAGATAAAAATATCACACAGAATACAGTAGAGTTTTAATTACATTAATACTAATTATCATTATTAATAAATGAGTATAAACAACTATTTGAAGTCATATTTAGCTGGGCTCCCTTACAGTCAAGATCTGGTTAAACCTCCTTTTACTATTTACTGATGTACCAGGAAGAATATCTTACAGTTTACATAGGGCTTGGTTCCTGTTACTCAGTGGGGTTTCAGTCAGTCCAAACATAAGGAGACACAGGCAGACCAAACTGAAACTGAGGTCATGTGTCTTTTAGATGAACCCTTCTGAAGTATTCTGCTAAACTATGCTTTTGGTTTTGTTACTGTATCCTTTTCTCAGACCCTCTGTGGTACAATTTTCCCATTCAGTCTCATGGGGCAAATCCAGAGCAGCATGTATGGCATGGGGATTGGCACAAGGACATCTAATACAAAATCATGGAATTTCAACCTGATTAAAACTTGTCTGAAACTGGAAGAATATAATTTACCTCTGCATTTGATAACAGTCCCTGCCCCAAGAAGCCAAGCCTAAATGACAGAGTATAGCCCCAGACAAATCAGATTTCAGCCAATTTTAAAAGGCAAGCTTTCAGAAGGGTGATCACAAGGTCTGGAAGGGAAAACATGTGTGCTGTGGTGCCTGCAGACACCTGGATGCATTCCCACCAGGATGCTGCAGTGAAGGTCACTGCCCTTACCCGGCACTTCCGACAGCAAAGCCCGTTGCTGCACTGGGAACCCGCTGTCAGGGTGCAAGTGTTGCAGCACTCTCCTCCTTCGCTGGCACACTCCTGAGGAACACACACACTTAGAACAGAATACACGGGAAAAGCACATGAGCCCCAAGCGCTCTTATTACTTCTCGTCTTAGCATGCTACCTGAATGGATTTTTAGTCAGGCTTTTAGGCATCTGGAAGAAGAAATAGGCATGCACTTGTGGGGCATGAAACTGCTGTTTCCTATGCAATATGGAAAATACTTTTTCTAACTTCGTATTGTCAATCATTAAATACTGACATTTTAGCACTGACCAGAGTCATGCTCCCATCCAGGTAAATACTTTCTTTAACATCTTTGAAGGCCTGATTCTGCACAGGCAGCTATTACCATTACTCTTCAGAATTTATATGGTGATAAAAAGCTGGCCCACAATGAGTTAAACATGATGGAAAAAGTAAGAAATTATGAATTCTTTGGCACAGCACTTTTGCATTGCTTGTCTTCCCCCACTTATTGTTAATGGCAGCAATGGGTAGCACCAAGTCTTGGAGAATCTAGTTGCTAGTTTAAAAAGCACTGCACTTACCGCTATTGTCCCACAGTCACACTCTTCTCCATCTTCCACAAAGCCATTGCCACATTCTGGAGGATCCAGAAGCTGCAGGGCAAATTCAGAAATCAAAGGGCATGTCTCTCCTAAGGGAATCATTGTCATATTTACTCTGTGCATTATGGCTTTTCACCTAGCACTCTAAATTTATTAACTGAAAAACAGTATCCAGACTAAAACAGACCAAAAGAACACAACTGACGTGTACAAGGAATGAATGCCTGCTGCAAATTAATTCAGCAATATTGCCCAATCACATGGCAACTTCTGTGCATAATGTCAGTTTTACAGCAAATTCAGTTTGAGCAGAAGTTACAATGAAAAACAAAAGATGTGACAATAAAGGAAGAAAATTAAAATATGATGCTTTCATTATCTTCACAGTGGTTGCAATTGCTTTTGTTCTGAAATTCAAGTGATGAGGGCTCAAAGGTTAAAGCCTGCACTGTGAGCTCAGAAGAAAACCCATAAAATTTCTCCTTTTGTTGTATGTGGCTTAGAAATGCGTGGAAAGTCAAGAGGTTGGGTTTCTTTGTCAGTTTTTATTGTAGCTGGACTTTTCTCTCCTTTTTCTCTACCACAGTTGGGAACTTTCAGCAGTTTTCTATAAGTACGTATCACATAAGGGAGATGAGGAAGTATAGCTGGTGAAACTTTCTTCCTTTTCTTTCAGTCTTCCCAGTGAACTGTAACTTAAAATATCTAAATCTGTATATTTGTGTGCTATACTCCCTTTTAATGAACACTTAGACTCTTATATTCTGTTCTTTCCAGTTTCATTGTTTCTGTTTTCCTAAAATTACTACACGTAATTCTTCTAAAAGGAAACAAATGAGAAGGCATATAAGTGTGTCACAGATTAAAATTTTGCAGATTGTCCTCTAAGTTCTCCAATTAAAATAGGATCATTCCAAAAACCACTCTACTTATGAGCCATCTGCACAAGTACATCATTCATGGTGTAGAGTGCATTTCTCTCCACCTGCTGCGTCTCTGTCAGTAGCCCACAGGATGGAGCATCATCCCGCACATTTCACTGTGCCACAAACCACAGCCTGGCACAGGCTGATGTGCTATTATTAGATCCCCCTATTGAAATGGAAATTTGACTGCAGCATGAAGAAATTCTACATGCATATGTAGAATTTAACATAAAGTGTATGCAAGCAATTATCTTTTAGAGTTACTAAGGAGTTGTTAAAACTGCTTGTTTCCTATGTATTTTTCCAGACATCTTAACTTATTCCTTATCTCTAGGTGAGCTGCACAACAGAGACAAGGAGACTGCAGTAACAGAGCATCCTGCATTGAAAAGGCCTTGAGGGGAAGCTGTATGAGGAGTGGCTGAGGGCACTTGGTCTGTTCAGCCTGAAGAAGAGGAGACTGAGAGGACACCTCATTGCAGTTACAACTTCCTTGTGAGGGGAAGAGAAGGGACAGGCACTGATCTCTTCTCTGTGGTAACCAGTGACAGGACCTGCAGGAATGGTCTGAAGTTGTGTTAGAGGAGGTTTAGGTTGGATATTAGGAAAAGGTTCTTCACCCAGAGGGTAGTTGGATGCTGGAACAGGCTCCCCAGCAAAGTGGTCACAGCACCAAGCCTGACAGAGTTCAGGAAGTGCTTGGATGATAGTCTCAGACACACAGTATGACTCTTGGGATCATGGTATGACTCCTGTGCAGGGCTAAGGGTTGGACTCAGTGATCCTTCCAACTAGGCATAATCTGTGATTCTGTGAAAATATTGGGCCAATTTGCTACAGTACATAGGGACAGCTAAGTATGAAATTAAGGAAAAGAAAAACCACATTAAAAGCAAATTGTATAACTTTTCCCCAAATTTATATTATTCCTCCATTCATTTGAAAATGCATATGTTCAACCTGCTTCAGCAGCCACTGATGTAATTTTTGGGATTGTAACTGATTTAACAATGGAGCACTGTCAAACACTGCACCTTGTCATATCAGCTTTCCTTTATGTCGTAATTCCTGAAACGCAAAAGTAAGTTTGCGTTTCACCACCCTTACTAGGAAACACGTCTTTGACAGCTTTGTGAATTAGACAGACATACATTGACAACACCTTTAAACAAACCCAACCACAACATATAAAAGAGTCTGAATCACCATGGCTTCCACATCTAACTTCCACATTTCTGCATGCCATTAGAAACAAACTGTAAATACTGTCAAACTAAATTGGAGCAGGGCAATTGGTTTTTTTTTCAAATGATAGATGTGTAAATTAACATAATTGCTAAAACAAGATGACAGAATCATAGAATCAACTGGGTAGGAAAAGACCTCTGAGATCATCAAGTCCAACCCTTGATCCACTACCACCGTGGTTACTAGACCAGGGCACTAAGTGCCACACCCAGTCTCATCTTAAACACTTCTGGGCAGGCCATTCCAATGTCTGATCACTCTCTCTGTAAAGAACTTCTTTCTAATATCCAGCCTAAACTTCCCCTGGCAGAGCTTAAGACTGTGCCCTCTTGTTCTACTGCTGATTGCCTGGGAGAAGAGACCAACCCCCACCTGGCTACAACCTCCTCTCAGGTAGTTGTGGAGAGTGATGAGGTCTCCCCTGAGCCTTCTCTTCTCCAGGCTAAACAACCCCAGCTCCCTCAGCCTCTCTTCATAGGACTTGTGCTTGGGATCAAGTAAGACACATTACACCATGTAAACAATTCACACAGAAAAGAAATAAAACCACCAGTATTTCTCCCCACCCTTAACAAACTTAAAATGCAGCTGCATTCTAAATTAGAAATCTTACATCTTATTAATGAATTACAGTGCTTTCTCTCCACTTTTAATAATACATTGTTCCATGAAAAGAGACCTTTAGGAGAAAAGCAGGCTCAGCTTGTCCAGATTTGATGCCTTCTCTTCCCCTTTCTAACATTTATTGAAACTCTGTGGTTGTCAGAAGATGCACTTTTTCTCAGGTGCACCAGAAGGAATGTGCATCACTCCTGAATTGACTTCCTTCTCTTTTACATCTGTGACCACCTCAGTTATCAAGTCTTTTTTCCACACTGGACTGTCTTTCAGCCTTAGCCTCTTTCCTTTGCTTGTTGAAAGACAGCCATTAAGTAGAGGTTAACATTAATTATATATAGAAAAGAGTCAAGACCATTATCTTGCTTGCTTTACATTTTAACACATGCTTCAGTAAACAGAGCAGGAATATACTGAAACACTGCTGCAAATACTCCATTGCAGAAGCCCTTGCATCTTGGCTGGAGTTTCTTTAGCCTTGCTTTGTATTTACCTCCCTTAAATGTCTGGTGGTAGGGCAATGCATCCCCTGCAGAGGCTATAGAAGTCATGTCCATCTCGGGACAGATGTGAAATAAAAACAATCCTACTTCAGCCTCCAGAGACTTGTACCAAAAGACATTCAATGCAAATTAGAACTCAAGCTGTGCAAAAGTTTACCAAGACACTTGAAACCTCAGTAAATACAGTCAGTTGTAATATATAACATAATACAATAATATAATACAAATATATAATACAAAAATGTATTGTATTTACAATATTCAGAACAAATTGCATGAAGGATGGTTTTAGATCAAAGGCTGTGGGAACACTGTTGGACATGAAACCATTTTATTAAAAATATATTTAAATATAATTTCTAAACTACTATGAACTAAAATAATCTACGTAGATCCATATGTTGCCACAACAGTTAGAACTCAGAAAACAAACAAACAAACAAAAAAACAAACAGAAATATAGAAATTACAGGTGTTTTTTCCAACATTATAATTTTCATTTTTCTTTGTTTCATCTAAATTAGCAATAGAATAGAAATAATATTCAATAATAAGGTAATGCTTACTTTGGTTGGTTTATTGAAAAGGCAGGCACCACCTCCATTGTTTAAAAATTCATGATACTCTTCAATATCACACTCAGAGAACTTGCTTGGAAGATAGTACCTGACAGAAATAAGGTAGCAGGATTACTTTCTCTAGTGCTTTTTACACTGTATTTTCTTTTTTCAAAATAGAAAAAATGTAACGTTATACTTTAGAAAAAGTATAAAAGCACGCTGTTCAGAATCAAAGTGACTCTTTGTAAGTCTATCTAACTGGAAATCCTTCCAGTAAATAACAAGGAAATTTCAACAATGACATAGAGCTCATGGAAAGTGAGAAGTTTAGGACATTTCACTAAACTTTTACATGTCAAATACCACAGCTCTTATTACTTAGTGTGTAGTTCTCACAAGTGTGACAGGCCTGATGTCAGAAATATATTTAATTCCCATACAACTGCAGGAGACAAAGACTAATCCTAGTTTGTTGCCATTTAGAGAAAATTGCTCTCCTGGCCCACAGAATTTTTATATAATAGCCTTATGCCATTTTAAACATGCTTCTAACAAACACCACCTAACATTTCAGCTTCTCCCTATCATGTGTTCTTTCCACGAGGAAATAATTTTTCTCAGAGTAACTTCAGTGATCTTTTTATTCAGGTGCGTAGTCATGAAAGTACTTATGCTTCAAGCAGATTGTGGAGTCTCAAGGGCTTTCCTCTATCAGCTCGTCACAGAATAAAAAAAATATTAGCCAAAGTGTTATCCTGATGACTGGCCCTTTCTATCTGTAGTGTTTATCACTTACATCTAAACACTACAGACATTGTGGAATTCACTAACATTCATCAATAAACTAGGTAAATAAAAGGCTTTTTTTGTGTACCTAATTATTTGAAAGGTTTGAACTTCAGATAAAGAATTTTAAGGCCCTTAGATAAGAAAATACTTTTGTAAGAATCAAAAATGCTTCTCTGATTTGATTTTTAATATACTAAAAATCAGAAAAATCCTACCTAATATGTTTTCAGGTATACCAAGGTGAAAGATGCACACATTCACACATTTAAAGAGCTTTGAACGAGATACACTTTGTTCAAAATTTTTCTGACCACAAAGCTATTGTGAAAATTTGCAGATCCACTTGAAGTGACATAAAAACTTGGAGCACTGTCTACATCTAAAACTAGACTACAGTTTAACTCATACTCTTGAAAAAGACAAGCCTGTAATAAGAATTAAGGCCTGTATACACGTGTTAGAAGTTTCAACCAGTAGCAAAAAATTTGCTAATTTACTAGTTCTTAGACAAAATCTCTGCAGTGACATGTGGGTATAAGCATACTCTGCCTCCAATGGGGGGAGTTTTTTTCTGACAATATCACACAGCTTGAGGGATAAAAAATGATAGATACAGATGAAAGATTCCAACAGAAACACTAAAAATGAGACATACTTCAGAAATCTGATTATAGTATTTCAAGAATTAGGGTGTGTCATAGTTTGTTCCCACAACTCATTTGCAAACTTTCAGGAGAAAAGAAACTACGCATGCTTCTGCTTCTTTGCAATAACATGGCTTGACTGTTGAGCCCTGTGCTTTGAAAGTTAAATCAGCATTCACCAAAAATTCTCACATACCCTTTCATTAAGTCACTTATTCTTACATTTCTCTGAAGGTATCTAAGGAATATAGCTAATACCTTACTTTCTGAAAAATGAGTCACCAAAAATATTCTGCCGAACCACAAAAGGCAAACACTTTCACACCTTTCCTTTATGTCACTGTATGAAGAACATGACTTTCCTCTAGTGAAATGCCTTACCCCATATCTCCCATTATGCATCCAGACCACATGTCCTCACACTTACACTCACCTGACAAAAAAAAAAAAAAAGTCAAAAGTTACACCTTGAGTCTTGTGAGTCCAAAATAACAAATTTCTTATCACAAAAACCACACTGTACTCAATTCCATTTCATATTTTAAGACAAGTTGAAAAGAATAATTTTTTTGTTTATTGCACACCTTAGTTTAAGTGTATCAGTGCACACTGCCAAACTTTTTCTAAAAACTATACGCAATTCTAAGCAATCCTGAGCTTTGAAAATATGTCCTGTTTTATTTTCCTTCTCTTGAAGTGAAGTCAGAGGAAACTGCAGTGTCAGCCTTCAGCACTTGCAAATCATGAGTCAGCTCTCCCATCTTCTCCTGTGTGATGATATTCAATTCCCAAATTTTCAGAGTAAAAAAAAAGAGAATCATTTTAACCCTTCTATTTTTTAGTTCTCTTCTTTTGACTATACTTGTGTGATTAGGGAAATCTCCACTTGAAAAAAAATCCCTAACAATAAGGCAGAAAAAAAAGCATAAAACAGTCAATAAACACAAGGCAATACAGCAGGATACATCAGCGTCTTCCTCTGCTCTCCTTTCCTTCGCCATGCGACTCCCTGGCTGGCAGAGGGCAGTCTCCCTTCTGCCCTGCCAGCCTGCCTGGGATCACTTTGTTTTGGTCTCAGTCCTTCACTTTCAATACTGTGTCTTGTTTCTATTTCAGTAGAAATGCTTTGTACATACGAGTTCTGTAACTTGCCTTACTGTACACATGGACATCAGTTTATTGCTTCCATTTTAAAAGTACAATTAGAAAGGAGATGAGGCTCTGCTCAACAGTTGCATTCTCCCCTCTCCCCACCAAAACAGTGTCCTGCCTCCCTCAGCCATAGAGAAAGGGAATCACCATTATTATAATTTTCACTTCTACCCTGCCCTAATATCAGCTCAAAAATATGCAGGTGGAAAATGAATACTGAACATGCCTGTAGCATAGAGCACCCACCCTATATTTGCGAGTATTTTTAAAAATAGAATTACATAATCCGCAAAATCCTTTAAATGCAGATGTGTCCCTGCATTATATACTTTCTTTACAATGTCTGTAAAAAAAATCCACCTGAACAGAGTTCTATTACTCAAATAGAAATTTATCTTTTTTCAAATTGTAATTTATCTTTTTTAAGCCACATAAGTACATATGATCCAATAAGTAAACACTCCAATTCATCATCTAAATTGTTTCATAACTGTATTTTTATTTTAATCAAGTCAAGGCTGGGACTTAATATAACATGGAAGCAGGAAGGGTGGGGTTGAATATCAAGGTTACAGCACAGAAATGGTAGCAGTAGGGCAGCAAATACAAGGTATTTGTGTAATCTACAAGAGGAACTGGGCATTTGGGAAATCTACAAGAAGAAATCAATCAAGGAAAACAGAGAAAAAGTTATATTGTCAAAACTATTCTGTGTAATAGTATTAAGCTTACTCCTCATCATTCCCAGGTCTAATAATGTATGTTTCCACCTCTGTGCTGTAAGACAGCAGCCACTTGTTCTGTGGATAGAACAACCAATCTCCCTGAAACGAATTGGAAGTGGCAGACACCATTATGGTTTATTTTGAATGAAATAGTAACACCAGTGCTGCAGGAATTATGAGCATGGCGATATCACAACATTTAAATAGTGGAATTTAATGAGTATCACAGAATTAGAGAATATGCCTACTTGGAAGGGACCCACAGGGATCATCTAGTCTAACCCTTAGCCCAGCACAGGACCATCCTCAACAGTCACACCCTATGCCTGAGAGTATCGTCCAAATTCTTCCTGAACTCTGTCAGGCTTGGTGCTGTGACCACTTCCCTGGGGAGGCTGTTCCAGTGCCCAACCAGCCTGTGGGTGAAGAACCTTTTGCTAATCCAACCAAAACCTCCCCTGATGCAACTTCAGACCATTCCCTTAGGTCTTGTCACTGGTCACCACAGAGATCAGTGCCAGCTCCTCCTCTTCCCCTCATGAGGAAGTTGTAACTGCAGCAAGGTCTCCCCTCAGTCTCCTCCAGGCTGAACAGATCAAGTGACCTCAGCCACTCCTCATACAGCTTCCCCTCAAGGCCCTTCACCATCTTCACTGCCCTCCTTTGGACACTCTCTAACAGCTTAATGTCTTTTTTATACCGCAGTGCCCACAGTTTCAAGGTGAGGCCACCCCGGTTGAGAGCAGAGCAGGACAATTCCCTCCCTCAACTGGCTGATGATGCTTTTCCCTGATGCCCCCCAGGACACGGTTGGCCCTCCTGGCTACCAGAGGACTGCTGACTCATATTCAAACTTGCTGTTGACCAGGACCCCCAGGTCCCTTTCCCTCGCACTGCTTTCCAGCATCTCATTTCCCAGTCTGCACGAACATCCAGGGTTGCCCCATCCCAGGTGCAGAACCCGGCACTTTCCCTTGTTGAACTTCCTGTGGTTGGTGATTGCTCAGTCCTCTATTTTGTTGAGGTCTCTGTGCAGGACCTCCCTGCCTTCAGGGGAGTCAACAGCTCCTCTGAGTTTTGTGTCATCTGCAAACTTACTTAGTATCCCTTCCAGTCCTGCATCCAGGTCATTTATGATGGAGCTCTGTGGAACCTCCCCAGTGACAGGTAACCAGTCTGATGTTCTTAATTCACTTATTAACATCTGTGCTCGACCCATGAGCCAATTGCTCACCCACTGCATGATGCGTTTATCCAGCTGTATGCTGGGCATTTTGTCCAGAAGGATACTGTGAGAGACAGTATCAAATCCAAAAAGATTACATCAACTGGCTTCCCTTGATCAACTAGGTGGGTTATCTTGTCATAAAAAGAAATAAGGCTTGATAAGAAGGACTTTCCTCTCATGAAGCCATGCTGGCTCTGAACATGTCTGCCCCTTCTCATGTTATTACAAGAAGTAAAAATATTTCAACACTGTGAGAAACAGAAGGAAGAAATACATGTCAAAGAGGTACTGATAAAATCCTCCTCATTTAAAGATTTTTTTTTCCTTGAGACAGAGTGAAAAAACAAATAACCTTACCACTTATAATTTTTCTTCTGTCTGAGAAAATACCAATGTTTTGGGCCAAGGTCTGTGCCAGGGTAACTGCCATCAAGTCTGGCTTTCCAAACTGAAAGAAATAAGCAAGGTAGGAAAAGTAATCAGTTACATACAGGTATCTGAGATTCAAGTGAAGCTTTTCTCACTTCAAAGCAATAAAAGGCAAAATCACATGCACAATGTTAAGCATTCTTACTTCAGGGTATCTAGATAATGGAAAAGTGAGGAAAACTAAACACTGGCTTATGGACAAACTAAGTAAGAGAAAGTCTGTTTATTTCTTGCCATTGTGGCTGCAAATATGAATGACAGGATATTGCAGAACTTGCTGAAAAGTGTATTTGAATCTATATCTGACTTTATTCACTCATCACTCTTCATTGAGATGTCCCTTCTATAGAGCTGCACTAAAATTCTGAATCAGCAATGAAAGAGAAAAATATTTTGAGGAACACGTCTGCACTGATAAATCCTGTACAGATAAATTTCCCCCACTTTTTGCTCACACCAGTATCCCCACCTACCTCATTCACACCTCCGCCTTTAAGCAAGGAGCAGATTCCACCAGTGTGGGCTATACCACTTCGACTGCTCTGAAATCGACTCCCCCTTTGAAAAAAAGGAAAAGAAAAGGAAGTTTACCCTGACCAGTCATGAGTTCTGCATCTATCTATTCCAGTATCTACCCTTCTGATTTCCAAATGAGAAGCTGGCATTTGCAAATGCTGGTTGCCACCACTACGCTGCAAACTGTGCAAAAACAGAATGGGAAAAACAGATAACCACTCACAAACCTCACATGACAAATTATCTCCAGAAAAGTTATACCATCTTGCTTCCTCCTTCTCAGAACACTGAATACAAGAAAGCATAAGAAGAAGGGGACTATTTTGCCAAATCACCTGGATCTCACCAGCCCTTTGTTTCTTGACATACTACTGCGCCAAGTGACTTCTGCTGGCACATGCTACAGGCAGAGTGCAGGAGAGGCCAACATGCTGCCAATGCTGGGGGACTAGTAAAATGACACTGTCTAATTGGGCAATGCTGATGGTAAAACTTGTAGGGAGATTCTTCAGTGGAAGATGCAGAGATAGGTGAAAATTCCCTGAAACTACAGCCCGTCTCATCCAAGGAACAGATGCACTCCAAGCCTAAATCTAATCACCTCTTTGGCGCTGACCACATCAGCATGAATGACTGTCAGTTACTGGAGACAAAATATACTCTGCTTCACCTGAGAGTACTGATCCATCTGAGCCCTGGCAAGCTATTTTTCTCCGAAAAATAAGAAAAACATCAAGAAGCAATACAATGGGCTAACTGTGCTGAAGGTGAAAGCTCATTTGTAACCATCGTACCATCACACCAGCTAACCTCACCTCCCAATTTAGCCATGTCTCACTCACACAGCCAATTTCAGAAACTATTTCTAAACAATCTATGAATACAATACTCAAACATCATTGGTGGTGGTGCTATAGGTACTGCTAGAATTAGCATTACAGGCCAAATCAGGCTCTGTTCTGTCATAGTCAATCCACACATGTTCACAAGAACAAGACTTCCCCCCAGAGACCTTATAATGTACCAGAGAACATACATGAAGGATATGAGAAAGCCTGATTCCCACTTAACAGATAAAGATCTGAGCTATGGGGAAACCCAAATCTGTAAGCACCACTTGCAGATCTTACTAGCTTTCTTCATGGCAGAAGTCAATGACAGTAATTAAGCATGTGCAAAAATTCTGGGAGGGTGAATACTGCGCTTGGGTATCCTGGAATCGTACCATGATCATAGCCATGAAAAAGTGAGGTGTTTAGGTCAAGTTTATTCATATAGGATTCTAAAAATAGTCAGCAGAGAGAAAAAAGGACCCCAAAAGATATTCATTTGGCCTGTCTGTTGTGGATCAAAAATCTTAGCCATGATCCTCTTCTCTATTTTTGTAGATATATTTTATTATATCCATCTTATTTCCAAAACAATTAAGATATTTAGAGAAAGTAACATTCCTCTCATTATTCTTATAGCTCAAATATCTTGTGAGAACAAAAAACTGTTTGGAGGATCTGAAACACTTCAGTAATCCTGCAGCATGCAGGATTCATTTCATTCAGTAAGGTAAAACAGGCCATAGTGCGCTTGAGCAGGAAACCTCATTGGTTTCAAAACTAATGTTCTGCTTTATAATAATACAGCAGGGCCATCTGTGCTCTCCTGCTGAAGAAGCCAACCTCAGGTGGAACCATGCATGACCCTCCAGGTATCTGCAATTGTGGATAGGTAAATTGCACAGAATAACAAAGGATTACACCACATGCAGCTCAGTCTTGGTACGTTAAAACTAAAATGAGAGTCAAACATCTAGTTGCACTGGCAAGCAATTTGTGCGTTATCTTTTCCCCACCCAAAACATTTTTTTCTGAATTATTGTGGATTACACACACAACAGAATGAAGATGCATGAGCCACTTGTG
>JAWWES010000081.1:20806221-20858356 GCA_035583135.1 Lophotriccus pileatus | reverse complement strand
TCCCCACCCAAAACATTTTTTTCTGAATTATTGTGGATTACACACACAACAGAATGAAGATGCATGAGCCACTTGTGAGAATCAACCCCCAAGGAAAGAAAAAACCCCAGTAATAAAACATCACACGAGGTTACGTACGAAAAAAGGTGAACTGCGTCACTTTTCTCTCTGATAAAATCCCTCCTATATTTCATAAACTCACGTAGGGTCACCAAGGGATTTTCAGATATGGTGAACTTGTTATCAGTAGCCCAGGTTTCCATGGCAACCAATACTATCCTGGTGTTAAGTTGTTCTTTATATATCTAGTACATTAACAGAATGAACAAATACATTATGTCAAATAGAACAAAGGTGAGTTTTACTCTTTTTTGTAATAGCTTGCATTTTTACATAATAATTAGCTGCTTCTAGCACAATTTAGGTTCTCCCAGGTGATTTTATCTCCCTTAAAACCAACAAACATGAAAACAAAGTAAAATCTAAATTTTAGGCCTAATTCTTCAATCAGCTTTCTTAGTCTGCAAAAAGATCCCTTGTAGGTCCTACGCAGGCAGAGGTGCACAGAAGAAAGATGTGACTTTTGAAAAATTACTACAAAACCATTTCAAATACTACAAAGATTTGGAATTAATGGGTCTTTTATAAATCCAGCTCACACCAGTGACAGACAAGGGCTCTCTTATACTGAATACTGATCTATAAAACCATGTTTTTCACTGTTGTACACCTCTAGAGGAGTATTTAACCTTATGCTGGCTGAATCAGGAAAAAGAAGTCATCCTTTCAATGCTGGGGGTTAACACTTCACACCAAATACTTTCAAGCATTTTTTCTAGTAATACTTTTCTTTTTCTAGCAATACTTTAGTGGCATGAGGTGCAAGAGCCAGCATCTCATCCAATTTAGCATCATAAACATAATCCCCATAGCCCACCTGTACATCCCCATTCTAACTCATTTCCTCAGACACATTTTTTCTGGAGAATTTTAGTGCATTCTTATTTCGGATTGACTTTTGGGTTTCAAGCTGTCAACACAGGGATCTTGTGTTAAAAATTGTCATATTTAAGGTGCTCTTTAATACCCAGACTCGAGAGACTGATCCAGCAGGATACTTAAACATTTGAAGCCACAAGAAGTCTCTAATGCTTTACGTTAGACAAAGGCTTTATAGGTGGCTGACTGTGGTTCTAGATGAAAATCTGTGATCTTAACATACATTACTATTGGTATACCATGAACTGACAACTCCTGCATATATCGGCAGGAGAATCATATGACTCATCTCACACGTAAAAGAACATTTAGTGGAGTGATACTTACTAAATCTGCCATGTTCACAACTGATTTAGCATAGCTGTTAGTATGGCCGACTGACAAGCGGTGCTTTTTACACTGCGAAACAAACACAGACAAGTTACATATGCAGAATTCAGAAAAATAAGCTCCATTTCCAAAAAAGAATAAAGTAAAAAGCAACTATGTCAACAGTAAAACCCCTGTGCAAAGTTTGGTCTCCTGTGCTGAATGTAATGACAATATGCGATACTGGAAAATTGCTCACAAATTCAAATTGCTGATACACTTTACAACAGCTGTTGTGAGGATCTATTAATTCCTGTTTGGAAAGTACTCTAACACCTTTACTGGGAAATGCTATAGGAACCAAATCACATTGTTACTCTTCTTATCTTTATTATTTGCAATTTTGAAGTCCATCACTAATGCCAGTGCAGAAATTAGCAAAAAAAACTTCTACAGTTGAGACTCCATTAGAGGTGTTATCCAGAAGTCCAGAAGTGCCTGCATCCATGTTCTAATGTAACAGACTTCCTTTTTCTTTTTTCTTCAGTTCTCTTTCTCAAGCAGTTTTCTGGTTTTCTTCCCGTATAGTTTCACATTTCCCAAATGCTACAGTAACTGGTTCAAATCACTTCAGCAATCAGACTACAATGGCACCTTTACTGAAATCTGTAATGAAGTTATATAAAGATGACACTGAAAACAGCTGTCCAAGTACTCCTATTTATAGAGAAAAAAAAACTATGAATGAGCACCCTGGGTATGGAAGTCACAAGTATCTCAAGAGTAATTTAGGACAAGATGAACAAGATTTTCAGATATGTTTAACTATCTTGTGCCCCATGACGCCTGATTTTGGAGTGAAAGTTGTCTGTATTTTCTGGAAGTTAGGATCTTTTAGTGGGCAAGAAGTGCCCAGCAACTAGCAGGTGAGAAAGATATGGTTTCAAGAAGGAAGGGTAGGGAAAAAACACCAGAAATAAGGAAGTTACTAAAAAAAAACCCAGAAGAACAAGACTGTGAATCTAAAAATGACAAAAAGGATGAAATAAAAAAGCTAAAAAATAAACAGAGAATGAAGCACTGGAACAAAGGGAAATAAGTATACTACTCAAGTCTCTATTTGCAATTAAAAACTCAGACTTTAGGATACTTAGAGACACTGGAGGCCTGCTGAAATATTTTCATTATAATAATTTATAAGCCTATTTGGGTTTTAAAACCTTTATTCCCCAGCTGGAAGCAATGGTTGGACAAGCAGCTGAGAGGGCAGACAGGCGGGCACTGCACCCCTCGCAGTGGTGAGCAGCCCAGGGGGACTGGTGGGATGTAGCCAGTCTGGTCCCTGGACCAGAGGAGGAAGCAGGAATTTTACTGTGCCCTCTGGGAATGCCTGGTGAGGGTGAAAGGTAAAAGTATCTCCAACTGTTTAGAGTGTCAGCCCCACACCGAGTGCACCTGGAGTGAGGCATCGATTGATGCGCAGAGGGAATCTAAGCATACATGTGCACCAGCCCAGGCCATGGGGCAAGGGACAACTCCAGAGCCAACAACGATACTTCCTTCTCCCAGGAGGAAATTATTTGGCTTCTTCAGTCATGGATATTCACTGGCATTTGCTTCAGAGAATAAACCCCTAAGTGGACTGACTCTTGCAGTAGCTGTAATTAACCAAAATCAAGAAACATGGTCCAGGAGTAAATCTTCCTGAACAGATAAGGTCCCAAGGGGAAAATTGTTGCTTCATGTCATTAAGATCAAACACAATTACACCAATTTAGGTAATTTGCATCCAGTATTACTGGGTTTAATCCAAGAATTTGTTGTTATGCTCATCAAACTGAACTGATGGAGGAGCACGCTGTCCAAGGACAGTGACACATTCCTTGTATACTTTGATGTCTATTTTTGCCAATTTGTGTATTGTTTGAGAGAAGTGCTGCACATTAAAGACAGAGTAGACATAATGTATAGAAATATTTTGATTTTTAAAGCCACAATGGACCATAAAATCATCTAATGTCACCAGTTGGATGGACACCACCCATCTGAACTTCTATCCAGTTACTTCAAGATGGGATTCTATTGTTTGTGTTTGACACTACCTTTGAAGACTGCAAGGGATGAAGAATTCACCATTTCCTTTCATATTTTCTTCATTAATTATTAATCATCTTCACTGACATAAATCTGTGCCTTTTCCCACTTCAATGAGCCTGTTTTTTCTTCAATACACTAATCTTTATCATGTCTCTTTCCACTACATTAAAGAGCCTATTTATGTTCTCCCAGAGAAAGTATACAAGCTTAACAAAATAATTTTCTCTATATTGATTTGGATGTATCAAAAAAATGTCACTATTAATTTCCCCATTGTCAACAGCTGCTGCACAATTGCAATAACTGTACTACTGATTGCTGAGTGGCTGTAACTAAGACAAGTGTTCAAGAAAGACAGAAAGAAAATCATCATCTTAAGTCACACTGATATTACTTTATGACCCTTTTTTTCTGATACTCAGGCCTAGTTGCATTCCTGGTGTAATTACCTTGCCAAAATTCAAAAACAACTTCATCAACAGTTAATGAAACTAGAATCTTTTTTATTAAGGACATACTGAATGTAATCAGGCCATATATTGTTCTTAATTGTTATCCCTTATGGATCAATTAAAGATGATGCTAATTATAACTGTAAGATGTTTAAGTGTGTCAGTCTTACCATTAGATGATCATTTACAATCATTAACTCAATGTATTTTGTTTCTTCTTCAACTTTACGTGGAATCTGACGAACCTACAGAGAGAATATAACTCTAAGATTAGAGTCTTACAATACAGAGAGAGTGTAAAATGTACCAAACACCTGCAGTTAGTGGCTCCCTCACTCTAATGAACTCTCAGTTTAGAATACTTATTTTGAATCAAAATAAAGTGAGTTACTTGTCACCATTGTAACATAAAAAAAAATACGTATTTCATTAATGGGAGATTCTGATAAAGCTGTATACTCAAGATGAGAGAAAACAGTTTTTTCATTTGCAATTCAGCAGTACTTAACAATTTAATAACTCTTCAGGTAAGCAACATCCAAGAGAACCCACCAATGTTTAGCCCAGATTAGATACCTCTTTTTGTAACAGCTGTATTGATATAGAGACCTCATGCCAAACGAGCACAAGCAGCAGAACTCCATGTGGGCAAATTAACTCAGCAGCCGTGAAACAAACTTGATGGCATATTACTTATAAACAAGCATATTGGCACATACCTGCCTTTTCCTTCTTTTGTGTCTTGGCCTTACAACAAAATTCTGTGATGTAGCATTCATCTGCCAGAACTCTAAGCAGAAAACACAGACAAATACACTGAATATTTACAAGAACACATTCCAACAATTAGTGACCCTGATGCCACATGACCGTAGTATGGCATTCTTCAGCACAACAGATGTGGCAACAACTCTTTTAAAGTTTCCAACTAGAAAGCAGGCAACGTTACAGATGCTTCTCAGTAACAGGGCTCTTATTAAAAACTCTACTAGTGATAATCTGGGTCTGTTGAAACAGATGATCTGTGGGTGTCACACTTCTGAAAGCACAGCAGATGTTCTATGCCAAAACTTCACCAACACTGGGCATGAAATATTATTAGCACAGTGCTTCCATGGAGTGAATCACATTTTCAGGAATTCAGCAGACATCGACAGAGTTCTTGCAATAGCTACCTAAATTAATAAGAAGAGCATGGAAGGCAGAATTAATGCTTTAAGACGATTATATTCACAAAGTGAAATATGTCAGAGTTGGGAGAAACCTTATAACATTTGGCAATGCTCACTTATCAATACAATATTCCTCCCTGCTAATCCCACTGTGTCTTTAATTTCTTAAACCTCTAATCATATGCACCAAGTAGTTTATTCTTTTGCCAAATCCCTTTCACCAAATCTATTACTAGCCACTCATGGAAAAGGACACATTATAAATTAAGCAGAAGACAATACTTGTTCTCACCCTTTTAAATGTCCAAGAAGTATTTTTCCATTATTAATCATAGCCGCTGCCTCTCTTTCCCTATACAAAATAAACCTCTTTCCTTATCTTGTATAAACATGTTTGCTATTCACATAACCCCAAGAAGATCTTTCTTTGAGACATGTAAATTCAATGTTTGCAGTTGCTTCATTTTGTAGTATTACTTTTTCCCTTTACTGCTTTCTCTCCTTTGTGCTTTCTGCAGCTATGGACACCCTTTCAGTCTCCAGGACTAAAACTGCTTTCAGTATTCCAGAATGATTTTACCAGTCCTGCAAAAAAGTAGATAGTACTATAGGAGCTGTGTAAATTAGGGACTTCCACTTCACACACCTTTGTACACAACTTATGATTGTGTCACAAAATCCTGAACAGTTAAATTTCACTGATAAGACAGGAAAGTTTCTCATAGCTCCACTTCCCACCTGCTGTACGTTAATTGTGTGATTTCTGCATGAGGTTCAAAACTTGGGTTAAAAATAATGCTGATAGGAATTTGACAGAACTACCATATCAGTAAAATCTTAAAACCCAAAGCTGAATTGCCCATCTGAAAAAACACTGCCAGGCCTAAATGTTAATCTTAACCAGGAGTCGCTAATTATTGATAAGACAAACTAGTACTATCTTGGCTAAATCTTGGGGATTATACTGTCATTTTGGTATGTGAAGTTTGCAGATATCTTTTTATGGAGCGACCTGGACAGTCATAGGCCCTCTGCTTAAAAATATTTACTGTTACACCAGTGCACTGGAGCACTTTCTTTACAAAAAAAGAACAAAAAATAAATTAAATCACACCTGAGGCTCCCTATTTATAGCTTAAAGACCTGCAGACTCTTGAGTTTGCAATGCTAAGAAACTAAATTACAATTACTAAATTAAGACTTCCTTACAATATTCTTTATATTGTGCTTTACATATGTTAATTAATTTAGCATGTGTTCTAGTGCCACACAACTGGCATTTTTGGTTTAATAATATGAGTAATGACACTGGTAAAAATAACACTTTTCAGCCCATAAAAAAAAAAAATTACAATAAGTATACAGGGTCTCAGATAACTCAGATAACTTTACCACCATCGGAAGTCAGTCATCTCCAGAGGGAAACGATGCAGCCATTAACATTAACACATTAACACTGTGTTATAATTCACAAGCTGGATGAATTCACACATGGTGTATTTCCAGCCAAGGGCCTTCAGGCAACACAACATAACCAGCAAAACCACAGAAAGCCTAACAGATATTTTGATGGGAGTAGTTTATCTTGAAAAACTGTAATGAGGATTCACAGTCATAGGATCACTTTGGTTGGAAAAGACTGCTAAAATCATTGAATTCAACCATAAACCAAACATTGCCAAGTCCAACTAAACCATGTCCCTAAGGGTCACATCTACACATTTTCCAAGTGATCTCAAAAAAAAAAAAAAAAAAGGACATCTGTTATGCATTGTTTGAAAACCAGCACCTTCAATACCAAAGTGTTATCTACGGCCGTATCTAAGGCCTCACAGGTTGTGGGGGAAAATAGAGTCTAGTACATACAAAGCCAAATGCTCTAAGCATGCCAAGTCATCTACCCAAGCTTTCCTTATTTAAAGTCCTATTACCCCTCAGACCATTGCAAAGTGCTGTACAATAAATTATTTTGTGCAATACCTTGCTTTTTTTAATACACAAGGAGCAAAAGAATGTACATTGCTATCAGTGATAGCAATACCGTATTATAACAGTGTGTGCCTTTACCATCACTGATAGCAAATAATCCCTATTACTTGAATTTTTTCCCTTCCAAACATCAATATTGGAGCTCATGATACATCCAGGTCATTCCTAATGCAGTGCTGAGTGGAAATCTTAGCTTATACAAACATTCTTCTAAAGATAAGAGGAAAATCTTGGCATTAAGGAAGATTTCCTTAGGCTGGTCAAATTGATAAATTACAAGAATAATAAGGAATGTAAGAAATACTGATGACATATCCTAGCACAACGTTCTCTACTATTAATAATAATTCTGCTGCAGTACTTTTAAAAAAATAACAATACTATTAGCAATTAATTGCAAACATTATTTAAAGAAAAAAAAGACAAGTCAAGACAACACTCAGAACTCTTCAGCACTGGAAGGGAAGAGGCAGGATCACGCAGACACACTGGTGGGGTTCTCGTCCTCTGGAGCTGTGGCTATGCATGGAGGATGACTTAAAAGAGAGATAAATTGAATAAATACTGGCAAAGAAAAATTGTGGCATCCTTAATGAGGATGTATTATAACTATGGACATTTTCACTACAAATCTCAGAAACACTTTTTCAAACAATTTTTAAAAAGCAAGTATGGGCATGTGGGAAAGTAGACTGCTAGTTAGAGTTTATTTCTCCATACACAGTATCCTAAACACAAAGATTCATTCTTCAGAACCAAAATTAGGTGAGCCAGTTGTAGCAATTTCCCTTGGCTTTTTCCTCACTACCTCTCTGATTTATTCTCCTAAAGAAATTAGTCTAGAGGTGGTTTCTACTAAAACATCAGTGTTTACGAAGAAAAGTTTTACTTATCTAGGATATATATTGTAGAGTAAGAAAATGCATCTGTGACATTGGTAAATCCTTGACAGAATGGGGATATAAATACTGCAATTTTAGCTTCAAATCACATGCCAACTTCTCAGATGAAAACTCAGTTTTTAAAAAGGCCTTCTCTGTCCACACAGAATGTGAAAGGTTTGTGGGCATTCATCACTATAAGCACTTGAAACCACTTCTGCCTCTAAATTCATTTGCGCTGAAATGCATGGCCCTCGTTAGAGCCAGTACTGCGAAAGATGCTGATTGGACTGGAGATGAGAGAGTCACTGAACAGCAATGACATTTGACAAGTTCTTGTCTCCCATGCTTATGCTCACACCATGGTACTTGCCCTGTATCTCAAAACAGGAAAAATTCATGAAGAGTTATCCACCACTGGCAGTGTAGGGTTTACTTTTATCATCTTTAGGCTACCTCAATCCTTTCCTCCCTACAACTACTAGCACATACTGCAGTCCATACACCACATGATTTTTTTAAGAGAAACACATATCACAACATGAAGTTCTAGGAGAAGTTTCATTCATTGGATTCAGGGTTCTTACAGCACTTCAAGTTCTTTGCCAGTGCTTTCACTGTTTCAAAATCTTTTTTTCAGTGCCTTTTTACTTAATTAGGGAAAAGAAGATACATAAAAAGAAACAATATACTACCAGAAGATGATCTATCAAATACAATTAACAAATTTGGCCTTAGACTAAAACATTTCATAAGTCATGAATAGTAAAAAATCATACCAGATGGCAGGTCATCAGAAGGAAACTCAAACAACTTGGATTTGTAAACAGAGTGGAAATGGAAGTCATCCTGTAATAGTAAATAATTGCAACAATTAAACTGGGAAAATCTAATCCATCTCATGAGCCTTAAACAGACAATTCCAAAGGTTCTTGTTATCCAACACACATACCACTGAACATGCAAGTTGCAAGGCACCGTTCTTCTCCTTTACCCAACTGTATGATCGCTAACATCACAATTAATCATCTTTCATTGGGAATATCTGAGTACATCAGAGTGGCTGAGCATGCTTAGAGCTAGGCTTAAGAAACCTGCCCAGGGACAGTCAATGAGAGTTGCAGGAGATGCTGAACTAGAGCCAAGGATGAACAAGGAGGAGAGTGATGTAATGAACCCACAGCAGGAAGTGCCAGAAAAGGGGACAGGGCTTCTGTTGTTGGCTCCAAGGGACCCTCATCACCCTCTGGTGCTGCACTGCTCTACAGCCAAGTGTTACAGAGTACACACATATATGTACACCACCACCTAATTTTTGTCAGTGATGATGGAGCCTTATATATGAGGTAAATGAGTGGAGAATGAGGGGATGACCCTTTGGTTCCACAGCTTTATGCCTACCCTGTACCCATGGACAACTGTAGTCAACAAACACAGCAGGACTACTATAAGTTCTACTTACATCTGAAGTGTAGTTCTCATCTGGCTCAATAAGGTAAGTATGATTTCCATCATAGAACATCCCACTGTCAGGAGCAGGAAATGTAAATATGGTTTACTAAACAAATACTGGTACAACATGGAATTAAGTTTAAGAAGTTCATATACTTTAAAAATTTAAATATTTAGAAAAGGAAACAGTTAAAACTGGTTTCAGGAACTGAATGCAATTTCAGATCAATCTTTTGTTTCTTCACTTCAGAAGTGAAGAACACCTGTGGTGTAACAGACTGTTCTTTCTTCCACAAACCTTCTCTACAACATATATCAACACCAAAAAATGGACTAATTTAGCTAACTGAAAATCCAGTTCAAAGTCCCCACTCCATGGAAAAGATATCTACCTGCAACAAATAAGTAAACAACTTGTCTTTATGAACACGCATATTTGGAACATAAGCATTGCTTTCCTCAAATAAAAATGTTATTTAATTGAATTGACTTTAGGCTTTAATGGTTTTATTAACTCTTTCCTCAGTGTTTCATTTAAAGATACGTGTTGATACTGGTATTACACTGTAAGAGCATAAAATCAAAGGGTATTTCTCATACCACTACCACTCTGATCTTCAAGCAAATCAGCGTATTTTTTTAATAATTTTGCCTTTATTTCAGTGGCATACACGTATGGTTGGGATTAGGCTGTATCAGCATGTCCCTTTCAAAGGGCAACTACTAAGGTTTGGCCGTAAATATGAACTGTGAACTCAAACTCAGCACATAGCACACAACAGCAGCATGAAAGCAAGATTATTTATTTATTTGCGTTACTCTTAAAAACCAAAATAAACACTGAATTGTAAACAACACAACCAGCTACTTTTCTTTTTTCTTATGCAGCAGGTTTTCCTAATCAGCAAAATTGACATTCACAGAAGTATCTTAGGTTACTGACTTTATAACATACATCAAGTGTGAGCGTGAGTAATTTCTAAAATGTAAAGCTGTTTCACCATTCAAATTACCTGTGCCTATTATTTAGAAAAAAATACTGCCTGCACAGCTCAAGTTAAATATTCTAGCACCTGCTGAAGCTTCTTTGCTTGGGAAGAAGGTGAGGTTGGGGAATACGCTGTAGATTTTTATCAGGCAAAACTTCCTTCTAATTGCAATTTTAGTTAAGCACAGTCTGTAAGACAAAGCTCTATCAGCAAACAGCTCCTTGTGAGGCTGCTGCACCAAGCAGCACTGACCTCTGATCAAGTCATTTAACAGTGATGATAATAATAATAGCCACAGCTGATCTGGCTTGTCCTCTCAAAGTGTTCATGGCTCTTTTCCAAACAACTTCAACAGCCTAGTGTGCTGTAAATAAACCACACGCTCATGGATGTTTTAGAGAGAAAACAACATCAAAACATGGGCCATTTCAAAAACCTGCATTTTGCTGATGTATAGCCTTCAAACGATCAAACTTGTAGCCATGAAAGTCAAATTAGCAGCAGTAACGGCAGTTTTAACATTCACCACCAGCCGGCAGCAAAATCCCAGACCTGCCTGCTGCCTATGCCCTCTCCTCCAAACCCAGGGCTGCCTGACTACAGCTTATTTATATCCCAGCAACCGCTGTGTTTTGCATTCAAAGTCTTTTTTGTGTTAACCCATACGAAGCTGCACATCCCACAGAAAACAACATAAACAAAAATCCAAACAAAATGGCTCGATGGAAGTTAAGGTTGCAAAGATACCTTTGTAATTAACAAAGTTATTAAGAAGAGGAGATATTAATAATTGTAACTATTCTGTCACCCAGTCATCCAATTAATTTACTAAATTTACTTAATTTACTAAAAGGAAGCACACAAAACAGATGTTACCAACAGAAGAACTTAAAATTTGTGATTTAAAAACCCCAACGTTGTCTCACATGTATGAAAAATTCTGCTGAGATCTAGAGATACTAATATGCAAGAGAGGAGACTGGCATGAACTTCGAGAATATGAAGCTTGTTTTTCTATTAAAGGCATCTATTCTGTCTTATGCACTTCTTAAAATTCATGAAAGCAAAGCTTCTGCCCTATAGACCTTATTAGAAGACAACAATCTTCCCAGATTCCCTTATTCCAGCGAGGTGCTCCAAACTGTGGTTGAATCAAAGGAGCTCTGATTGCCAGTGTGAGTTTCTAGTAATTACTTATCATCAAATTTGGCTGTGTAGGAACTAATTGTAATGACAGAAATGCAATATCAAAGAATGTCAGTTTAATACAGCTCAGGAAAGCATTACTTTCTCACACTGGATGCTTGAATTATCAGCCTGCTAGAGAAAGATTGTGTGAAGAATAACTCTGCTGAAACTTTATTGTAATAGGAAAAGGAAAAAAAAAAAGGGGGGGAGGGGGGAGGAAGGGAAGATACCTCTCAAGAGAGAGATGAATGATACAATTAAAAAAATGCATCATTTTTGATGCATCATTTTGACCAATTTGAATATCAGGCCATTTAATACAGAGCAGCAAGATGGTCAGTCTTAAGAATAAACCCACAAAAAGAGGGCAGGGAAGGATAGATGCAGACTCTCCTTCCTTCCTGCTTTTTCTCCTAGGAGTTAGCAGGGGCCAAGACCTAATGGATCACTGCTAATGGAAGCCATGCAGTGGCTCAGGATGCATTAGGATGCTACTATTTTTAGCCTCACTGTCCATACTGAAACTGGGCTCAAGTTTCTTGAGCTGCACAGCTGTAAATCAGGTAAGTGCAAGGATGCAAGCCTTCTGCATGCATTCTCACCCTTCCTAACAAAGAATATACAAGTATAAATAAACTACTAAATAACACTACTTAAATATATGTACTTATATGGCTGATACCAGAACTACAGACTAGCTGGAGATAGACAACAGGCTGAAGATTTCAATCAGCTAAAATCCCTTTTCTGCAGAAAAAGGCAAAGCTCACATAATCTCCACAGAGATTCATTTGCTTTTCAAGCTGATCTCAGTATGAAAAGTGCTGAGATGCTGTAATTCCCAGATGCAACAGGCACTGAAGTTCCTCGGTTGCTCTGAAAACCTGACTAGCATCATTCAATAGTACCAAAAGTGGACAAGTCCAAATAAAAAACACAGCTTCATGTAACCTTCAGATGACAGATGCTTTAATTATATTATCAGTAAAATTATGAAATTCAAAGCAAAATTATTGCACCATTTTATATCTTCCCTTCTAGATTTTTCAAGATTTTACTATATCAAAGGTATTATTCCATGCACACAAATTAAGGCCAGCAATTCTGTTAAAAAAAAAAAAGGGTAGTACAAAATAAACTCTAAACTGACATTTTCTTTGTAAAGCAACCAGAAAAGAAAGATAATATACATCATTGTAGTAAAAAGAAAATAACAAAATTTCCAAATGGTACACTGGTATTGTTTTTATTCTTGTAGAATATGATGTTTTCATCTACTTCTACTCTGCTGTCTCTAATAAATTATCTTAAAACAATACCTGGCCACTGCCATAAGTACTTAGTTTTGGGTAAAAAAAAAAAAAGGGAAATTCAGAAGGTTGTTGAGTACTTGATATTGGTGACAAACTAATAGTAAAATAAATTGTATTTATTTTACTATATACATATATCATTTTACTATAAATTGCTTTACTTTCCTTTAAAGAAAAATAAACAAAGGCCAGTAAAACGAAAAACAGACTTACTGTAATCCATGGCATGTTGACAAGGCAACAAATGATACAGGATTTCCTCGAATTTTTCCCTGATAATAGCAATGTTCTCCTCCCTGAAATTGGAAATTGAGACTGTAAATCCGCAGGACATTCCACAGTATCACACACCATACTGTCAAATACTGTTTTTTCATAAACACATATCCAAGCCACTCACATGACACCAGAAACTGATTATCACTCACAAGGGTGTTCATCCTATCTCCTTTTAGCCATGCTTTGGTACTTAGACAAACACCATCCTGACACTCTACACCAAATGAAGATATTTTCAGTGTGAAATCCCTGACATTCTGAGACAGATTTCAGAGACAAATTACTCCAGCAGTGCTCATCTTTCTTCATTGATAAGGAAGAGTTGGAAGTAGAGGGCTTAAGCTCAGCATCTGCTCTGCACATGGCTACATCAGACAAAATGAACTCTGCTCTGAGGGTAAAGCAATTTCCTTCTTCTGAGGAGAAAGGTATTTTACTAAATAATAATCAGAGAATCCCAGAATATGCCAAGTTGGAAGGAACCCACAAGGATCGACTAACTTTGGCCTTGCACGGGACCATCCCCAAGAGTCACACCATGTGCCTGAGAGTATCATCCAAACACTTCTTGAATTCTGTCAGCCTTGGTGCTGTGACCACTTCCCTGGGGAGCCTGTTCCAGTGCCCAACCACCCTCTGGGTGAGGAACCTTTTCCTAATAGCTAACCTAAACCTTCCCTTACACAACTTTAAGCCATTCCCTCAGGTCCTGTGACTGATCAACACAGGGAAGAGATCAGTGTTTGCTCCTCCTCTTCCTCTCATGAGGAAGTTATGCTCCATTAAAAAAAAAAGAGCAAATCAGAAGTAGTCACTAGTACAACAAAAAATGGAAATCTAAATGTAAGTAAGCAGTAAAGAAATACAACAAAAATGATTACTTGACTCTTCTGCAAATAAAATGTACACCTTTCAAATCAAATCCAGTGGACCCCATTCAAAAAATCCCCCCTAGTTTCACTGATAGGGATGTAAGCCCTACTGTACATGCACCAAGTCTGTTCAGTATTGAACCATGTCAATACCTGTATGCAGAATTAGAAAAAAAAATGCAAACTTCCCTTAAATTCTCACTGTCAGTCTACCCTTCAGAAGAACTTACCTATTACCAAATTCAGCTATGTTGTAATGCACTAATGTTGATTAAAGGACTGTGGAGATTTTCAGTGTGCTTTCTTTTTAACAGCATTTCTTTGCAAATACTTGTTTCAGCAAATGTGTGAATAATCTACCTAGCCTAATGTACCCAGCCATGTGAATATTTATGTCCATTTACTGCAGGGAGGGAAAGGCATTACAATTGCAGCTTTTTCAGAAGCCAGCAGTCACTTGCATGATGCATAGCACAGTCATTTTAGACATCTGACATTAAATGCTCTTGGATTTTATTTTTCAGACATGAAAAAAAAAAAATTAACAAGATAAGGCAAAAGGCAAGAAAATACATAGAATATGTTGGTAGTTTTGTATTTTGATTGGGAAATCCTGTTCTGTTTTCTACAAGATGTGCAAACTATTTTTGAAAGCAGCTACAAAGTATGGATGCCGCTGGTTTGAGGTGCTCTCCTTAAGAGAGTATAGGAGCCTGTTTATCAGAGCATGGCTGCTTGCAGGGAAAGAGACTTGACCTCAACCTGATCACTGGAAAGCGCTGGTTCCTCTTCAGAATCTTCCCTGGAGGGTCCGTGCATGCCATGCTGCTGCCAGACCCCAAAGCACCAACTCAGGGCACCTGGGGCAGCAACAGCAGCAGCACAGCAGAGAAAGGCAACACCTGACCCGACATTATGAGTGACTATTTGAGGCTTGTTGCTTCACTCAGCGAGGGATTCCCTGTGGCATAACTTCTGTTAAAAGTGTTACACTTCCCCCCTACCCCCAATTTCATTCCATCTCATTATTTCCTCTCTTCTACCACTTATTCCTTCCACTTGCTGCAGTGACTGCAGCCACCTCCACTGCCTATCTATCTCGGCATCTTTGCCTTTGGTACAGACACAGAACACCTCCACCAAACTGACCTGTAGAGTAACCACCATGATGCCCACCATGGACACCTCTCTGCTCAGATGTCTGAAAGAAAACTGGTGCCACACAGGTCATGTTCTGTCTCACGTTGGTGAGAAGCTCTGGGGCTGACCCATACCAGGCTACAACAAGGTGTCTGGAAGAAGGTGTAAAACTTATCACCCTTGGACCAGCTTTTCTCAGGACTAACAAGAGTTTGGGACACAGACCAATTACCAGTGAAAAGGCAGTTGTTTGAGTTTCTGCTTTGCACTCACATGCATTTCAGCCACCAACATCCCACGTTACATTTGATTTCAGACCCTACATTGTTTTTGCAGAAACCTTGGCTCATTTTCTCCATTTTAATCTCCTTTTTTACACCTATTTACTTTTTTCTATATCTTAGCTACTTAAAGCTCTCTTCATTTGAGATTTTCTTTCTTTCAATCTGTAGGGTGTCCCCCACTACAGGATCATGAGACTGCTTAAGGCTTTCAGTTTTTTGGAATATGTGAATAAGAAGTAAACAAAGAGAAACTCCAGTAAGCAAATAACAAAACTAACAATCAAATTACGTGGATGATCTAAAACCTTATGAGTAATAAAATACTCTAAAGAGAATTTTTGCAGCAGTATTCCTGTAAAAGATATAACTGGAATAAGTGCATGAATATGGGAATAATGTTGAAAAGACTATCAGTAGGGAGTTGTACAGAGTTCTAGCTGTGGAAGGAATTTGGAGTAATTACACAAATTGGTTTGTTCTCAGAAAATGTAGTTAATATGTACCAGAAATAGAATCTCAGGCTCCATTAGTTTGCAAACCCATGTCTTTGCAAACAGGAGGAGCATTTTTTCATACTAAGAATCCAGTCTGTGGCTCAAAAGTGTGTTTTGATCTTCTTAATGAGAATCAAATACATGTCCCATGACAGTACCTCCAAATTAATATATTCTGTAATAAATCCATGGGAAAAAATTTACGAATACAGATCTAGAAAAGAAAAATATAAGAAAAACATCTTTAAATTCTTGCCTGGGAAAAATTTAACTCAGACACACACCTTCTATTCAATCAAATCAGTTCAACTCAACTCATTGATCTACTAAAGTTCATGGTAGTTCTGGTGGAGACAGAAACACAGCTGTGATCTTGTTCTCAGGGACCAACTCTTATCAATACAAAACATTCATTTCTATATGCTGTCATCTAGGGGATATTTTTTATGTATATTCTTATGTTCCTATCACCATAATGTAAGTCCCTTCAAACCAGTTAATAAAATCAACTTCAGTTAATAAAATTTAATTTTATTTATTGAAAAGAAAATAGTGGTTCTTTCAAGTACTTAATGTATTACTGGTGTGTTAGTTTCTTTTTTAAGAGAACTCTTCAGCATAATAAACCCTGCTGTCAGAATACTCCTAAGTGAAGTTCTGAGGATTTTTATAATCTCAGCAAGGAAGTAAGAGGTGATGCAGTGACATCAGATGGCACAAGCACTGGAAGGCTCTGGGAACAGTGCACTCCTTACAATGTATCAAGTGGATAAAACAAGCTAGTAACATGTGGCATGTGGTGGAAAGGGTGTAAATTGTATATTGTCTATTTGGAAGACTCATTTTCAACAGTTCACAAAATCTGTGAAGAGAGAAGCACTTAAAGCTACAAATTCTGAGACTGAAAGTGTTCAAGAAACCACTGGATGTGAAACTTAGTGCTATGGTTTTATTGGCATAGTGGTGTTTGGTCAAAGGTTGGTCCCAATGAACTTGGAGGTCTTTTCCAACCTGAATGAGTCTATGATTCTATGGTTCTGTACTGAGAGTCAGGGACTCTACAGGTCAGTGTTTTCTTTAGGGCACGTGTAACTTTGGACAAGAAGTTTGCTGTCATTGCCCCCCTGTACTGCTGAGGTTGAAATTTGTTGTGTTTGACATGTATTACAGCTTTTTTATAGCAGATGCTGTAGTAAAATACACTGTACTAGAGGAGGAATCACACTATATGGGAGATCTAAGACCACTAATGGACTAAATGTAATCATTATATCTCTCTTCTTTTCCTTTGCTCTTGGAAACACTCCCTAAGGACTGGGGTTGTCCCTCTTCTCTATTGGTATCTGTAGCAGTGCGATAGGAGCTGAAAAAAAAACTTATTTTTTTTCCTAAAAGTATTCTGGCCCCATATGAAAATTAAAACTTCCCCCAGAGGGAAGAGTTGAAATTAGCATCAACAGCAGTTCAGTCCAGAACATCAAGGGTGGTTTGTGAAGAGCTACTGGCTTCCTGTAGCTATTAGACTGTCTCTCTGCTCTCTCAAAAGCAGGCAATAATTGCCCATCTCAGCAAATCAAACCTCCACACTCCTTTTTCAGCTACTGGGGAATGGTTTAGTGTAAGGCAAGAGGAAATCAGACCGCTCTTCTAACATATGCCAGCCATGAGTGTGAGTGGCACATTTACCCGTTTCTGCTCTAAAATTGAACCTGGCCAGCATGGTATGTGGGGGGAAGTTAGGCTAAATGTCATCTCCTCTGAGACAAGGTCAGCCTGGTGACAATGCCTGTGACACAAACCTGCAACCCACACAGGCACACACTCACACCATATCCAAGGGCACACCAATGCTACAGCAGAGAGAAGTTCAACATTTTTGACCCCACAAGGTGCTCAGCCACTGTTCATGCTCTGGTTTGTATCACACAAGCCAAATTTTCTGCCAATGCCAGTGGAACTCCTGTCCATTTCCTTGGATCAGTAAGCTATCCTTCCTTCATGAAACTTCTCAGCCTTACCGGTGACATCCAAGGGCAATACAAAATATAGTTGTTTAACAAGGAGTCTATTGAATTGGAGAGATAAAGATGTAATAATATCCTACCAAAAAAAAAATAAAAGGAAAAATCAGAATGACCCCAGGGTCTATTAAAACTAATTAATCTTTATGATAGTGGTCACTTTGTGATATGTTCTTCATCTTGATACTTCATTTGCATAATTATAGCAAAATCCTGAATTAGGGGTATTTGCCCTGTGAACTGCTAGAGCTCACTGCCAATAAGATGCAACTTTTTTGCCCATGTTAGCACAAGCTTCCCTGCAGCCTGTCAGGCAGGTAATGTGCCAAAGATACTAAAAAATGAGAAGACATAGATGTTAGCAATAGAAGCAAAATCTGTACCCATTTTTATCCTTTAAGATAGTTTGTCCCTAATCAGAGAGGCATCAGCTGCTGAGTAGACTCAAAAGAGATGAAAAACACATTAACCAATACTCATAATAAAGAAGGAAATAAGTAAAGCAAAAGAACAGCCATGACACTCATAATAAAGGGGGAAATAAGTAAAGCAAAAGAACAGCCATGACATGCAGAAATCGTGGCAGTTCACTCTTCTCTGCAGTCACAGTGGAGAAAGCATCTGCTGACCATACACTGACAGTGTTTGCTATTCGCCTCAGAGACAATATGACCTTCCCAGGGGAGGACAATAAGGATGCACATTCATCTGCTTTTGAATCAGATCTTCAAGTAAGCCATTTTCTGCCATTAGGAGAGGTGATGGGCAGTAAAAGTCATGCTACCTTCGTACTTCCTTCTTCTACATATTCCTATTTTAACACTCATTAATCCAAAGGAAAAGAGATTGCTGGTCTAGTTTGAATCCTAGTAATACATCTCCTCTTTCCTTACAGCAGAAAGCTCCCAAAAAGCCAGCTAAGGCTCAAGACACCATTCCATGAAGTGCCAGATAACTAGTATCTTTTTAAGAGCTACCTGTTGTGGGGCTACCACTTGCCAAACTGCATGACTAAGACTGCATGAACAAGAGCAACAGGAGAAAAAAATGCACACTTGCTCCTGACTACTACAGCAGAAAATTACTTGTTAGGGATGGGTTTCTATTTGTAAATAGAAAAGTCAAAATGGCACTTTGACCTGCGTAACTGCTATGAGAGAAAACATTTTTTTCATTGAAATGTAGTTCAGCAATTGGTGGGGTGCCAGCTGTGGGGCTCTGCTGTCCTGCAGCAGAGCCCTGGGCTTAGCTCTTACGCAGAGCAGTAACAGCTCCAGTGACCCTGGCACCACCTCTTTGCAGAGTAGGTCTCTGGACCTTCCTGTGGTGTATTGCAGGTGCCTGAAATCCAAGGATTTCAAAAATGTGGAGGATGGCTATCACATGTACTCACATAACTCAGAGCCAACAAGCTGTAGTCACATTAGGTTATAATGCTGTTTCAAATTCTGAAATCACAGATATGGATTCCAAAATTAGGATAAAGCATCACCACTTCCAAGTCTTCCCCACAAAATGCCCATATTTAAAGACTGTTGCCAGCGCTCTTTAACAAACAGAGACACACATGTATGTGACAGGATCCTGCACACAGGCGACTCACTCCAACTGCCGTCGGTGACTCACAGCAGTCACTTTCAGCAGATGGCACAACATATCAGCCCAGCTTCCCAGTTCAGAGGCCAAATGAGGCTTCTGTTTACTGCCCAGTAGCTATGACAGAAGATGCTCTACGAACATAGCTGCAGGGTGTGGACAGAGAGCTCATGCCAGCACAACACCATCTGGTCTGGAAGCTGCCTTGGCATCTGCTTGGGAAACAGCCTCTTGACTTGCCTTGCCTTACCTTGGCATTAGAGAAAATTATTTTAATTATCGGCTGCCAGACAAAGATGAGGCAGAGGAGAACAGCTTACCTCTCCCTGCCTACTCTGTTGTTGTCTTTAAGTCAGCTCTTGTAGCAGTGCCTAGTGTCTCTTAGTCATGGTGTCAAGTCATTTTTAATGACAGGCATTTTGCCCCATTCCTGCATGCCTATTCCAGCGAAACGGAAGTAAACATTTTAAGGGACAGCATGAAAATTCTTTAAAATCTACCCATACTATTCTGTCTCATCAGGTCATCAGCCTACCCCAAGTCTGAAGCCAAGTTATAAGCATGTGAGTTACAAGATTGCTATAAACACAACACAACACATGCATGGATACCAATCAGTCAGCAGAAGATAATGTTTTGAGGAAAATGGGGAAAAATACCACACCTTATTGGCTCATTATTTCTGAATAACAGGAACTTCTCTTTAAGTGAAAATTCACAGGGCTTGTGACTGTGTCTAGAAACATTAACCTACTGTATATAATACAGTGCCAGGTTGGTATCCATAGGGAACAACAGACGTGTCAAGGCAAAGCTATTTACAGAAGTCAAGATGAAGAAAGTAAAGATGTCAAGCTAAAACATACTGAAGTCTTACATGGAAGCACTCCTTCAGAAATACAGCAGCTTCTGTTTGCTTAGCTTAATTCCCCCTCAAAGGGATTAAGTTAAACCCCAAAAGATATTTTTATTTTTTAGTAAGAGCACCTAAAAAGTGATTATAAGTTCTTTAATGTTATAGCAGTAACTAATTTCTCTTAGTTATACTCAGGCCTTGCATGGTCTGAGATTACCAAACGTTTGGTTGCTACCACTTTCTGGTTATGCATGCTGTATGTTGTAGCTTATGGAAAATAACTCATGAGGTACACAAAGTCTGGCAAGACTTTTCTGCGAATTCAAGCTGCCCTCCTTCTGGGCATGTGAAGACTGCAGCAGAGTACACAAGAGGTGACCCCTGATGGTCACAAAGTCACTGGACTTCTCACTTCAGCAGAACCAGGACTTCATCACTGGGGCCCACATCCGCAGTGAGACATACTTTTTAAGCTCTTGAAGGCTCCCACTTTCTGACAATTTTTTCCCCTCCAGGACTAGCTAAACCCACTGGATTAATTTCTTTTTTTGTCACAAAGGAAAAGGAGACAAGATAATTAAACCTGCAAAATCCTACATGAATCATGATCAGAGATTCATTCTAGTGTAGTATATGCAAAAACATGACCTGGGAATGACTCCTAATACGGAAAGCTGCCACTTCTAATTTTCTTCTTCTCGGTAGCAGAATGTATGTAGAAAGTAAGCTAGTAATAGCAGGGAGATAATCAGATATAAAAAATGCTACTGCAAATGTACATTAAAAGTGCCAGCCTACAGGATCATTAGGTCAGGCAAATGCATTATATACAAGGGCTGATTATCTTGCCCTGTTATCCCACAGAGGATACTATATTTTACGAAACCCCAAAGGGTTTCATAATTCAAGCAATGCTAAAACAGGAAAGTGAGATATTTCTCAATGCCTATCAACTCAGTGTGACAGCATGACACTGCTGAAAAAAAAAGATATTCAGAGCAACCAAAACCACACAGAAATTCAAAAATGTTGTCAATTCTTCATCAAGGCTCATACAGTAACATTAATTCCAGTCAAAACCCACAGGAAGCAATCTGACCAGTATACTCTAGGACCACAGTTCTCTTCCATCCTGTCATTCCCTGTTCCGCTACTACACTCTGATCTTCTCCTTTTTGTGGAACTTTCAAGTTATGAACTTCCATCATACAGTAAAAACACCTACAATTAGTGTAAGAAGTTGCCATTTTTTCTATCCCATTTTTATTTACTTTATTGGTCAAAAATAGCCAGTTCTCCAACTGATCCTTCTCCACACTGTAATGCTGGTAAATTGTACTAATAAACAAATACTTTTTAAGTCATTAATGAAAATATTTGATGAGAGCACTCTGAACATCAACGTTGAAGGAACCCCCCTGCTAAACTGTGTCAGATGCACAGACTCCCTGTCAGCTCTTCTTCACTTAGTTTACTGCTATCACTAAAAAGTAGATTATGGCCTAGATTTGTTATAATAATTTGCCATGAGGCAAACAGAGCTCTGTTAAGGAGTAAAGGAGAGGAGGTCTGGTGACATTAGGGAACTCGCATTCAAAATCTTCTCTCAAACAAGCTAGAGAGTAATTTTTCTGATACTAACAGCTTCTCTAGTCTGTGGACACAGACAAAAAAGCTCTGTCAGAAATAGGCACATATAATTCCTGCGTTATTTATGATTTGTTCCTTTTCAGTTTATTTTTTCCCTTCGGGGCTCATCACCAGGTTGTGCAAGTTCCAGGTACATGCACGCACAGCTCCCAACCAGCCCCAGGCTCCAGTCTCCCAGGACAGAGTCTGCCTGTGTTCCCCTCCCATCCCCTCCCACCAGCCCAGCTCTCCCTCTTTCTTCAAGAGAAAATCTAACCCTGTACAGGAAAACACATTTAGCATACAGGCTTTTCTGGCAACTGAAACACCGTCCTCTTTCGTTACAAAATGGTGAGTTACAAAAGTGGAAGAAAAAGTGAAGACATTCTTCAATGGAGCTCAAACAGTGGATGCCCTAATTGGAAGATGCTGGTGGAAGCACCTTGCTATAAGACTGGAAACGTAGCAGTCAGTAATTAAAACTACCTGCTCATAGGTTCAGAGTTTATTCTGGCTGCACCACAAATTATTGTAGACTTAGGATCAGTTCGTACCTGTGGAGATACAATGAAATGTTGGAATGCTACTTTGGATAAGGTCTCATCAAACACAGGCCCTAAGATGTGACATCTACTCTCAGTCAACTCTTTGAGCAGATCAGATCTGAAGGAGAAAGTTTAGCTGAAAAAGTAATATTCACCATGACAAAGGTACCCAAACTCCGCCACTCTTTCAAGATTTTAAGATTTTTCTCCCTTCTATATTATTTTCCTAAAAAAGGGCACGTAAAGAGCCCTTCAAATACACATCATGGCACATAAAAGCTGAGGCTTTAAGACAGTGAAGAACAGTAATTTTCCCCTCTTGTGCAGAGGCATTAAAATAGCTGTATGCTACAACCACAGGCATCTTACACACACTACTAGCCAAATAATACACATAACAAAATGACTATTTTTGCAAACTACCGGTTCTGCTTTGCTGGGCAGCATTAGAATGCATTTGCCCCCAAAATCCCCACTGCCCAAACTACAATGATGGCACAAGGCCACACTGTGGCACCCCAGTTCGACAGGACGGCCGTGGGCACTTTGTAGACAGGCCATGGGGCACTGTCCTGCCCACATGGGCTGAGCACCTCGGGGACCAGGAACACAGGTCAGCACAGCCTGGGACACAAAGCCACAAGGCAATCTTTAGCCACAAGACAAGTCTGGCCAAAGCTTCTCTGTCAACACTACATTAGAGAAAAGCAGTACCTAGCATTTAATATGTCTCTATCTATGTTATTCAGTGCTATTCAGAGCATGAACATGCTGTGAAATAGAAACAAAAAGCAGCATTTTTTTATGCTGTAAGCACTCTGGCTGTAATTTTGTGCCCATAATACATATACTGTGTTTATACCACCACACTAAAGAACTTTAGACTTGACGGATTGCCTATGAAATATAGTTCCCTCTAGTTATGTTTAAATCTGCCATCAAGAATTTCTGGTATTTATCTACCACAAATCTACCTGTGCAAGTTCTCTGACTGGAGATCTGAATTATTTTCATTGCTTTTTCTTTTTCAGAAAACTATTTTCTAAGAATTCATAGAATTGTCCAATGTTTTGGGGGAATACAAGAAGAAACATCTATTTCTACACACCCTGAAGAGGAAAACTGAAACATTATATATGAGAAAATATCACTGAATAGATATCAGTTGTTCCTTCTGAGGGAGAAAAATCCAGCAATGTGAATTACTCAGCACTATATCTGGTTTTTTGCCTTTCATCTCACTGACAGCATCAGTGACAGAATGATAACCAAAAAAAAAAAAAAAAAGAGAAAGAGAGAGAGAGAGAGAGAGATAAAAGGACACAGAGATATACTGCAACAACATTAGGTATACACAGATTGAGTATTGATGTGCTGTGAGGATAGGATGATCTGGAATGACACAATCAGGAAAAGGCAATGCCAAGAAGGGTTTTTCTCTTTCTTATTAATTGATTATTCTCTTTGCTACCAGAGGAAATTGAGGCCAACACCACTGCTTTTCTAGCAGTTAGAGACGTGATGTACAGTAAAGGAGGGTGTGGGGGGAAACACTGAAATAATTCAAACATTTTTTTCTTAGGCATGGCACATTGTTGCTTGTTTAATAAGAACGTCATAGGTGCTGCCTAACTGTGCCAAATTAACAAGGGCACCTCACAGAGAAGCTTCTCCTCTGCAGCAACTAAATGCTGGCACCCTGCAAAAACATGTGTAACATGTTCCACCTTCACAGTGGTCTAATGTATTAATGAATTATGCGGAAATCAAATGTAATGCAACTTTCTCTTATGACAAAAAGGTATGTTAAACTGAGGACGCTTCTCTCTATGAAAATCCCTTTGCTCCGTCAAAGCAACATTTTTTTATGATCTGAATGTTTCTCCCTTTCCCTGTCCCCCTCTCCTCTCTGAAGCATCCTCAGTAATGGCAGAAGATCCATATGTATTTTACAGCAGAGGAAGTTTTACTGGGAGGCAAGGAGAGGGGGAGGAGTGGCAGAAGTAGTTATCAACTCCACATCACATATGAGCCAAGGCAGGCATCCACTCCCCAGACACATTCATGCCTGCAACATTCCCAAACTTCTGAGTGTATGTACAGCTGCCTTCACACAGCGACTCAAAGCTCCTGACTTCTCCCATATTGCTGATGGCACAAGAGCAGCCCTGATGATCTGTGTGTTTGTGCAGTCTTCCTGCACAGAGAAATGCAAGTGGAAACATGTATGTATTTTAAAATACACTTTTCCGTAGCCAGTAAGAAGGCCAAGAACAGAGGAGGCCATTTTGCTGTATAAACAGGCTTGCTCAAAGCCTGCAGCTGGCAGTGGATGGCAGATGGACATTTTCTTTCTGTCACTGTTTCTCCCACCAAAGCAGCAAGAGAGATGTTGCCAGGCCGCCTCTGTCTCTGCCTACAGCCCAAGACAAATCGCACAGAGGTGGGTGAAGAGCAGCATGTTGAAGCAACTGATAGAAACCTGGTTCCCTTCTGAAATACCTCTTCTGCCTCTGCTTAAGAATATGCTGCATAGCAGAGTGCATATTTTGCAATTTATTTATAAGTTGCACCCTTTTACTAGCTATTTTTAAATAAGTATCTAAGCAATCTGCACAATCCCCAAAATCTAGTATAATAATTATGTTACCAGTTACGGTAAACAATGTCCACAGAAATGGAAGATACCAAATCACTATAATGAAAATGTTTTTTATTTGCAGCAAGATTTTCAAAACATTTGATGTAAAACCAGAGCTCAGTTTCTCAAATGCAAAATAGATACCGCCGGGCTTTTCAGAAACTGTTCAACAGACAAACAAAGCTCTCTAATGCACCTGCAGGTGGCTCTAAAAAATAATGGTCAGAAAGTATCAGATTTATTTTTAAACAGCTATTGAGTATTGAAATCAGCTTCACTGTGTCTGGTATCAAAATGTATTCTGCACTCTTCCAAAAATCTTTCAGTATCTGAACTTTTCTGAAAACGTTCCCATGGCTGGGGCCAACAGGTTCTTTTGACATTTTGTCACAGCAGCTGCTTCCCTCTCCTCCAATCCCACACACTTGGGTGCAACAAAACAAGCAAAAAATTTACATCTCCCTTCCTAGCATGCTTCCATTGGACTGCTGCATGCAGAAAACCTGGAGCAGTGGAAGACAAGAGGGCAGAAGAGCCCCCCTGTATGGCCCATCCAGCCCTGCACCCCTGCCCATGGATATGCAAGGTACGAGGCAGCATGGAGAGGGAAACACACCACTTGAGCAGCAACCCTTCTCCTTTACAGTACAATCTCATGCCCCTTTCACTCCCAATTCAGCTAACCTTGAGTATCAAGCTCCATGCAGCAATGGTTCTCTATTTAAAGCAGATTTGAGAGTACTAAGCAAGGCAGTGATAGCCATCCCTGAAGGAATACCATGACCCTGCACGGCAGCTAACTGAAGGACCCTGGAGACTGGGAGGGGTTTTGCCCAGATCATTTTATGACCCTTCCTCCAAGAGGCCTGATCCTCCTGTCTCTTCCTTGTGTAATTAAACAGGACTTGGATGCAAAGAGCCACTGTTTTCAAACATTTCCTTGCTTGATTAAGGCTTGCTCATCATAAACAGAATCATCCTAATTCAGTGACAGCACTTGGATAGATTAACTTAGACAACCTGAATATATACTATGATGCAGACAAATGGATTGTTTTGTTCTTACTAATATCAGCTATTATCTTTATTTCTGCTTTGACTCATATTCTGAATCTCAGTCAAGACTTCTTGACTGCAGAGCACAGATGACTGAGAAATTAGTCTTTACAATTTAATGGAACACGTATGTGTTTGCCTCAGTCTGATAATGCAGGCAGACTATTATCTCTGATAATAGTAAAAGAGCAGACTTCACATTTGACAGAAGGGGGTAAACCAAGGGATATCTTTAACTATTTAGTGGCTAAAGGAGTACTTTGCCCATCTCCATTTCCAGTTTCACACTGCAGAGGTTAATGCATTTGTTTCAGAGTATTTAGGTGATCTCAGATCTAATAAAGCACTCTGGGGGATTTAAAAAAAAAAAATTACATTTTTAAAACAAACTTTGAACAAAAGTTTATCTTATATTTACCTAATAGTCAAATTTAAAGAGTTTCCTTTATGCACAGCATAAAATACATTTGTGCACATTTTATGTAATCTCAAGCAATTTTATAGCTGACATCTACAAAATAAGTCCTAACAAACAGAAGGTCCTCAAGAAGAATGTCTCATGTTACATACATACAAGAAAACACTTCTGCAAAGGCTGTGGGACATTTCACAGAAGAAAACAGCAACAAATAGGAACTTGAAGTCATCATGCCAACAAACATACAGAGAAGGAAACCCATGACTAGATATTTGGAAATACTATACCATAAATCTTGCTATTCTCAAATTCACAAGGAAGCTCATAACCAACAAACTTGGGCAATAGTACAGTGTGGAAAGGCTAGCTATCAAAACAAAAGGATTTTCTTCAATAGGCATCAAAAGTAAAGTATATTTATTACTAAAAAAACTATTATATATACATTTTTCATGGATACCATTTTGATATGAACATTAATATACTAAATTTGCCAATTACATTTATTTGCCTTGTTTAAAAGCCAGAAGTTAGAAAGCATGCAACACGCTTGCCTCAGAAGAGTAGAACAAACCCCTTGAAAAATCAGATCTCTCTTCTTTCACAAAAACAGGTGAGTTTGCATTAACATCAAAAGCCAAGCAAATTAAAAACGCAACGCATAAAAAGGAAATTCTTACCTTAACTTCCACTGTCTTCCCACCTTGCTCGATATGCCTTTCAAGATATTCAGAAGACAGCAGGTCACTGCAAGAAGAAGAAAAAAAGAACCATAAGACTTGTGCATGTGTTCTTGCACTCCCTCTCAGCAAGCACTGATTAAACATTTACATTTGAAAAGGCCAAAACCTGCAGGATACTTTTCCTAAAATGTTCATAAAAATCACTGAAACAACCACCTCCAATGGAGTTACACAGTTCATGGGATACATTGATTTTTATTACCAGAAGGTGAGACAAGGAAAACTGAGGGGGAGTTTCTTCATGGAAGCTTCAAAACCAGCCACCGATACTGATTTTAATTCAAGAGGCTTTCCTATTTGCTGCTAAAGCTGGACAGCACAGCAGTTAGGTGGATTTTAAAAAAAGAAAAAAGCAGAAGGATGAAAAACCACCAGGAGTGACTTCAACTCAATCTGGGGGAAAGTGGCAGCTGAGCTGGCAGGCTTCTAGGGACACAATGGCACAATAATAAAATGACCTTGTAACACCAATGCGTGAGCTCAGGTCCACACTTAACATGTCAGCAAAGCCGTCGGCCGTGGGAGCTGCAGCCCAGGCAGGCTCACAGTGCGGGTGTGAAGGCTGTGGTGGGGCCCCTGGGGCAGGATCTGTCCCAAGGAATCCCCACCACTCCTCCCCCTGGGAGCCCTGCAGCTTTAGCAATGTTAGAGGAAAAAGCTCTGGGCAACAGCAGTCCCAGCCTTCAAGCATACAAGGATTTGGAACAAACACTGAAGACAAAAAACAATCAGACCTGGGGCAAACATATATAAATTAAATGCAGGCTGTATTTACCAAGACACTTCAGTGCAAAACCAGTCAAATCTTCTCCCTCATAATTATTTTCTAGCCAAGCAAATTACAGAATCACAGAATCGGTAAGGTTAGAAGGGACCACATCATCTGCATCATAAGTTTGACTAAGCATTTCCAAAGACTGCAAAATTTTACTGAGATTAAATCAGTATAAACACTTGATAATGTTCCACCTCAGTAGTGATTAAACAGAAAAAGATGAAGAATTGGTAAAGAGAAGAGGCAGGTTGACTGCTGGGACAAAAGACAGTAAGCAGAGACCCTCTCGGCAGAAGACGCAAAATTGAAAATTTCTCCTTTAAACCAGCAAAACACCCAGGCTAGAAGTGAACTGACCTGCTGAGAGAGGGCAGGAACAGCAGAGTGGAACCCAGGGCTGCAGCTGATCACCTTCCCAGAGCTTTGCTCTGGCCAAACAGTGAGAAGGACCATGGGCTTTGTTGCTCACAGAGACACTGGTAACAGCCATGAGTGAGCCGCAAGCAGGACAAGGGTGGCAGTATGGATCCTCCCATATCAGCCCTAAAAGTTGCCAGCTTGGTATTTGCATAAATAACCCAGGCACAAATCCCAGGAGGGTTCCAATGAAATATGCTGACAATGTTAAATTGGAAAGCATGAGGAATAAAGAAGAAGATCAAAAAAAACTCCCATAGGAAAGACGTGGATGATCTTCAGCACTGGATATTAGAAATAAGATCAAATTCAATTATACAAACAGCAAATTTATGCACTTAAGGGATGGAGGGAATTTCTATAACGTTGTTTTGGAAGGCCTGGTTTATAAGGAAGAGAGACATGACTGCACTTGTTTCTGGCAAAATGATTTGCCAGATCAATAAATAGGGTGTCTTCCTGAAAAACACAACCGTCATCCCAGAATACATCAAAGAAGATGTATTTCCAGTCAAACTGAGGTAAGATTAATATCACTGCCCAAAGGAGAACTCTTTTCAAATACTGCAGACAGGTACTGGACAGCTTTGTTTACAAAGTTCCATTACCTGGCAGCACAGAGAGGCTCCTGAAGACTAGTAAAAAATAGAGTTGTGAGGGAATGAGATGCACCAGAGTCTGTACACCAAAATATAAAGGCAGACAATTAGGCTACAGAAGATGCTGGCAGAACCTCAGATGTACAAGGACTGTCAGTGAGTCAATGGAAACTAGATCTTAAAGAAGAAAAAAAACAAAAACAAACAAACAAAACAAAAAAAAACCAACAAAACAAAAAAACAAACAAAAAAAACCCCCCCACACACAACAACAAAAAACAACTTTGTATCTAAGTGTAAGTGACAGCAGGCACAAACAAATTTCTGAATGGTAGCATCCATGGGACAACTGTTCACTCAGTCACAGTGAATTCACAGCTGGTTGCTGCTGAAAGCAGAAGGCCTCAGTGCCCCCTCAGGAGCAAGCACTGAACCTACCTTGTGTCAACACAAGCACTCATCAAAACACTCTCGGTGTCCGAACTAACGCTCATCAAAGTACTCTTCGTGTCAGCTCTGGCACAAGTCAAGGTATGCTTGGGAGGGTTCAACAAACCCATGTTTTTGCTACATTAGTTAATTGAAGTCCTTTGAGAAGAGGTACAATAAGCTCCAGAGTGACACAAGGGAGGGAATGTACCTGAGCAGATGCCAATAAGGGTGGAAGAAAGAGTGAGTGACTCCTTTGGCCACTGCAGAAGCAGTGTGATCAGCTGCCCCAGATTTGCCCTCTAGGACCCCCTTAATTCTGGTCAGGCCCGTATACCTATAGTGATGCTTTGCACTGTCACCTGCACGTGACCCATTAGTGAGATGCTGTTGAGTTACTAATTACAATACTTTAAATCCTCTTAGAAGTAAATATTAAATATTTAGGATACTCATTCCCTGGGGGAAGCTCAAAGACTTCTGTAAGGTCTTGTATGCCTTTTCCAGATTTAGAAATTTAGACAGATGTTCTCTTAAAATGGATTTAGTTCAGGTTGCTGAAGTTAGATATATCGTTTCCCAGCATTCATTACACTTTCTTTCAGCAGAAGTTTATGCTTCCACAGACTTACTACAGCCTCCTTTATAGTTTAGGGCTCTACTTTGACTCTTCAGTATTTCTGGGTGACTCAGTTAAACTAAGGCTGTCGTCCTTATCTGATGGCCATAAAGGGTTTTGTGCCAAGGAAGATGCAAGAGATTATAAAATATTAAATGTATAATATTAAAGTAAGTATATATTACAAAAGACGGAGCTCCAACAACATGGCTTAACTCAGAAAGACTTTTATAGGTGTGTTTGGAAGGATGATAAGGAGAAGCACAGGGTCTGTTCCTGTGAGTCTGACAAAATTACTGCTTTTTAAAAGATACTGCTGTTAATGTTTTTATGTTCTGTAAGATCATATGTTATGTTCTCAAAGATCTGGATATTGTGTCTGCAAGGAGAAAACAAAGAGATTGATCATTCTCTGCCTTGTACAACACAAGCACTAGGAGGTAACAGAGAAGATCGGTAAACTCGAAACTAATAAAAAGGAACCTTTTCTCGCACAGCCACTAGTTACAATGTGCCAGTTAAAGACACTTTTAAAGCCTATCCTAAGTAACACAGCAGTATACGTCCAAGAATATTTTGTCAGTATAAAAATCACAAATGAAGCCCTGTTATGCCTTATTATTATGACTCACTGCACTGAAAATATCATAAGAAAACACAACACACTTGCACACCCAGTAATGCAATCAGTGCTTTTACAAACTAAGCTACAACCTAACAATTATACACAATCTTAAAAACTCAGGCCAAAAGATAACACTTCTCTCATGAGATCACCTCATAGGTGGAGTCATGTTTTGTCTTCAGTACCAGTGAGGTACATAAGCGCATAATTTTAATAGAAGTCATTGCTTTAAAACCAACAAAAAGCTAGAATCAAATAGCTGTGAAACATTATTAAAATTATTTTAAGCAAGGTAAGACAGAGCAATCAGCATTAAAATAATATGCATTTCAACGTAAACAACTAACATACACTTCTCTATGGTAGAGATAAAATAGTAACAATTTAGCTTGCCTCCCAATCTATCCTAAAAGCCATCTTTGTCAGCTGAAGTAGTAATATTTTTATCAATTATAAATAAAATCTGTGAAAAAAGAACACTCGAAAAAAAAAACAACACCTGGGATGGAGAAAATTACAGAGAATAAAACATCAACACTGTAAAAGACAATACAGCAGAATGAGATTTTCAGAAACATTTGCTGAGCCATTGATATAAAATCTTTGAAAAGGCATGGCCAAAATCTGCATATATTAAGACAAAAAAAAAAAAAAAAAGAGAAAATATTTTACAGTAAAAAAAGCACATGTGATCTGTTGCTTTTCCAAGGAAAAAAAGGTTATGTTAATAATGGCAATTCTGGTTTTAGAGGTCTGTTATTTTTTAAATGTACACAAATCAAGTAATGTAGTTTTGTTTTCAGCAGCATCATTTCTTTGAGCATTAAGTCCATATGAGACAACCCATGAGTCCATTCCATACAGATCCAATAGCATAAGGGCCAGAACAAAAAATGAGCAAGCTCCTCTCTGCTCTTCCAAATCTCCCAGAGTCACAACAGTACACAAGAGGCAGAGGCTGGGGGGAATTTTTTTTACAGAATAGGGCCCCAACAAAGGAAATTACCCTTATCCAAGATGATGCATATATATGCACTTAAATTGTACCTTGAATTAAATGTAGCATTTGCATATGAGGTTTACCAAAATGAAGCTGGGATTGGAAACCCAGGAAAAAAGATCAGCTTTGGAAATAGATGGGTTCCCCAGCAGAAAGAGGCTGCTCCAGGAAGAAAAAGAGGTTAAAAAAACGTGTTATCAAGAGAAAACAGGACAGAACAGGTCAAGCCTTTAAAGAAACAGAAAGAAAAAACAGATTACAAAGTACTTCTACTTAAAAGAAGAAAAAAGCGACCAGTAAAGTTTTTTGAAAAAGGAAGAGGCTTGCATTTGAATATGAAATGGATAAAAAAGTGGGAATTATCCCTGAAAATGTAATAGAAAACATTTTAAATACAGAAGGAAAACTCCTATCACTAGCTTCTGAACAAAAACTTAACCCTCCAGATTTAAGAGACTGAAAAGAATAACAGAAGAAAAGAAGCAGAAATGATAGCGACCTCTTTAGAGGTCACAGGAAGAATTACAAGGTCAAGAAAGGTAAAGGGATCTCATAATCGTAATATTAAAATTCACCTTTGTCAACATCAGTGTTATAAATGAGAGAAATGACTGGCTTCATGATATCTGATATCATTGCTGTGTCTCCTTGAACACCGTAAGAATTCTTTATAATTTCTTCTGTTTGTTCACCCTGATTTCCATCTCCACAACTGTCCATTACGTACACCTGAAATTTCAGATTAATATAGTGATTTCAGATTAAATATGGTGCCAGACAAGGACATCAAATGAGAGATCTGAGGTAAGATGCATTACTGAAAAGGAAGAGAGGGTTTTAGTTGAAGTCAGCAGAAAGGTCTGAATGGGTCGAAAGCCAGCAGGAAATTATCAGCAGACATATGGAGACATCCAAGAGAAAACTGTTTCAGGGAAATGATGGAGACACTGATAAGAGATTGATGCCATATCAACCGCACAACTAATGCTAACCCACATTGCAGAGCAAGCTGTGAGAAGGAAGCCTCCTGCAACATCATGCTTGAGAGGGCTGCAGTAAAAGGAATGGGCACTCTTTGAATGAGGAAACTTCGCATAAAATGAAATATTTTCCCCTGATGGTATACATCCTATACCAAGTATTAACACAACTAATACATATGGAAGGAGTGGCTATGGGAGGTAATTTTTAGACCAGCCCATCTTGTACACCAAGAAAGACAAGGCAGCTTGATTATCATGAAACAAGGACCAAGAAAGTGGAGGACTAGATGAGAGGGAACAGAATGGATCTTTGTATCTGCCAGTCAGTAAGAGTATAAGGCAATTTGTATTACCTTGGATTACGCTATGGTCCTAAAACATTTTCAGTATCAGCCATGAGCTAACTACAGCAAGATAAACTTAAAAAAGTCCCTTAGCTGCCAGATTTCTCTATCTGACTACCTAGGACATTTTAATTCTACTTTATCCTCCTGCCTAGCCTGAAACCTTCTCTCTGCTCACATATGATCTTTCTTTGCCCTTAGGAGGGATTATCTATCTCCATACTCCATGAACCAATCTGCTTTAATAGCCACAGCTGTAAAACTTTCATCTCCGCCTTCCCATCAAAAGAATTGCTGAATTTCTTTTTATGTGGATGGTTAATTTAATTAATGACTGTATCTGTTAAGTTAGCCAAATGGACTGATCAATCAGAATTAGATAGCTTCTCCTAGACACGACAACAGTTTTCACAGTGCCTACTCAGAGGAAGAAAAAAACAACTAAGAAAAACTGAACCAGTTTTTGTCTGCGCAAATTGACATTTCACCCCTTTATAAAATATTCTTACTGTGGTTTTCTGTTCTTGTTGCTGCTAATATAAGGGGAGAAAGGAGAAAGTAATCTCTTAATATTTCTACTCCTACCAACTATTTAAGACCTTTTTCAAAAAGAAATTAGGTACTTATGAATGGGTTAAATCCTCTAGGGATTACATACAAATGCTGAGTCGTACACAATCTCTGTCCCTTCCTGGAGCTTAATTTCACATTTCAGTAATAAACAATGATGCACAACTTGAATCTCTGCTGATGTTTCTTCCAAATACTAATATTTGCTCATTTTTTTCCTCTCTAGGACTTCTCTCTCAGATCCTTAATGCCATCTGACTTGAAAATGCACTTAGTCCCTTTATCCCTTAATAGCTAATTTGCCTGCAGGACACAATAGTAACTGCTCTGCACCCTACTGCAGACAGAAAACTGCAGAGCAGCTCGGCAGCCCTGTACAGGGCCTCCACCTCTGGCATCAGAGAAGAAGTCTCACAGCTCTGGCTTACAAACAGCATGTGTTTCATTTAGTGGACTGGCTTCATTTCTTGATGAGAACAGGTTTAAGCAGGTTGAAGACATTCTTTCTTTCTCCAAATTTCTATTACACACATGGTTCCTATTACTAGCATAAAATAGGAGAGAGTACACAACAAAAGCTGCAAGTAAAACCTGTAAAGCAACAGCGGTAGTTTCAAGGCTCAGGCTGGTGTGACCATATCCTGATGCTGAACATGCCTTATGTACATGAACAACACCTGAAGTACCTCCAGCAGGCATTCTGTGCTGACATTTTTCATCAACAGTTACCACACCATGGACTTCTTGGCCCATCCTTTACAATCTTTGCAACTCAGTTTGAACTCCTTTATCTAAATGACCATATGGGCAATTTTATCATGATAAACAGAAACTGCTTGCATTTTCCAGGGGAGGAAAAAATAGAAGTTTATATTTAATTTCTGCAGCTAGGAAGAGAAATACTTACACACTAAACATTTACTCATGCCACCATAAGTTTCTTCTCATTATATTTTAAAGAAATATAGCTCCCTACCCCAACAAACTAAGAGTAAAACATAGCTAAAGCATCACTGAGATAATAATTTCAGGTTCTATTTGTTTATTGCAACTTAAATATAAACAATAATTTGATTATATTTCTTGCATCAATATTAGTATTTCCTAATAAAAACAGTGAAATTGGTAAGTAGCATATCTGATATGATATATCATGAAAACTGTTCAATTTTTTAAATAAGGCATTTTAAAACATTTTGTGGCACAAGCACTGCAAAGGGCACAAATTCAATACAGCAATTAATTCATGCTGCTACTGAAGGAGGGAAGGTGATTACAGTCTTCTGTTTCAGACAACAGGGAGATTAAATCTACTGCCTTAACAAGGAAGCTGCACACATGGAGCCACAGATTCTTCGCAATATCCATGGGAAGACACTGCTACTCAAGACGTCATAGTGCTAAACCAGAGACTTTAACAAGAAGAAAGAGCAGACAGCACGTGTTTGCAAGATTCTTGTCAGGCAGAAAGGTGAAGTGGGATTTTTCTTGCTCTAAACTTCTGCTTTCACAGGCAGAGTTGAAAGAATTATGGGCAAGGTTCACTTTGCTCCTTACCCAGTTTTCCATACAGTACTGATGGCAATGCAAGTGTCAATAAAACCTCACTCTGCTTTTGCTGATGAATATATTACACCTGTGTTTCTTCAAGCAATTACTTTTTTTCTTATGGAAATTTCAGAAGGAGTCCTATTAAAATGAGGAGATATTTTCAGACCATGTTTACAGTGTTACTACAAAGCAGTTGCCTCAATGCCATTCTGTTCACACACTTGTTACTTTAAAGACAGGATAAACATGGTTAATTTTAGTATTTGAGAAGATCATAAATTAATTTAAAAAGAAAGAGAAATGCACACAAGAAGCACAGGCTACAGATTTTCCTGCACAAATGTACTACTGTGGTCTAATCCTGGTTTTTAATATGCTTCTTCATACACTCAAACTGTTTTATATTACATGAAAAATCACTTCCCAAGTAAACTCACTTGTGATTCAACCACATTTGAAACCAATTCTCTGCGTATTGTCCACAAATGCTATATTAAAAGAGAAAAACAGAGAAATTAAATGCTTAAGTATCATATGTGGCCCTCATATTGCTTTGTACTCTTAAATACAAGTGCATATTTTGCACGGGACACCTGTATCATTTAGTCAATGGACTTTACTATATTTTTTATTTGGTAGCTTCCTTCAAGATTTGCCTTCAGCTTTTAATTATTGTATACACACTTCTTGCCCTGAAGCAAATATACAAATTATTCCTGCTCTTATGCACATTTCCATGATGCTCTCTCAAAGTACTCACAAAACACAAATACTGAGTCCTCTACATACTCTCCCCAAAAGAGTTCATATTAGCAGTTTCCCAGTAAAGTATCTATTTGTTTTGGGTATCCAGTTCAAAGCTTCACAGAGCCATATATTTTAGAAATACAGTGCCTTTTTCATTTCAACACATTTCAGATGTGTCCTGCCCTGTGTTGCAGTTTGGACAACTCAGGAGCTCTTGGAACTCTTCAGAGCTGATCCCAAGAATCCTCCTCATGGAGTGCCCGAAGAACAAGAAACTGTCACTAGAGCAAATAGTGAAGGCTTCACTCTGGGGATGTTTGTCCAGAACCATGAAGGAAATCCCTGTCAGTGACCAGGCATTTCCACTTGCTTTGCACATACGCACCTTCCAACCCAGTAACAGCTAAACTGGGACTGTCAAGCAAGCTGCCTCATTGCCAGCACAGCCTTGCCTCACTCCCAGATTACAGGCAACAAACAGCATATAATTACAGAAATAAAATAAAAAATCTTAAGATGCATAAAAAAGCAATACAAATTATGCTGTGCTTCAGCTTCTGCCTGTTTCATCACCTCCTTCCAAAGTCCCCATTGTCGTACCCACCTTCCTCTCCCTACTCTTCCTTTATTCCCCAGCCCACTACCCCCTCTTCTTGTCAACCAACATTTCCATGCCACTGCTTCCCACTTCTGCATGATGCCAAGGAAGACTAGCAAAGGAAGTCAAGAGATATACAGTTATGCACTAACACTGTGTGCATCCTTAATGACAGCAAAGCTTTCCCCTGCTGTGCTGTCATTTCTTTTATAAGCACTTAACAAACACCCCCTTATGCTCATGGTTACCTGCTGTTAGAACTTTGCATTTTATCCTCAAATTTGAAAGGCTGCTCATACGCCAAGAACATTTTATGTAGTCATCTCCAAGAATAGTAATTTCCTCTGAACTGTGTTATTTTATATAATTATAGAGTATTTCTATCTATGGATTGAAAAATTATGGAGAAGTTTGTTTTTGTTGTTAGTCTAATGAATACATCAATTGTACAGGTATCTGGGATGTTTCAGAAAAAAAGATCAGAAAAAATGGTTACCACTACTTTTATCTTTGTTCTCAATAGATGTGAACCTCAGAAAAGGGTATATCTGAAAATAGTTTCAATTCAAACCATAGCAAACTACTAGAAACTACTCTGATGAAGACAATATGCTAGAATTTTAAGAAGATAGAACTGAGCTTGAAACTCAAAGACATTGAAAAAGCCTGTTGTTGGTAGAGAGGCTAAGCAATAATGAGTCATGAAAAGCATCTACAATGACAGGCAAATTAAAGATCAAGAAATTGAAATTACCTGCTGTAGCACCTTAATATCTATTTTGATAAAGCAGGTCCATTTTAATAGCACAGAACATTGTGTGGATCAGAAGTCAAAGGTCTCACACTTCATTAACAGTTGAGCCAGGATTTTAGTCTGAAACTATGCAAATAAATCCAATGGCTCCAATTAAAGGGAGACAAGGAAAGGAGTCTCTTGAAGAAACAGTACATTACTAGGAAAATATCTCAAAATATCCACACATAATGAACGACACAAAGGTTTGTGAAATAAAATTCATGGCTCATCTTACAAATGAATGAAGAGTGGGAAAACAAGAGTCCCTTAACCACCAAATTCTCAGGAGCCAGATTCTGAAACAACACTAATCACTTAACCACAGTCCAATGAATTATCACAGCTCCCTCAAATTTACAATCATCAGTCTTCATTTAGCATATATAACTACAAGAGTACAGCTAGCTTCAGAGAGACAAAAAAAATCCATTTCCTAATGCTGTTCCAAGTCAAATTGTCTGGCTTGCCAGATGGTTCTGGCATTACTGATGACCCCAGCAGGTTCCTTTGCCTCCTTGTGTGCTACCTACCAGTAAATCATCCTCTTTAAACTCAAAAGGCTCTTCAATTTGGAGAAGAGAGGATGGGGTGAGGATGTGGGAATACGATAGAGGTTTACAATATCATGTAGGCCACAGACAGAATTGATGCAAAGCTCTTATTCACCTAATTCCGCATTAGTAAAATAGGGAAGTACTTGAAGAAATTAGAAGACCAATTTAAAACAGATCAAAAAAAGCACTGTCACAACAACAGGTTATGAATCTCTGCAACATGTTGCCACAGGAGGCTGCACAGACAGACAGTACCAGAAGGTATCTCAGAAAATGACGGGCAGCATGAACGATGGTTTCATAAAGAGGTACTCAAAGGCACACATAGGGATGTGCCTTCTGGCATCTCTAATCAAATGGTCATGAATGTTGTGGAGGGATGAGTGGAATGGACCCTGAAAGTGGCCCAACCCCTGTGCTCTTTCACTGCCAATGCCAGGACAGATGGACTAGCGGTACAACACAGTTTCATTTCTTGTGTGTTTAATCACTGTCACTGCCCCTTAGGGTAAAATGAATACATTAATTTGATATTTTAAAATTACCTTTCTATCCAAAGTCTGAAACTGAGAGTTCTTATAGAATTTGCGCTTAGAGAATGCAAATTATTTTTTCACATATTAGCACAGGATTGTTTTTAAATATATGGTTCATATTCCCATCATGTGACCTACAATAAGTGTATGGAGCAACAGTGGCCAGCAGCACCCTGCTAGCTGTATCCATTGCAGAGACTGCTCCACATCTGTAACTGGAGATTCATTTCTGAAAATGCAGCTATGACAGTTTTCCATCTGCTGCTGCATGGATAGGACTATGATTCAATTTATACTGACTATCCTACAGAAAAACTCCTGCAGGTTCAAATATCTCCCTCTTTTCATATCATAGGTATCACATCTTTTTGGTAGGATGAATGTGATTATATGACTAGCTTCGTTCGTCTATGTACAAAACTCCCTATCTTCACACTCCTCAAAGACAACAAAACTCTATATTAAGGCAAATTACACTGGTCAGTGACATAACCATAGGTGTTTTTTAAGCAGTAAAAAAGAGAACAGGATGAAATCCTTGGCATTACTAATGGCATTCACATATCCACCTAAATTGGTGCATTGATTGTTAAAAGAAGTTATAAACAAAATTCTGACTTTTGCAGCCAGTTGACTCAGGTGCCATTGGTAGAAGTTCTCATTTGACTGATGTTCTGCTGCTACCATCCATTTCTTCTACACACACACATACATCCTGTATACACACAAAGATCTTCAATAAGCTATATATTCAATTTTTATAGGATATATTTTACATTTCTAGTAGGCATCTGTCAGCAACACACTATGCATGATACATCCAATTTGCTTATTTCTTTTCTCTTGCTTCTTCACCTTTTTCTATCCCTTTATTCTCATCTTTCATGTCATCCTCTCTTAAATCAGGACCTTGCCTGCCTTGGTTGCAGAATTGTCTGTTTGGAGAATTCTAGATCAAAATTGTTACAATTAGAAAATAGCAGAAAGCTCTCTTTCTTGACTTAAAACACAAATCAAATTGTTTTATCCTGCATAACTATTAATGTGTCTAATGTGACAACACTTTCAGAATTTGACATATTTTATTCAGTCATCCTTAAAAATAAGCCACCTGCAACTTCTCATGATGCCACCTAAGCAATGGTTTAAATTTCAGAAGATACATATCCCACAATGAAAAAATTGGCAGGGTTAAAGCAGATCCAAGTACACTGAACGTTTCCCACAGAGTCTTAGATCTGAATCACCATCTCCTTACATCTCCAGAACACTTGCCACAACAGCTTCTCTGAAGCAGGTTTATGGTGCCAGCAAAGACTCAAAATTTTGTTTTAGTGATAATGCAAATCCTTACAACTATTTTGTCTTTTCCTGTGGCCTCTCATCTTTCAGCCATGATGTGCCTGCAGACAGAAACATTATATACCCATTTATAAAATGAGAATAGATTTCTAAGAAATATCTTATTTATTATCTATTAATCTTATCTATTTTTATTATGAGGTATTCTCTTTATGATGAAAAGGGACCTTCAGACTTGAGTGTGCCAGCTCCAGTTACTATGTTTCAAAGAACTAACCTTTTCATTCAGAGGTTGCTTACCGGTTTTTTTATTTTTTTTCCCCCCAGGATATTTTTTGTGAGTCAGGCTGAGCACCTGGCATCTCAGATCTGCAGGACTCAAAGAATGGCATTCTTTACAATGTGGCAACTCTCTGGCATTGAGCAGTTACATTTTGAACACGGTGCAGCAAAACACTACGGTCGTGCTGCAAAGTGGATCTTGCAGGAGGAGATGCAAGTATGCAATCAATTCCAGCAGATGCAGAAGTGAGCAGGAACATATTCTGTCATTCTGGCATATGCCTTGTTTTCCTTCAAAGGGCTCCAAATCAGTGTCTTTCCAAACAGCTGAATATAACCAAGATGAAAACCTAAGTTTGTTTAGATGGAGTTAATTTTCATGAAGCAACTGCATAGCCTGATGCTTGCCCATAAAAAAATAACGTCTAAAGGTATAGAACAGGTGCAGACCCTTTTAAATGCTATATAGCAGTGTGGTAGAAAGCCTTGAAAGAACAACAGAACTGCCCTAAAGAGCACACAGTATAACATATTCCACCTCAGAGCCTTTGACTTAGTCACTGCTTTCACAGAGCACTTCATCATAAGATAACCTCTGATAACCAGAAGGGCCATTGTTCCTCAGCAACGGGATGGGGAATAAAGACCAGAGTGTCACTTCTGAATGCCACTGCCCCTCTTGCAGTCCTGTCCTTTTGCCCACCAGAACTGAGAGGTGAAACACAGCTGACTGATGGGGTCTGTGGCTCAGAGCACACCCAGCATCTGTGGAGCCGTCTCATCAGCCAGGGACATGCAGATGGCTCTAGGTATGATCTGCATCTGAATGTAGAGCTGCCTCTAATTAAAATTTTAATTCAGTGAATGATGAATCTGAATTTGACCAAGCATTTCTACAAGAAACCTACTTTCAAATCTCCTGTCATCTTTGCTTGGCATCTCAGTGATGTGCTTACACTGTTCTAACAAAAGAACTGCTCCAGCTCCTTACTTGTCCTCATCCTGAGCTAACCCGGTATCCTAAAGGAACCTCTGCAGCAGAGCAAAGATATAGAAGGACTTTTTTAAAGAGAAAGAGAAATCATCCTGCCCCTTCTTCACTCTGTTGAGCCACAGGGAAACAAGACACCCCACTGGGAAGCTGGTCCCTATGGGCTACCCCTCTCCACAGCTAGCAGAGAGAAAGAGCAGTTGCTCTCAAAGGCAAGACCTCACCCTCCCACCAGCCTCCTACCCCAGCCCCCCTCTGCCAGAGCCCACACTTGCCCTGCTAACTACAGAGATCCTCAGAGATTAGCCTCCTAATTTAGGTGCCTCTGAAAACCAGGAAGGGGAATACCACAGGAATACAATCCAGCACCTCAGTGGAGACTTCAAGAGCCTCTCACAACAGTGCTCATCAGTTCTTAAGGAACATCATGTGTGGCTTTGCAAACATTAATTTCAATAAATGCCACTACTGTTTATATCCACAGCTCACATTGACAAGTAAACGTTCAAGAAGGTATTCTCCTCTTCAGTACAAAAATATATGAGGATATTCTTATTATCATCCTTACTACATATTTCTGGAATCTTGCTCAATACTTTAAATTATTTATGTTTCTAAAAATAATCCTCCTCACATGTCATGTGTTACTTATAATAAAAGCTGGATTTAAGACTCAAGTTCTACAGAGCAATGCATTTGATGAGCAATCATCAGGGAGGCTAATGTGGCTTGCAGAACAAGAAAAAGCCTTCCAAAAGCTCCACATAATATTGTGGATATTTAAGGCTGAGCTAAACTATAAATTAAAGCTAACCAACCACGGATGCTAATGGTTTTTAAGTTAGAAGACTTACAGGATTATATAAGTTTTTATATACCCAGACATTCTTCCCCCCCTCACAAAAACAGAGCCAGATATATTTACAATTATACAGCCAATTAATCAATTCTGTAATGTTTTCATGTGAATATTTTCAGTACATCTGCTAAACACTGTTAGTATGACTGCAATCTGCAGTATTTATTCTATCAATATTTGGAGACAAGAACTAAGCTGCAAGTTAGAAAAATAAATATATCTGTTTCTTAAATCACAAAGACATACATGTTGATGAATACTTTCTTAAAGCTAATTGACTCTGCATATTGGTATCAGTGTTTGGGAAGAGGTGACATAATCTCAAACATTGACTGCCATAATCAGAAATATGTAACTTTAAAAAAGGATAATTTAGAAGTAAAGTAACCAAGTTTAAGGAATGCATTCACTGGAATAAATGCATTTTCCATTTACATTTGGGGTTTTTCACAGACCAGCAACGTGTGGAGGTGGAAACAACTATGCTGTATAGCAGATAGAGAATTAGAATGTCAGAAAAATGGCAAGATGTCTGACACCTCAGATGCCCTGAAAACACATTTTTTAATTAGTGCTGGCCTGGAATTTCCAATAAATGGTTTTTCACAAAAAAAAAAAAAAAAAAATTCCAGCTTTTTCAGAGTGAAACCTTAATCAGAAATGTCACAGTTTAAACATTTTTTTTTCCAAAACACACCTCCATAAAGCCAAAAAACTGCACAACTCTTTACACTCATATTCAAAACTCTGAGTTGATTGATTTAGAAGTATATTGCTTGATTATACAAGAAGTACAACTGAAGCATCTATAAAGAGTTGTGTACCCTAATCACTGCTCTGCAGACTACTCTTGGATTGGCATCAATTTCATCATTTCCACTCTGTGCCATACAAGTGATTCATTGGACCAAAGGAAGCAAAAACAAGACTAACTGAAAAATGTTGACACATTTGAGATATAACACACTTTGTTTTAAGTCTCCTGGACCTACTATCAGTTCTCACCCCCGTTTGTTCCCAAATTGCCACTTCCTCTCAAAAAAAAGAGATATTTTGAGCGGCTGAGCATTCATTATATCCGTTAACAAAGAAGAGGGCATTAACATGCAGCACTTTTGAAAATCAGTTCATTTCTATTTAAACAACAGAATTTGGATTGTGCACTTCAGATTGACATATCTGGCCAAAAATATGTGAGAGTTAAAACATTCAAAATGAGAACAGAAATGTGTAAGGGAACACTAGAGATACATCCAAGTTTCATGAAAACTTACTTTGTGGGAAAACATGGCTACACCAGTTGCAGATGGGTGCTGTACTGCAGAACAGGTGGATTCCAGGTCTTCCAATATCAGTATCATCACCTTACACAGACTTCAGACTTAGCATAAATTTAGTATTTTGGGTTACAATAGCAAAGCAAAGACCTATTACACCTTTTGTATTACAAGAGGTGCCTGCCATCACTGAAATCCACTACACTTCCTTATGAAACATTTTTAAGGGAAACAAATTTTAACAGAGCAGAACCCTTTTCTAAACACAACAGGCTTTCTTTTCATTGAGTTGCGTAGTCTCTGGGGTACTGACAAACTTTGCGTGGAGAATTCCAGCACTTTCAAAGCTCATTTTATTTTGATACAATATACCCTACATCTTTTCATTGTGGAAGGCATAAAAATAACACAGAAACTACCCAAATATATATGGGTTTGGTTTTTGTATTGAAATATTTGAGTTTAAAATCTTTTCAAATACAACTCAATTTAACACCAGAAACATGAACAAAATCCTCAAATGCATTGACACATTCTCTACAAAGTCTTAATCTATATATACAGATAGTAGAAAATTAACATTGATTAAAAAAAAATTAGAAGGAGCAGATGTGTTCTCCCTTAACTCAAGCATCCTTTCATATACTATTTCACTTTTTAACAGTTTGCAGCATAAAATGCTCTTTAAATAATGCATTTGCAGAATTAATATATAATATCAGCTGGAAGCACACACCAAGGAAAATGTGAAGAGAGAAAACATTTGCATCTTAGAATGAGGTAACGGAGAAGCAGGAGATAAAGTAGTGCTATTCTAAATATTGTGAGCTGCTAGAGAAATTTTCTTAATACCCGGGATGATGATATTGCTCTGAGACATGAAGTTCGTACTTCAGTCCACGCAATCTGAGCATGAAAAAGTGGAGGTGACCAATTCCCTAATCCCTCTGAGATGAGGCATTACTCATGCCAGCCTAATTTCAGATTACAAGAACAGGTCTATACTCATACTCAGGTACGCCCGCCTGAATCCGTGTATTCATGGATTAGCTCAGTCACAGAAGATGAAATGGAAGGTGACACTTGCTCAGAAAATGTAGACTTAGATTTGCTACTCAAAAGCACTGGTGTGCAGTAGAGCATGGCAATTGCTCCTTGCAGCTAGGCAGAACTCCAGCCTCACACTCAGCAAAAATGGTGGAGATTATTTATATTGTACAGCTATTATCTATAGTTATTTATATGTATATATTTATTATGTTATTTATACTTCATTTATGCTAAAATAATATAGCATTATTTATACTATTACACCATCACCTCAGAAAGGTGACAAGAGGTGTAGAACTGCAAATAAACTAAAACTGCAAAAGAGTGGAGCAGAGAGCAAATCCCTTCAGTGTCCCAGAGGTGATCCCATTCCAATCTCCTCCCAGCTATGCCCTGAAGCCAAAGGAAGCCCCCTAAGCTATCTGATCAGCATTCTCCCTCCCCACTATATAAACATGGTCCAAGTACTTAAAGGCCTTTGCCCACAGTATGTTGATATAGTTCTGTCCAGTATAATAATTCTGTATCCCTGAAATCCTTTAATTTCTTTTTCCAGTGTATTTTAAAACACAGAAAGTACTATACAGTGAAAGCTCAGAAAGTTCTATTTTGTTACCATATTTTTCATGCCATAAATGGACCATAAATAGCACACAAGCTTTACACTTATACCAGTTTAATTCTGTTCACTAGAGGTTATTCAACAAATTCCAGACCCCTTCGTCTAATAAGAAAGAGTGCATTAACATTTTTTTCCAAATAGGTTTTCTCCCCCAAGCAATTCCTTTTTTAATCTTCAAAGGCACTTAAATAAGAGAAACACCCCAAAATAGAATCGTATTCATCTTTCCTGAATGAGCAACTTGTTGCAATGCATTGGAAAACAATTCAAAATAAGCAATTATTCTTTGCTACTTGGCCACTTGAGCCGCAGCAATTTTTTTAGGATACAAATACGTATTTTACCAGTACTATTGACATGGGTTTATAAAAGGACACAGAAAAAAATCATCAGTTACTATCCCAGACTTGCAAAATATCTTTTCCAAAAGCACAATAACACTCTTGTCTCAAATTCAATTTTTTCATAGTTATGCAGTAAAGAATCCTACCCCATAACTGAAGAGAACTCAGTGACTCGGTAACAACAACATACTAAATAGTGAATGAAACACAGAATGCAATATTTCATCCAGGGCAAAAAAAAAAGCTTGCAGGAAAAGAATACAACCAAAAGAATAATAAGGACAAGCGTAAGCTAGTAAGTTAAATCAAAATCTGAGAAAATTTAAATATGTTGTACATTTTGTTGGTTTATTTAAGTCAAGACTTGAAAAGCTTCTGCACTATTTTTAAAGAATGTTTTTGTTTGCATTTCCACCCACTGTTAGTGTTTCTCAGCCATCAAGAAAACAAAGAAATTATTTCCAAAAAAACCCTCCAAACTTCATTATTGTTGTTGGTTTTGTAGAAAAATTGATAAATTAGGTAAGATTCTGGCAAGTATACACATTGTTTTTCTAATGGAAAATCATCTTATCTCTACAGTAATTAGTTCTGATGAGAACACAGGTTATCACTGGCAAGCCTTCTGTAGAACTTCACTGCACAGTTCACACAACTCCAAAAACTAATTAGATGCAATTGTTGAGATTTTTAAACAGTTATGCTATAGATGGAAGATTTCTACCGTGACCTGATCAGAGATGGCCAAAACTACGAGGTGGGTTTGTACCTCCAATATCACCAAGGAATAGAAAGCTTTTCATTTAAAAAATCAAGAGTAGTTTTTACTTTAATCTAAATCAGAATAATAAACTTTTTAATCCATCTGTCATAAGAAAAAACGGTTATGTAATACCATCTATGTATAGCCAGAAAGTGTGTGTATAAAGAATCCCCCCAGCCCAGTGAGACACTGCAGAGCAGCACCACTGAAGACGCCACAAGCAGAAGGTGTGAAGTGCCACACAGGTCTCTCCTTGGAGAATAAGCAGGGCTGGGGCACGGGCTCAAGCACGGCCATACAACCACGCTTTGCGCTGTCTGTGCTGTTGTTTCATACACTGTGCCCTGAGAGAGAAGCGTCCTGAAAATGGACACTGCTGCCAGGAGGCTGCAAGGTTGCCAAGCCTAGGAAGTAAGAACAGAGCAAAGATAACCTTCCTAGAGATGCTATGGATAGTTTTCTCTCTTGGGAACACCCTCATAGACAAAGACTTCTCCAAGCATGAAGGCATCCATGATCTTCTAGCTTTCATGCATAGCCCGGCACTCTGAGGCTAGAGACTGAGGGAAAAGATTTCTCATCGAGGTCTTAAGCATCTTTCTAGGCCTGAAAAATTAACAAAATATTACAAATAGCATACAACCCGAAGAGATGGTTCACCTGAACAATTTTCAGTGCTCCACCTGAAGCCAGGCAACATGGAAAAGCCAAAGTGAGTGTCAGTTTTGTGTACAGGCCATTGGGCAGACACCACAACACTGTTCTGCGCCACCTCACCTGTAGCAACAAGCTTGAAGAGAGAGGAAACAACTCTCTGAAAGAGTCCAACGTGAGAGGAAAAGGAGAAGGCAAAAGGGAAAGAAAAGTAGAGGTTGTGGGAACATCTGCAGACCAGCTGGGCATCCTAAAATACAGTCCTCAGACAAAGCTGGATGAGAGGCACAGCAGGAAGCGCTGTCCTTAGGCCCTCAACGTGAGGAAAGACAACACACATGTGGCTCCCCGTGAGACTGTAAAAGGCAAAACCATCTACACCAACCGTTTGAAGTTCCCATGCACACACAGGAGTATATATGGGTAAATACTCAGAGCAGATACATATGTGCAGTGCTACAAAACCAGAGTACTACATATTATTCAAGATAAAGTCAAATTGATCCCTTCTTCACAACCCCTTCCCTATTCCCTGCTGTTACTATGTAAACCAAAAAAAAAGTTCTCTAACTCTCCGCTGATATTCATCTGAAATCCCTAGAGTTCTCCCCTTGACACTAAACCATGAGCAATGTCCTGAAAAACTGCATGTATTACATGCATCATTTTATGCTTAATTTTTCTAAATTAAACAGGTATCACAAATTTTCACCACTGTCAGTGATACAAAAAGGGACTAAAAATATTATTAAAAGCACTTCCCATGTTGGTATCAGGTTGATGATTAGTTTTATCTCTTACATTAGGTATGGCTAACATACTGGTACACCTTTTATTTCTTTAATATCAAGACATTAGTGTCTTAAGAACTGATATTCATTAGTAAGTTTTCTCTTCCGAAGACAATCAATAGTAAAATCTTTATTGCAGACTCTTGGAAATGTAAAGAAAGAGATAAAAAAGAACTCTTACAATGAAACAGTTACAATTCGCTAACCATTTCACCCAAAGTATCTCACAAAGTATTAAAATAATGTATCTGAAAACCAGCACAGAACTGTAATTTTTTCAGACAACCAGAGTGCAAATTATTTCCAAATGTATTTGGGAAAAAAACCAAAGTGCTATCTTTCCACTCATATAAATATTTATTACTGTCTACATGGTGGTATAAAAGCATTTGACACAAGTGAAAGGGAATAAAATTACATGATTGATAGCAGATCCCTAAACACTTCTCTCTCTTTCCCCTTAAGATCATTACAGTTCACTTTTAAGGAAATAAAGACAAACAGGGATTACTAGAAACAGACCTTTCCCCTTCCCTTCAGTTAGAGGCCTCATTAGCAAAACTAGATCTGGATGACATGAAAAAATGCAGCAGACCCAAAACCCCCAAGTATGCTCTTGATTTCACAGTCCTGCTCCATCTCTAACTTCACTGCTTGAGCCACTGCTGAGCTGCAACCCTCCAGCTCAGGCTCAGCAACTCTCCAAGGCTGCACGTAAGGAGAACCAAAATCAGTTCTGCAGTCTCTGCCTGCTGGCTCAGTTCACACGCGAGTGCAGGCTCCGTGGCTTACACTGTCCTCATGACCGCAGAGGTTACAAATCTGCGAGGTGCCAGGAAAATTAATCTGCCCAGCGGCTCAGTCTCTGCAACTTCTTTTTTCTTAGAGCAATCAGGGACAGATAAATTGGTCTGGTGGTGACAATGTTCCCAGCCACCGCTTTCCCTTGATCCTTCTCCATGGATGTGTGCCAGCTACATAGACAAAGCATGGCCACTGGAAACAGGCTGCAAAAGCCATGTGGCCCTAACCACCCCTGTTTGCCATCTTTCCTGGGGCAGCCATTTAGTGATTCAGTTCTCACATATTCACATGGATACACGAGCTGTGGTGGTTTGGCTGCCTGTGCATGGGATAGCCATGAAGCCCATGGACTACAGATCAGGTTTTGCTTGGAAAAACAAGATTAGTTGCAGTTGCTCAGCTCAGCTGAACCACTCATGCACACTATTCCCAGAGGAAAAGGTTTTTCCTCACACTCCTTCTGACATACAAAGGTGCACAGCCGGATTGGACTGTGCTGTGTCAAAACACACAGCCCACAGAGTGATGCACCTCTCCCAGCAGAGTGTTTATTCAGTTGTTTGGATTGGGAAGGCACTTTGTAAATGAAAAATCTCAGTTCAAAGACAGGAGATCTGATCTAAAAAAAGAATTTTGCAAAAGATGTCTGGAAACTGAACAGACAAATGTGCTCTGTTCCTCTGAGAGACCCTCCTGGAAGCAGTCTGGGTAGGATTTTCTGGGTTTTTTTAAGCTCATTCGTGTGTTTTTTTCCAGTACTATAAGTCTCTATTGTTAACTTATACATTATTTAAAAGATACTGAGTTTAAAAATAGCTCTAACCCTCCAAGGGAAAATGGAAAAAGCAGTGAGCTGAAAGCCACTGCATTTCTCTCGCCGATTGTTTCAGCATGCAAGACATCACAGCTTTCTGCCGTTTTCATTTCAATTTAGTAGCTGTCTTTGACATATGCCCACCCATTTTCACCATCAAAGTATCTGTGGATAGCTCATTCCTGCGGGTGCATATTACAAGTCTCTGTGCACCACAGCAAATTACTACCACACTAGGTCCTTCGATATTTATATATACATATAGTTAAAGCCTTTAGGTTTGGAAGTTCTGGGTCCAACCCTCAGGTTTTGAGTTTACCTATTAGATGAGCAATTTACACTCTCTAATATGTTAAAGCTCACAACACCCTTTCAAGTTACAGATTGTCTATTATCCTGCTTGACAGACACCGACCGAGTTACAGTGGGATGAAGTGATTTGCCTAAGACAGTAAGTGAAGCAATGGTAGATCAAGGGACTGCCCATCCCCAGGGGTGTTTCTAGCTGCTGGATCATCTTTGCTCTCCCTTCAATTGCAAGCAACCATACAGGATGGGTGGGCTACCAAGGCAGCTCAAACACAGAGGAAGCTCTTGCACACACTGACTGCACACTATAGGAACAGCTACCTGGGGCAAGCAGCAAGCCTTCCTCAGGCACCTGGGACAAAAGAGATAAATGGGACAAGAATATGAACATCCTGGGCCATCAGGAAGGAATCAGAAATATTTGAGGCCAATCTAAAATCAACAGTGATCCTGATTCTTTATCCCATATGTAAACTGAAGTCCAGAAGAAGACAGGCCTGGAAGTACTTAACAATTTTCTGTTTATAGAAGTTGCAGCACTGAGCTCCACAACACGGAAAGAGCAATCATGTAAAAACTATGTGCACACCAGAACTAGAAGATTGATCCACACTGCAAGAGAACTATCTTAAGCATACATATGTTGATTTTAGTCCAAACATTTTTCTGGAGTTTTGCTGCATAGTGATCTTAGACACTACCTTAAGTGGTGTCTGTGAATGCTTATTCCCGAAGAAAGGAAAAATAATAAAGGGAGGAGGAGGGTGTCATGCGGGCAGGAAGGGTTATCATGCTTAAAACATAGCAGGTTGTTCACATCTCAAAATTCAACATGTGATAGGAGAAACAGTTAGAACCTATATGGACAATACCCTGTATGACAAAGGTACAATGGAACAAAGCTATCACTGTATAAATTAACCCGTGGATAACAACCAAACTGTTCTAACAGCTTGAAAACATATAAAAATAACCCCAGATGACCTAAGACTGCTGAGGAAGAAACCCACACCATTACCACCAAGGTCCTGACAAAGACCTCAGGACAGTTCAAGAGAGGGTAGTGAAGATTAAAGTGCTGGGGCTGCTGCTAAAATAATGACTTGATGTTTATGCACTGAGGAGAGTCTTAGAGAGTCCTTTCCTTACACCAGTTTGCAAGCATGGAGGCTGTCTCCCTACGTAATAGATGATTTGTTATATTAATCAGCCCCTTGTTACAGAGGCACCCCCCAAATTATGGTGGGCAGCAGGAGTCAGTGCAAGCGCATGCAGTGAAAACACCAAGAGACTTCTAAACTTAAGAGTGGCTAAGGACAAAACAGAATGGAAAAACTATGTTTCTGTGCAAATATACCTATACTGTCACCTTGAAATCTCCCCTTTTTGAATACAGAAATATGTACTGCAGTGTTTTAGCAGAATGGTACAGGACCAAGGTCTGTACAGAGTGCAGTGGCCCCAGAGTGCAGCAGATACCATATGGTACCTACCTGCAAATTGATATTGGGCTGCTGAAGGAAGGTACTGCTGATAAAATCTCTGCAGTGGAGAGGACACCCAAAAAATGACATTTAAAGCTACACAGTTCTAAGAGCTAAGAAGCATTATTCTTGTTTAAAGCTGCTAGAGGCAACAGTACTATTAAATACACTAAGATAACACCGTAAAAACTTGTACAAAAATACTCCAGAACTAAAACTAACAACAAATTCATGAATTATATTTGGTAATTGGTGAAAGAGAGAAGACTTTAAATGGGAAGAAAAAGCTGAGAAGAAAGTCACTGAGAGAGAAGAGACACGGCTGGAGGAGTAGCTCTGAGATAACGCCAGGAAAAGGAATAACACATTAAGAATAAAATAAAAAGAGCAACTTTAAAAATTAAGAGAACCACATTAAAACTTTCAGCAAAGACCTCAGGCAGAATGAAAATCTCCATTGATTGCTCAGATCCCTCTGACTCCAGCATAAAGACAGTTCAGTCTTTCCAAGTGCAAACACAATCTGAAATTAATGTGCAATAAAGAAGTTGAGTGATACAAATTTCTTGGCCCTGATGTCCTTAGCAAAAACAAACATATGTGAGAAGAGACAATGCAGCATGCGAGCTAAAACAATCAGGCAAAGTCCCAAACCAAGGAGGAGGAGAAGCATTGTTGAAAAAAAGTCACTCATGAGACTGCAAGAGCAATGTCATGCTGCTCTTGATGTCAAGCCAAATTAACCATGGTACTCACACTAGAAGAGTTAAAAGGTGCATCAAGTATTCCTGCATCAAGTATTCTCTCTACCATTGGAAAGTGTCTAATTCCAGAGGTACATCACATTCAATATAATGCAGCTGAAGAAAAATTTATCACAAACACAGTGCACCCGTGTGACACTGAAAGTTAACAGCCATACTATTCCAAGTGTGGCATAAGACTGTTGACAAGTAGAAAACAGTGACTGCATTAACAGCAAACAGCCAGGCTCAGTGCAATACCAGGAGAGCACTATGTATGTATTCTCTCTCTCAACAAACAAACAAACAAACAAAACCAACAACAAAACAAACACCAATAAAATAATTTTGAATAATGACAAATTCAATCAGTGGGAGCAAAACAGGTATAGAAAGGATGCAACAAGTAAGTGCTTGCACCAAGTTACAGAAAGGACAGAAAAAGAAAGCAACCATTTTCTAAACTTTTTGATATTTAGCAATACCAA
>JAWWES010000081.1:20774843-20806121 GCA_035583135.1 Lophotriccus pileatus | reverse complement strand
AACAAACACCAATAAAATAATTTTGAATAATGACAAATTCAATCAGTGGGAGCAAAACAGGTATAGAAAGGATGCAATACAAGAAGCAATAGTGGCAACAAGTAAATGCTTGCACCAAGTTACAGAAAGGACAGAAAAAGAAAGCAACCATTTTCTAAACTTTTTGATATTTAGCAATACCAAAGTGAGAAGGAAGATGACAATATCAACACAGCAGCACCAGCTGCCTCCCCTGCAGCACAGGTGCACTGATGCTGAAAGAGATCAAAAGCTGTGTGATATTTTGGCAACCAAACCTCCTTGAAGGACAATGGAAGACTGAACTGAAAATTATAAGATCTGGTTCATTCAGATCTGGATACTGGCTAAAAAACAATGATGACATTTTTCAAAAGTTGTTAAAACTCTCCTGGTGTCTTTATTGGATGTTCAGCTTGAGACTTTGGGTATGTAGGTATTATTTTATTAGTATGCTTTTCTTATCTAAATTTTGTGTAAAAAAAAAAAGTTAAAAAAACATTTTGCAGTTAAAAAACTCTAATAAACCTGAAGATATTAAAATTGTGCTAAGGAAAACTAGCTTTATACAAAAACAACTGGACAGGACTACTCAATTTTGCATTAAAGAGAGAGGGCTTCTATGGATCCTTACCAGAAAAACAAACTGTTTGAAAATACTTGCTAACAAATAATGCTCGATCTCTCACTGATGGTTATAGAATGAAAGTACAAACTATGGCATTCATGCACACCACTAAAACCAGCCCTGGTATTATATTAAAATAATATCATTACCCATTTATTATGCAAATTGGTAATATGACCATTTATTTGAAAGTTACTAAACAGGGTCACAGTTTGAATAGTAACAATTATTTCTATGCATAACTGATGTATCTGTAAGGAAAAGCAAAGCAAGAAAAACTCATCAATTCATAAACAGTTTATCTGTTCACATCCTCTAATTTTATGCAATTTTCCTTAGTCACTAAACCAACTAATTCTTGCTGCTTTTCAGACTGATGCTGACACCAGCTTGATCACTAAACAGCTACCACAGAAAACTGAAGCATTTCTCTGTCTCATTTCAGCATCTACCCAGTATAAACTCTCACATAATAACAGACACCTAAGGAAATAAAACAGCTAGCAGACCTGTTTTAAAAATCCCTATTTAGGCTGATTTGCTGGAAAAAAACTCAAATCAGGTTTCTCACATCCCAGGTCAACACACTAACTACTGGGCTTTTGGAAACAACCATTAATCCTGAAAGGCAAACTCTACAGCCAATGACTCTGGACCGCGAGCTGGAGTGGTAAACTTGGTCCAAGTCCTACACTGGGCACTGGGAATTCCCCTTCCCATTAATGGGGAAACTTGTAGAAACGTAGAAACATTTCTCACTCCAGCTTCAGTTTATTGAGCGCTGAATCCCCAGTTTACCAGCAAGTAGACAATCCTGCTTTACCCATTTACTGCAGCATAAATATATTATCAGAATCTGTTGGGAAATAGCTAACACAGCTTCAGCCTTTTGGTTTCTCCGGGGGGGTTCTAGGTCTATTGATCATCCCCAGCTCTAACTTACTTTTTAACAGGCAATTTAAATTCCTTTGTCTCATGGCTCCTTTAAGTGAACTGGAAGACTTGGTTGCCATATGGTCTAAGAGGAGGGGAAAGGATTCTTGATTTCTGATATGCTCTTCTGCCAGCTCTGCTGCTGATAGCCGAGAGCTGCCTCCCTCAGGTTGGTGTTCTGCCTCTTCCCTTAAGTAACAACAGTTATCCATAGCAGAGGTTGTTAGCTACATCTGGAAACCCCAGGGAAAATGTGACTGCATAGATACAATACACTAGCATTGTATAAAAATATAGCTGAAAAATTATACAAAACACACTGTCCCAGTAAGCATATCTACAGCAGTTTCTACAGACAGCTGGTGTTTAAGATCATTGTGCTCTGGTTAGAGTGTTAACTGTCCATACAGACTTACAAAATTCTAAATGCTTTAGTTAGGTGGCAGCAGATTTCAGGGTCTGGGATCTCAAAGGTGCTCGGACATTGGCCTCTTATTCCCATTTAGTATTTAGCTCCTTCTGTTTGGCTTTCCAAGGTCAACTGAAAGAGACTTGTTAATAATTCTGGTGACTTTTGTATTTTGAAGACTGGGAGATGCACATTCCTAGAATATAGAAGGCACCAAAAAAGGTTTTAGGTCCAAGGCAAAGTTCTTTTTTTAGGATGTTTGCTTGCAGCTCCTGCTGAAGTCAACCGGAACTATTAATGTTCACCCAAGGGCAAAATTTGACATATAACATTTATTTTATGCCATACACAAGTCTGAATAGAGATAATATGAAATGCATAACTGAAAACTAGATAATAGGTTTGGATAAAGCAAAAAACTGAAAGGCAGCAGTTGTCAGGGGCATGATTTAGTTTGCCACAGCCCTTGTGCAATTCTATTACCATCCGCTTTTTCTGCTGGGGTGACACAGCTAACACAAAAGTATTAATACATCTTTTGATGTATTTTTGTTTGAATCACACACAGACTTCTGCCTAGAAATATTGAATTACTAGTGGGCCAACAGTACGGAAAACAACTCATGACTTTGTCATTCCCCAGCCATTCCCCTGAATCCTACACTGTCAATTAGGTAGCACCATGGTGGTCTTCCTTCTCCCAGTGTGAGTAGAAAGGAGCTTATGTTATCAGGAACATGGGGTTTAGAGATTACAACCACAGTGATTTACAGTGACCTGCAAACCATTCTGAAAACAGCTTAACGCTGCTTTCCATATAACAAAAATATTGAAAATGTCCATATTTTTCCCCTTTTGAAGGTCAGCTTTAATACTTTTCTTATTCCTTCTGGCATAGTAAAGCATCAGCATGTTGCTGCTTTAATTTCTCCATAAGAGAAAGAGATGCAGAGAGAATAAAAAATAAAAAAATAATTTAAAAAAATCAATCATATTGCACTAAACTAATGTACTTAAAGGCAAACCCTTTCTTATGACAGGCTTTGCAAAGACCAAGCAGTTATAGCCTTGTTTTTCTCATGTTCATTTTGTGAGAAATGAGAGTAGCTCTTAGGAATTATCTGCATGATTATTAAGGTGCAAGAACTGAAACCAAAATAAAAGCAGAGTATTTGATTGAAAAAAAAAAAACACTAAACCTTTAGAATCTATCTGCTAAAGAAATAAAAGTAGTAAAGATCTCACTCCTCTGAAGTGCCAAAGTGCCTCTTTTTCAATCTGCTCATTTGAGGTGGAGAGTGGGACAGAAATGGAAAGAAGGAAATTTGAAAGAATCCTGCTAGGAGGTAGGTGTTCAAGTTCACCTCCCATATGAGAAGTCAAGTCCAGAATCTGCATAACCTACCTGCTCTAATGTCTGCACACTCAGACAATGTCTAGACAATTCTACTGTAGGTAACAGCCTTTCTATGCTGCTACCAGGAACAGGAGCCATGCGTGAATTACTTAAAAGTCTTAAGGAGCACCTACCTATGGAGAGGGAGTACAGAAATGCCACTCTGTGTTTATGTATGTGTATATATGTACCTGTGTGTGTATGGGTGTGTGTATACACATAGGTTGATTAAAAACAAAGTACAGAGGAAGTTACTACAGTTAGTAATAAAATTCATTGTGCTATCTATGAAGAACTGTCAAATAATATACATTTCTTTGGACTTTCTGACAGTCTCTACTCATTCCAACTAAATTATGCAATTAGCTAACAGTGAAACTGTTCTGGTCTAATCCATTAGCATTACACCATGCACCAACATGAAGGCTATCAAAATTCAAAGATAAATATATATTACTACATTACCTAAACTTTGCTCTATTTTTCTTTGATTGAAGATAATTTTCTGTACAAAGTCCAAAAAGTCAATAGAAGCAGCAAGTGCTCTGTATCTCTGAAATTTAAGTTAGACTGAAGCTTAAGGGGACATACAGTGATGTTTTCTCCCTTGTTTGTACTTATATGAAAACGCTGTTTAAGTGGATATTTATATGAGATTTTAAGGAAGGAGGAAAAGAAAGGAACAGTTAATGACAAACTCTTATTACTATATTTCAACAATGAGTCCATCCAGGAATAAGAACATGAGTAAGTTCACAAAGAAAACAATTTACATTTAAAAAGTTAACAGGTCACTTAGGAAGAAATGCATCAGTATGTCAGTGAAATCTGGATTTAAAGGAGAGAAATGGCATTAGTCAGCAAACCTATATGCTTGGGTCTAAAGTGCTGCATTTCTGCTGTCCAGACAGAGCAGGACTGGGATTAAGGCGAAGTCAAATGAGCTTCACAGCACAAAACTTCCTAAAAACATGTGCAAGAACGTGGTCATCAAGGGAAAGGAAGAAATTCAGTATCAGCTCCTAGTGTTTCAGATTCCCAGCTGCAAAATTATCTCAATCAGACAAAAAAAAACCATATTCAATAAGGAGTGATGAATTGCATCTTTTTAATTCCCACAGCCTATCTTAGAGACAGGAAAAGGGAAGAGCAAAACATGAGTAGAGTGTAGCTGCCTAATTCAAGAGGCAACACATTACATATTTGCAGGCCATCGGAACATTATTATATCTATTTCTATTGTAAAATTTCTAGCACACCAGAAATCTATTAGCAATGGTGTTCTGGCAAACCACAAAAGAGAAATACATCCTCTTATACCAAAAAAGAAACAAAGATCACAGAATGATTATGGATAAGTAGAGGCTAAAGATCAGCAAGCTCACCCAGAAAATACATTGTAATGTAAGATTTAACAATTCTTCCAAAAAGAGAAAGACAAAAGAAACTCTCTAACTTTGCACCAAAGCAAAGGCTGTGCACATATAGATTAAAAGCTCCAGCCATCGTTTTTCATTAACACTGGAAATGTATTTATATTAATCTCTTTAGCAGACTTGGCAGCTGTGTTACAGTGTCATATTCAGCTCGATCTTGGTGTTTCTTTGCAGTTTCACAATTCGTGATTTCCACTTACTGATGAGCAGCTTTCCAGAGTGAATACACTAAATCAAATTTATTCTTTGGTTAACTTTTAGGAAGTTTCCTCTGTAATCAAATTGGACACCTGACATAGGCAGAAATACATTAATAATCTGACACCTTGGGATTGATTACTGTCCCTTCAGTCATCAGGAGAATTCCCCTGCTTTTATAATTAAGCAAAAACAGAGGTGATGCTAAACATATGGCAACAAAAAAAAAAGCTTTCCATCTCTTCCTTTAGGAAGTGGAGATACATCAGAATTTCCTTACTTATTCACTCTGAAATCATGCATAACTCTATTATAGGAATATTACATCAAGCTCTTCTTTTTTCCTTTTGTCTCATCATAACTTCATTGACCACTGTCTAAATTTGACAGACCAAATGGGAAGCGTGATTCATTATAAGAGCAATAACAAGCAACTGTAATTTTACTGTCGCCACCAAGGCTGTCTCTGTGAAAGGAAGGTTGAATGGGTGTCACATGGATTACCACACTTACAGTCAGAAAAGGCACGGCTTTGCTCTAACTGAACTGCTTTGTAGAGGGAAAATCTTTAAGATGTATTTAGTTATGTCTACCACGATTTAGTCTCAGAACTCTCACTATGGTATATTTGATAACACTCAACTAAGGGCCTAAAATCTGTCCCACCCTCTGGACATGAATGCTTTCATTCTGTTCTTCTGGAGCAAATCTCACATCTTTGATATTCAGGCCAACCTCAGTAGGTCATCAGGAGGGGTTTTACTCTAGGAGATGAGTACATCCTGTACATTTGTAACTCTTCCTGCATGTTTCTACTCTCCCCAATAGACTCTTCAGCAAGAACATGGTAACAGGTAAACAACACTGGACAAAACCAAATTCAACTGTTATAAAGCTAGTTTTAAGTGGTTTTATTTCTTTGGAGAAAGAAGGGAAGAAGATCAAGAGAAAAAAATGCATTTTTTCTCAAATGACCTTTTACGTCTCAAGAAAGGGCAGAAGCCCAATTTAGATGAAATATCCCTTTGTAGGTCATCTTTAATAAAAGTACAAGATGATTCTTCCCCTTCACCTCACTGTATATCACACTAGATGACAGCATTCTATTTCCTTTGGGATAGTGGAAATAAAGTAAATGGAACACAATAGGGACACATGATAAATACTCTCTTAACATTGTTCTTTTTTTTTTTAAGAAATAGAACTATTATCATACAACCAGTACTTCAGTCAATCGATAAAGGGATCTTTTTTTGGCTTACATGACTTTATTTGTATTTTATGGTAATACAAGCAGATTCCATAATCCTCCATTAAAACATTTGAAAAGAAATAGAAAAGCTAAAAAAGAAGTTCTCTTCAATAATATATCAGAAAACAACCACATGCCTCAGTATTTCTGTTAGGATTATCAGACAAGACATTTCATTAAACAACTTCTTCATATATTGGTGCAAAGTAAATTATTCCATATTTTCTTAAAACACCGATTTTAATGACCTATTTGATTAGGTGTACAAGTAAGGTATCTCTCACTGCCTCATTCATCTACTACTACTTCATAATACAGCTTGGACAATAAAGATCTAAAACTAAATAGGAAGCAATCAGCTATTTGAAGAATTTTAGAAACATAGAGAGTTCTGTTCAAATCAGAAGATTATTTAGAAGGAAAATTTATTATATAATTGAACAAAACAGGGAAATAGATGGACCATTACAGAAAAATCACAATAACAACAGGTCACAAACTGTAAAGTCTAAAGGCCTGGAAAGTATCAAACAAGTCCAGCAGTTTGAATAAGGGAGGATCAGGTTATAGCCAAGCCAACTCTCATCTACAGTACAGAAACAGAGTACCTTTCAGTTATACACAAGAAGTGAGAGGTTTACCAGTAGGAAAGCTGTCTATCACAAGCCAGTCTACAATTCTAAAGCATCCTCCAGGGTGAAAACCCTCTAATAAAAGGCGATGACCCTGACTCAGCCCAGGGCGCTGTGGGGAGCAGCGGTACCAGCAGGACAGGGCACAAACCCCTATGAGTGAGAGCTACTTCTGCCTTCCCTGGCCACAGCACCCCTGACAATAGGGAAATGGAGCAATGAGCTGGACCAGTATTTCCTACCAGATTTGCATTTGATAATTGGTGCTCTGGGATTTGAAAACTTGATTTTTCTGTGTGTTCTGGAAGAGGAAAAAAGTCTCCCCATATGGAGGGGTTCTTACACTAGGTAATAACCTGCTGCTTCTCATGCTAAGACAGCCAGGAAGAGAATCAGAGCAACATGTATGAAGCCTTACAAACCAAAGTGCAGAATTTGATTTGCTTGTGGTTTTCATCAAGGAAACTCTTTCTGTACCAAGAAAAGAGAATTGACTGTAAATGGAGTTTTACCCACTAGCAGGTCCCAACCAAATGAAAACAATTACATTAAAGACCACACCATACAGAAAGTCTTCCAAAAGAAGCCTGTTTCCAGCCACTTGAGTAAGGACACGTGAGCACACCCATCCTGAATCTTACTAACAAAACGCATTAAAAAATGCTATATAAATTTCACATAACCACAGAAACAAATAGCTGCAGACTTCAAAGGTAGCACCTTATGTCTGTAATAGATGCTGCAAAGTCAGCAAACAAGTCCAATGCTTTGATACAACAGAGTTCCTGTGCACAATTTGAGCGCTGTTACTTGCTGGCTAAGATGTTCCATATGTTAACAACATATTGTTTTAATACTGCCTGTTCATTCAGTTTCTGGACTAAAACCACGTTTCTGCGGAAGAACTACTATCCTGAGTAAAAAAAGGGCTGAACAACCTATTCCTTGTGTAATGATCTTACAGAATTAAAGACCATGAGTTTGCAGGCTGATGGTTTTCCAGCCATTCATTAGGTCCTCCAATTCTACACCAGAAAGCCTAATAGTTTTTATTGCTTTCTTTCTCCATATCTTCATTCCTAGCTCCATGCATCATTTGACTCATTGTCTAGAAAAGGAAATTTCAATTCATTTCACTGCTTAGCTGCAGAAAGTATTTGAGCCCCAAGCTAAACGGCCTGCAGCACTTCCTCTGTTTCTCTAAGTGCTATTTTTACAGAAGGTTATGATGCCAAAGGAGTTCTCAAGGAGAAAGTAAAATACAGGGCAGAGTGGCTGGACAACACTAGGAGAGACATATGAAGGGAACTGTATCAGCAGAAAGTCAGCTGACTCAGGGAAGAGACGCCCTATAAATATAGGGCACAGTTTAGAAAACGTCTGCTATTCACATTCCAATTCACACACCTTCCTGTTTACTACCCTCTCCCTATGTCTTACTCCAAGTAGTATTTATACGTAACAATTCCTAGGACCATAGTAATGTTGTAGCAACAGTGGTCTGAGAATCTAATTGACAGAAAGCAAGAAATTAAAAATAATCACTCTTATTAGACCAGTTTGCATGGCTGTTGGTTGCTTTTGTAAACACAAATCCTATTCTTGCCGTTAAACCATAACCAAATAAAGAAATTATTGGAAAGGTCAAGGGTTTGTTTTGTATTATTTACAGATGTGGCAGTAATCTATACACAAACCAAACATTCAAGTAAAAACTCTGGTGCCTAAACTGAAATTAGCATATAAGGATATAATTTCATTTCAACAGTAAATCCAGAAATTACACTTTGACTGTCAGAGCCACTTTTTAAAGGCTAAATCAAAAATACAATTTTTCTTTTAAAATCTCTCATAATGGCTTATATGACTGTTAAAGTTACTGTCACTTGGAGATACTTGACACTTAGAAGATAAATTCATAGGTGCTGAAACATGTTATTTGATTCTTCCCCTGGTTTAAGCCATTTTACTTAAAAGTTAATGCTAAACATAGCACAAGATTGATCTGCACATGATGAAGAGATGAAGTATGTGTGTGTGGAGTATATTCCTCCTAAGTGACCTGGTAATCTAAGGTCATCAAGAAAGAAAAACATAATACTAAAAGAATGATAATATCTCTCCAGAATAATTAATTATTTTCTTCCTACACACACAAAAATATACAGTAACACAGTCTCTATAATTACTTCTGTGTCCAAAAAATCAGACCACGAAAAGGTAATTTACTCAGTGCTGATAATCCCACATATTTTAATTACTCTACTCTAAAACAACAAATGCTGCTTCCAGTGAATGTTATTACCTAAGCACAGTAAAATATTCTTTATCACATTCATTGAGAGGAAAAAAAAGGACTGACCTTTTCAGAAACTTTAATGGGCCAGGAGTGAATGCACTGCAGTTACACAATTGGAAATAACAGATAAATTGAACAAATTATCTTTGTCATTCTCATTTTAACCAGGATGCCAATTAAGCGCTCACAGGAATTTTACAGACATCACTTAAACTTTTCATATCCAACTGAAATCAACAAACCTGTGTTGATTTCAATAGCCTTTACCAGTAGCTGGTACTAAATCAACAAATCTAGCGATGATAATAGAGAAAGAATCATAACAGAAAATTGTTAATCTAAAACTAAATTATACTATAAAAAATAAAATGCAATTGATTTATCAAAAGCAATTTACCATTTCAAGAGAAGTTTTAAGCATAACAGAACAGTGCACAAAAAAAAAAACCTGAAGGAAGGGAATAAACTTAACAAAAATCAACACAGGTTTTATAGTATTATCAAAGTAATCTGGTATTTTTCTTCCATGGGATTACAAATTCCATAGTAATAGTGATTATATAATAAGATCAAAGAACATAGTTCATGTTTTCTAAACAGGAAATTGTGAAGGAAGTTTTTTTAAAAAATAAAATTAAATCCTGAGCAAATCCTGGGAACTATGTAAAGAAGGATGTCAATTAGAATGTGAAACCTGTGCTACCTTTATACCTGACACTGTCAAAATGCAGTAGTAAATATACAATTCAGCAGGAATATACTGATAAATAGGGGAGGTCATCAAAAAGGAACAGAAATTATTAAAGGCCTTAAAGGATGCCATTTTATCAAAGATCCAGGAGCTCAACCTTTGGAATATAACAAAAAGAAGGCTGATTTGCTATATATACCAAAGTGGAAGGAAAACTCAGTGCTGTAGAGCTTTTTTAAACTGAAACACTGGTTCAAACGTTTAGCAATTAGGGCAATTAGCTATTCAAACAATTTATATTTTGACAAATTCTTAATTCCCACACTACTTCATCACAAAAATGAAAAAAAAAAAAAATTTCCAACAAACCACAAGAGGCAGGAACCCTTTACAATTATGCTACACAGGTCTAACTGCATAATCCCAGCATTCTCCCCAGTCTCAGGATGTTTAGTGATACACTAGCAAAACCTTAAATTTTTACCTTACCTTTCTTTGTCTTTGAGCCCAAACAGAACTAGTTGTCAGAAATCTCTGCAGAATTAGCATTTCTCATTAAGCATAAAAAAATGTAAGTCATTCAAAATCAGTTTGTACAATATACATGTTAGCAACAAACGGAATAATTGCCTCCCAGAGAACAAAATCAACCTCTGATTTTCAGCAACAATATAAATGAGAAAGTGTTTCCCAAGGCTTGTTTGCAATTATGACCACATTAGTTTTTCCATCACAAACTAGTACAAGGAAAGAATGACTTTGCAAAACAGGGCTGTGAAAGAACAATCCTGTTGGGTCAGCTGGGGTTCTAATCACAGAGCACATGATAAACACTACACAACAAGTGATTCAAAGAGAGTGCAGAACACAGTTCAGGATCTCATTCAGAATATAGACCTGAACATAGTCTATATTGTGCCACATGTAAACTGATAATAAATATTACAATTAAATTTTCAGAGCACTCTCATATGGTTAAAAAGGCCATTATTTTAAGTAAGAATCAATTACTGAAATGTGATCGTACCCAAGTGGGGCTCCTCAACCTGCGTGCACACAGCATGAACAAGAAAAGTGAACAGAGCTTGAATTCCCTTGATCCCAATAAATTCCAGCCACCAGTGGGAAAAAGTTGGGACTGTGTGAAGCCAAGATGTTCATTAAAGTAACTAAAAAGGGACTGAGTTGGACTTTAGGAAGATGCAAAACAGATCAAAGGAAGTGCTGCGCTTCCTCAAGTTTGATTACTGAGCACACATAGTTACCCAAACAGTTACCAGGCACCATCACAAAAATACCAGAGATGGTAAAGCACAGAGCACTTTTAGAGCAGGAAAGGCAGACAGGTCCTCTCACACCCAGCAGCACAACCCAGCAGGTCACACCACGGGGAGTCCCTCGGCTGCACGCCCGTCCCGCAGGCAGGAAGACCGCAAGACTAACAGGGGCAGCGCAGGAGAAAGGCTCACCAAAAACTACAATAGTCACAAATGGTGTAACTGCATTTTTTAAACCACTTGGGGAAATTAATCCTTTTGAATTCCACACAGCCAAATGTTTACAATTTAGAGCAAATTTAGGAATATGTTTTTCATTTACAGCTTACATGACACATTGATATTAGTGTTGGAGACCATTTGCCAAGAGAAATTACAGGCAAGGTTTCAGCAGTTTGCCTCATGAAAATGCTGGCACTTGTCTGTCAAGCTGCCTTTTATTTTGCTTCTGTTTTCAGGATTTTTTGATGAAGTTTACAATCTGATTCTGTAAGTTTTGCAAGACTAGTTAAAAGACATTCCTAATAAATATTCCCCAGAAAGCATGAGGAATGTGTCTGTATCCTTCTCAGCAGAAGCTGCAAAAACATTCAGTGGCAAGGCAAAATAATTCAACTGCTGGAGTTCAGGAACCTTCCAGTATCACTAACCAGAAATAATTTAAATTAAGACTGATATATACAAAATATCTATCAATATTTTCTGAATAAGCTTTTTTGGTTTTGCCTACCTTTTGATAAACTAAGAGAAAAGGGTGTTTATTTTCCACATAGAGAACAGAATGACTTCAGAGATTTTAAAATTTGTCTGATATTTAATTTTTCAGTCTTCTGAATGTAGTTGATCACCACAGCCATTAATTTATACACAGTGTTGGTACTTCTTTGGGACAGAGCCAGCTGTTCAGGACCTGTCTTCAACAGGAAGAGAAGATGTGTGAGCTTCCTAAAGTGACAGTTTCTGACCACATCTTGCCCAGCCTACTACTTCTTTATAGATTACTTTCTACTAAAATATGGACAAGAGGAATTAAATTTGTGTTGCAAGAAGAGAAAGCAGGTTTTGATTATGCTCCATCCTAGTGACTGAGCATCACCAGGAAGGACAGAACAGTACCGAAGCAGTGAATATAAATTTGAAATCCTTATTTATGCTTGTGAACCTTCAGAGCAGCTCCTCGTCACCACAGACCTGAGGATCCCAGGCTACCAATGTGTTCACTCTCAAAAAAAAAAAAAAAGACAAAAGCATGATCGGGGAGTACATGCAGGTAGCCAGATGCTTCAGGGAGATTTCTGAAGGCCAAGCATCCCCTCACCAGTGCACCTGGTGTCCACAGTGCACCTCAGAAGTGACCACATTTCAAACTCATACTCAAGAAACACTCTCTGCCTGTCTCCATGATGGGAGACACCTCAGCCCTTATATGAAGGTTGATGCTGCATCTTTTTTACCCATCGTGGGTACCACAAAGTGAACCTGGGGTGACCACCCAGAGCCCATGCACTCTCCAGCCAAGCACAGATACTGCAGTTTTTCTGATTACCCATCTGGCAGCACACCCCTTCCAAAACTAACTCCATGACCACAGATTGTTTTGGGCCATCATGCCATCAGGTCTTGGCTGCTTCACCTGCAGACAAACATGCCCTGGTCCAAGTCCCCTCAGACAGATCCACATGGGTTGCAGGACCAAAAGGGCTTCAAAGAGGCTTTCTGAAACACGTCCCATTTCCTGATGAGCTCTGCTGCTTAATCACATAGTTAAAACCCAAGATAAGAGTGTAATTTAAGAAGAAATACTCTGCATGAAGAAAGAAAGAGCCATTTGCTGAGCCATGGATGCCATGAAAGTACTAAAAATGTCAAGGGGAAGGAATTAAAAAAGAAAATGAGGACGCACACTTCACTGCTTTGTGAGTGCTGCACTGGGTCAATGGCCAGTGCTGGACACATGTGGAGAGCGAGAAGGCTGTGAGCAGCACCTGCCTGCACTGCCCAGCCAGCCAGCCCCAGCTCTGCTGGTGCTGGAGGCAGCACTAACAAGGAACAGCCTGAGAAAACAGCTCCATTAGATGCAGCCCTGAACACATAAGGATACCGAGGCAACGGATTCATAAACACACCGACGCAACTAATGTGTCCCTAACCTCTGCCTAAGGGATTGAACCTTTTAAAAATACAGCTTATTCGATCTGAAAGCTTCTTTGTAAATGCTTCAGCCAGTTGAACATGCAAGAAAAGCTAAAAAGAAACACTGTATCTTAAAAAAAGCTCATTGTAGAGACACTATGGCAACTCAGTGGAAAAAAGGAAGAGAGAACGAATGGTGACTTATGAGGAGAAAATACCACCATCATTGGGGAAAAAAAAAGGAAACTACACTATAATTATAACAGCTTATTATTATTTTTTATTATCATTCCAAACTATGCTTCAGTGTATTTCACATCTGCATTTAATGTGAAAAAATGTGCATTCGCAACTAGTTGAGATCCAAAGTGAGCAAGAGAAAGCACACAGATTTCAATGTTAAATTAAAACTACCACACTTTAATGCCAGTTGGAATTTTTTTTGTTTCCTTCCTCTCACTTGCATCCAGAACTTGCAGAACACTCCTCTCCCAGGCCTCAGTTTTCTTGATGTCTAAAATGTCAGTGTAAGCTCTGCTTCTTTTTATTTCCCTGCCCACCCTGGGTATCTTCCCAGCTTGTTTCACTGCAGAAATCAGCCTTTGCTTGCAGGCCACTCCTTGGCAGAGGAAGGTATTAGGAAAGTTGCTTCAACCAGCACCCAGATTCAACAGAATCATACAATATCCTAAGTTGGAGGGTACGCATTGGGATCGTTGACCCCAACTCCTGGGCCTGCACAGGACATCCCAAGAGTGACACCATGTCCCTGAGAGCATTGTCCAAATGCTTCTTGAACTCTGTCAGACTTGGTGCTGAGATTGCTTCCCTGGAGGGCCTGTTCCAGTGCCCAACCACCCTCTGGGTGAAAAACCCAACCTAAACCTCCCCTAACTCAGCTTCATGCCATTTCCTCGAGTCCTGTCACTGGTCACCACAGAGAAGAGATCAGTCCCTGAACCTTCTCTTCCCCTCATGAGGAAGTTGTAGACTGAAATGAGGTTTTCCCTCAGTTTCCTCTTCTCCAGGCTCAACAGACCAAGTGTCCTCAGCCACTCCTTGTAAGGCTTCCCTTCCAGACCCTTCACCATCCTTGTGGCACTCCTTTGGACAATCTCTAATAGTTTCATGTCTTTTTTATATTGTGCACACAATATTCAAGGTGAGGCCACACCAGTGGAGAGTAGGGCAGGACAATCACCTCCTTTGACAGGCTGGGAATACTGTGCTTAATAGTAGCACGTCCTTTGGTGAACTGAGGAGATAAAACAGAAGGTATCAGGCAATGGGGGAAGAGAGACAAGTAGGAGACAGTGAACATTTCTGCCAGCCTGAACTGTCAAGTGTACAGAAAGTTGCCAAGGAAAAGATTGCAAGAAAAACAAGAATTTTGTGTGGTACCTATGGTGATGGAAAAGTGGACAACTATTCCTAATGTAAAGATAAGAGAAAGAAATATGTGACTCTGGAGAACTAAGTAAGAACAGAAATGGGAAATACACAAACACAACAGAATTGAAAATACAAAAGGTATACAACAGGGTATGCTATGAGATAGCAAAAGCAAATGCAGCAAAGGAAACAGAGAATCTGTCAGATAAAAAGATGGATTTGAAGAGAATAGAGAAAATAATGCCCACACGGAAATTAGCAAAACCCAGAAAAACTATTTGTGGACAAGCACTAGGAGTCAGGCATATTTTAGTTTCTGATTTTTTTAAGCTCTTTGTTTGCTACTCTCATTTTCAGTTTGGACTTTATTTCCTCCATAAATTGGGGAACCACATGGAGGAATAAACACTTTCACTGTGACTGACCACCACTGATATCATAACTACAGATGATGCTCAGACATATTCATATGTACAAGTCATATACAACAACCTTTAAACAACATGGAAACTGCAAGAAAGAAGACAGACAAAGGCTGGGAGAGTCTCTCCTTTCTGATAATCTATGCATTTCAAATTATTTCTCCCCTCTCTGTCCCCCATACCTCCTTTACCATTTTTCAAATGTGCATTACACATAAGAGCTAATTTTACCACAGGGGCCTACTTCAGCATGCTTTAGATATTAGCAGAGGTTCAGCTATAAATACTTTTCCAGAGGATAACTAAAATATTGAACCTTGCTGCTTACAAGAATTAGACGACTTTTCAACTATAAAGTGAGTGTGGTCTAAATTTGCAAACTACTTCTCAAAAAAATTAGTCTTTTTTCTCAGGTCCCTTAAAATATACACACAGAATATACTATGGAGAACAAGAACTGCAAAAAAAGAAAAATATATACAACCTTCTGAATGAAGCAGATTTTTTCACAGGAATGATAATTAAAAATACATTTTAAATGTTTGTCTGGTTTACACTTGGTTATTAAAATGCTCACAGCTACCAGTTTTCAGCAAATCCATCTTTTAATATCCAGGGAGGCTCTGAGTGAGAAATTTGCTTTTATGATAAACTGAAAGAAGGCAAAGCCACACCTGGAGTTCTGTGTCCAGTTCTGGGCTCCTTGGTAGAAAAGAAATATGGAGCTCCTGAAGCAAGTCCAGCAGAGGACAGCAAAGATTATTAAGGAACGGGAGCATTTCTCTTCCAAGGAAATGATGAGGGAGCTGGTCCTGTACAGTCTCGAGTAGAGATGCCCGAGACGGGACCTCACCAATGTCTATAAGTATCTGAAGGGAGGGTGTCAAGAGGATGGAGCCAGGCTCTTCCCAGTGGTGCCGAGACACGAGGAGACAAAGACACAAGGAGACAAAGACAAGGGACAAGGACAAAAGGCAATGGGAAGAAACTGATGCACAGGACATTCCACCTGAACATAAGGCAAAACTTCTTTACTGACCCAGTTTGGGTTTTCAGGCTAAATAGGGTGCACCAGGGAGCCCCTTGGTGCTCCTCAAAGGAGCAGGCCCTGCCCCAGGTGGGGGACAGGGGCTGCAACCTGGTGACAGAATGAAGAGACACGCAGGATCTGTGGAAAAATGGCGAACTGTTTATTAAAGAAAGGTTACAAGGTTTTATAGGGGTCCTGTATAGCAGGGGCTAGAATTGGGGTGGCTATTTAAAACTCCTTCAGGGGTTAGGATAACATACAAAACTAGGGGAAGAACTAATGGTAACAAAAAGGGAAACTATTGGGTTAACAGGGGTAATAAATCATTCAGGCTATCCTGTCTTTCTGGCTGTTGCCAGCACAGCTGCCTCCAGGGAGTTACAGAGGCCTATATCTTGGTCTCCTGGGCTGGAGTGATATCTTTCCACAGCTCAAACCCAGGTCCAGGCTTTAACTTAACCCCAACACTTTACTATGCAGGTGACTTAGCACTGGAACAGATTGTCCAAAGAGGTTGTGTAGTCTCCCTCAATGGAGAGACAGTCAAGATCCTTTGGGACGCAATTCTGTGCCATGAGCTCTAGGATGACCTGGCTTGAGCAGGAAGGTTGGACCAGATGGCCCACTGTGTTCCCTTCCAGCCTGACCCATCCTGTGATTCTGTGACTCTGTGAAATGAAATTATAACACTAAAATGCTAGTTACACTGCAATAGCTACTAAGTATCAACAGTGGGAATATCAAAGTCTACAGTGGTACTCAACAAAATAACAGAAGAAATTAAAATATACTACTATAGATGAACTCAATACCTAAACCAGCATTTGTGTCATAACACAGCCTCTAACACCTCCACTGAAAAATTACATTTCACTGGCACCAGGTCTTGAACAAACGTAGAATAAGACACAGTCATTACTTACTGGTTTAGCGTCACATCTAGGACGAAAGATGATCCAAAAGCATCAACCTGGAAGCTGGCTCGGGCAATGTGGGTAGACTGCAATATGGAAAAGACTGAAATTATTGTTCAGACACAACAAAACATATTGTACTGGTTTGTGAATGCAGAAACAGAATACATATACACTAAGTATATAGATGTTCCTTAACCTGACTCTGGACATCAACCAGTGGAGAACAGCTGAGACGTTACTGGTTTGGTCAGTCACATATACATTCCCAATTCTCACCAACATTACCTGAAAGAAACTGTTCATTCAGACAGACTCATTTAGGACCATATAGTGAGCTGATAGCAGTGGGTTAAAATATAATTAGTTGCATTTTCTTTAAAGCTCTGACTCACCACCCTGTAATCTATCTCCTCTTAAAGACTCCCAAAACTCCAGGCCCCTAAACATTCACTAAAACCAAAGAAAAATGGGTGGTAGAAACATCTTTCTTTCTTTTCTTTTTCTTCCTTTCTTTGCCATATATTTTCCCCAAATTAATTCCTTTCACAGTCCTAGAGAATACAAACACGGGAATACTTCGTAACTCATGATCTACCAGAAACAGTGTTTTATTCCAATAGTAGAGGAAGAAAACACTCAGCTACCCAATAGAAACACAACACTTGTTTCTAGACCTGAAAACTCTCAAGAAACAGAACAGCCGTGGTATGTAGCTAATTAATAGGAAAAGCTACTTGCAGACATTTTGGAGGAGTATCAACTTTGTTCTTATTTTCTTTCCATTGAAATCGGCACATTGAGATTTGAAGCATGTAGACAGAGGACCTAAGAGGAAACACTGAGGAACCACTCACAACTCTAAACTACACTTCTCCAAATAAATACAATACAGGACAGTACAACTGTAACAAATGATTTATTGAAAACTCTGGGAAACACAGGACATAATGGGATAATGTGAATCATCAAATCCACTCTCTAAAACTACTGGCAGGCTTTCAATAGGCATTAAATACAGAAGAGCTAAGAATACCAGTTTCCCTGGAAAGGAACAGCAGCAAAGAAACAGAAAGTCAACAGAATCATGACTTTTTTGATTATTACATTTTTTAGTTGCCCTACAGCAAAATTTTCTTTTCATGTCTACATATATAAGCATGAGTATTAATAAATAAAACAGACAACAACCATGAATACGTTTCCTCAAACATGATGAATGTTTTAAAAAAAAAACCCAAATGTCAGGACAGCTTCTTTTAGTAGAGGACCCTCAGGCTGAGGGCCCTCTATAAAAATGCCTGGCTGTGTCACTGCAGTGGACCTGCATGCAAAATTGCATGACAGGAAAATCCACACACTTACATTACACTTCAGAAGGACACAGTAAAACTGGAAAGCTTCATAGAGAGTGCCTCAGTAGATACAATTCAGTGTCAGAAATCCTTTTGGCTATCTCCATTAGACCTAACACAGGCCACAGGTCTTTGCTAAGTGGTTCTTGTAATTTCTGGATGATTTAAGACCTTCTTTTTTGCACAAAATGTATAGTTTTTGACCAACTAACTGAATATAACATATAATTTAGCTTATCTGGGCAAATAATTTCAGTGATTAATTACCATCAATATTAAAAGCCTACTTTCTATCAAAAAAAAAGGTTAAAAAAATAATAAAAAAGCAAGACAACAAACAAAAAACACAGCCAGCTGGCAATGACAGACACCCACAGAATGTACAGACACCCACAGTACATACGGCACCCACACATAGGACCATCATTTAGCTATTTCTGGCCTGAAGCAGCTATGCAACCACAAATACAGCAAAAACAACCATCAACAAATTATCACATTACCATTGTTGTTTCTTTTCTACCTCTCAGGCTGCAGTCTGCTTTGAATGATTTTAAAATTTCATCTTCTCTTGCTGGATGTGAATTTCTAAGCTGCTGTTCACAAACAGCATGTGACAGGCCAAGTATTAAATAACAAACAAGGAGCCAATGCTAGTTTTGTCATTCCCTTGTTCCACTGCAGCACATTTGCTAACCTTAACTGACCTTCATTTACCTACCTGCACTGCAACAACCGTCTTCTAATCAAAGGAGTAATGGCAGCCCAGTTGTTTGCTTATCATCATTGCATTATTAAATGCAAAGAGTATTCTACTGCACTTTATTATTTGTTTGTTAACAGTATATGCCATCATTTAGATCTCTTTACACAGTATAACCAAGTCTTCTATATGACCATATGCTGGTACCAAAAGACAGTTAGTCAGTAAGAACAGAAAAAGCCTAACATGGATTTCTAGATGTACATATACTAAATGTAGCATTTGTCATTAAAAGGTATTCAACTCATAGACCATAAGAGCAAAAATGACTAGATTGTTTTGGCTTGGTTTTTAACCACTAGATATATTGCACCATATTGATTTGGTCCAGGAGATTTCCGCTCTTGAACATGTCTCTAAGATAAACAATTACAAGGCTAATGTATTTCTAAGGTGACCCTGGACCAGAGTTACTCCCTGACAGAAACTGTTGATGTGGATTTAAGGGAGAAAATACTTCTTAATAAATTCATATGAAAAACATTACACAGATGTAACCATCCCCCAAGACTCGTGATACAAACCCAGAAAGCTTACCATTAATTTTAAGCTCAAATGCAATCAAGTGTATCCCAAGGGTATTTCAAGCCTTCTGAGATACCAAAACATTTTGGATAGCTTAACAAACTCAGCCCTTTCCAGAAACTGCAGCCCTTCCTTCAGCCCTGACACGTGTTTGTAAAGCACTGTCACACTGCACGCTGTGGGCTGCTGCCAAAAACGAGCAGTTCTGCCCCATCCTGGCCATGTGTTCCCACCTACTCCCCCTTGTCAGCTCAAGTGACTAGCCATAAAGTCAGATTAGCATCAGAAAATTAATCACATGGAGTGGATCCAAGTTTTGTCAGACAAATAAGCTGATCCAAATAAACCATGAGGTAGGTGCAATGCAAAGAAGCTGGAGGGCACACCCAAGAGAGACTGAAGAGGAAGACAGATTTCCCCTTTCAATGGCAGATAACAAATCTCATTCAGCATAAAAAACCCCTACCTCTTAAGAGTTCCAGTCAGTACATTTTTTCAGAAAACAGTTCTTCTAAATATCTGGTTAAGAACCACAAAATAAAGAAATGGATTTTTTAAAAGTCTTGGTTCTACATTATTTTTAAGTACATCTGCCTGCCTGCTCAGTGAATAGGTAAACTGGCCAGCTGCAAAAGAAGCTTACATTCATTGACATATGTCAATAAAAGAACCCAAAGAAAGGAAATAAGTACTTTTCCATCTATACCACCCCATTCAAGCAGAGACAAAGACACCTGCAAAACTGAAAAAAACACTGAAGCAAAACAATTAATTATGTTGTTCAGTTCTCAAACCAAGGAATTTTCTCGGAAAATTGGAGGCTTTTCCAACAACCATCAGCTTGATACATCAATGGCTGACAACTGAGTCATAAAAGGGGAGTTCTTAGAGACCAGAAGAGATGTACTCTATGCAGACCATGAACAAGAGCCAGGAAAGGAGAAGCTAACAACTTAATGGAAGAGCACAGCGACGTGCCTCCAATACAATCAGAAAGTTCTGCAATTTTAATGTCATGCAACTGAAGAAGGAAAATATCAATAACACCACTGAAATTAGCTGCAGATGCAATTTCAGATGCAATTTCTAGCGGCACATAAAGTGTATTGCCCTGCAAGCCCCTCCAGCAGAAAATACTAAGCATCCCATGCATCTAGTGCAACTATGCGAGAGCTAACTTCTGTTAAAGATCGTGAAGTGCAAGCATCTCAGAGAATGTCTGAAAGGAATCAAAAGTAAATGGAGTGGAAAGGATTATTTCAACTCAGTAAGCACAATGGTATTTTATCTAAAACAAAGATTAAAAGCTTGAATTCTGGAAAAACAAAAGTGGTATGCAAACCTTCCTGCCAAACCAAGAGCAATGTGATTCCAATTATTTTAAATCACCTGCTCCATGCCTCAGGGATCACTGCAGTAACAGAGGAGATGGACAATCAGTACCAAATATGACTACTTATTATTACAAAGAAACACAACTGAATAATGATGTCCCTTCTGTACTCTGGCTGGGGTTCAGCTTTCTCCAGAAACTGCTCCTGAAGAACGAGCATCTGCAAAGGGAATACAGGTACATCAACTACAACCAACATACATCATTGCAGATCAACATCATTGCACTGCACTGGAGGTAACCTTAAATGTGTTTGGAAGATTTTCATTTCAAACAGGTCAAATACCTTAATCACCAGTGAAACACAAGTTGCACACTTTCTATAATAATCAAACTAACAAGAATTTTGAAAGGAAAAATTTAGACATTTTCCTCACATTGTGTATAATTAGCTGAGTGTTGAAAGCAGCACAGTAACATGATGACTAATATCTTTCCTCACAAAATAAGGAAAAATAATTAAAAACATATCATGATGCAATGTGCAATTCCTCATAACATGTTTCTTCCTTTAGAAGTATCCTTAATAAAGCACTTAGATGCTTTTTAATAAGTTTTGCTGGAAGAGATAACAACAATTTCCATCAAAAAAGAACAGTCTTTTGTAAAAAAAAAAAATTGAGGAGAAAATGCTATTTTTATGCTTGCCCTTTGATGTAAAGAATTTTATATTTACTACTATTTATAGCATTGTGGTTTCTAATTAAAAGATTCTGATCAAATTTGTAGACTTGAAAGAAAAGCACCAAGAGAATCAAGAGATAAAATAATACAGGATGATACAGGAAGAGCAAACTTAGAAACTATGCTTTAGAGTTTGCAAGAACAATGAGGTTTTATAGGGGACATTTGGGGATTTAGTCACATTTACAAAATAATAGATTCCTTAGATATTAATTTAATTTCCCCCCTCTCTATTTCACAGAGCAGAAACGTCAGCTTGTGAACAATCCTTTAAGTGTGCATGAAATAACTGTTTCTTAAGTTTAATAAGGACACAGATAAGTCAATAGGAAATCAAAATAAATATATTAATGAAATTAAATTACAAATATACTATAAATTTTATGCAGGTTTACCTAAAAAGAATTAATTGCTGGTTTGAAAATAATCATTACACTTAGATTTATACTAGAGGAATACAGTGCTAACTGGCACATGTACACACTATAAAAGGACAATTTTCAGCCTCAGTTTTGTTGTAATAAATCCAGTTATGGAGTATTCTGTTGCTGTATGTAAAGTAAGAAATTTTTTAAAAAACTTTTTTACTAGTACTGGGAAGAAAAAAAAATTAAAACTTTGCTCAAAGACAAAATTCAGAAATAAGCCTAGGTCTAATGTTAAAAATAAATAACCAAAGTGTAAGAATCTTCTTTTAAATATACACAATAAAATATACCTGCAACATGATTTCCTCAGGCCCTCTCTATTGCCATTTGCAAATATCTAATTTTAATCAAAAGTTCAGTGTCACTGAACTGGATCTACATACCATAGCATATTAAACAACTACAAAATCTCTTTTTTTACTTTCCCTGGCATTCTCACAATATTTATAGGCACTCGCTGTATTAATCACCATTATTTTTCATTCTTCATGAAAACTCTCTTTTTTTATCCATTGCATAAATCTAAATATCTGTGGGGCATTTTTTTTTGGGGGGGACAGTTTATTTAATGAAAAAAATGCAGAATAGAATCATGGTTTTTACAAAAGGTTTTTATGGCTGCCTCTTCGGGGCACATTTAGTACACAAGTTATTTATTCTGAGAAAAAGCTAGAAATAAGAAAATATTTTAATAGGTCCATGTTCATTTTTTAATCCTGGATCACATATCTGTTCTCCATGCCAAGTGAGGGTGGAGCAGAGGGAGCCCTACACACGATCAGCTGGAGTGTAGTGCCAAGGTCCAGTTCACTGTGGTCGTAAACATGACCTAAAATAGCTTTTCTCCATATAAATATCATAGTATCAATGAACTCTGACAGAAGCAAGAACTACTTATATCTCTAACATGCCAGTAATTAGTCTTCTCAACACGAAAAAAACCCCACAAACAAAATAAAAAGACTCTTTTGTTTATTTGTGTGTTTGAAAGCAAAGGCTGCCTGAATTTGCTCAATACAGTAGGGGGGGGAACAGCACCAGGAAGAAAAGCCCCAAGCACAAACCAATGCAACGTATTTCAGGTGTCACTGCTGCAGAGCCAGTGCCTGGGCAGCAGCACAGATCCTTCTGAGGTCCTGCAGGTGTGTAATGATGAGCGCCAATTGGCTGTATCTGCTCACACACCTCGACTCAGACCTCCACCCAGCATTCCAAAATCATGAGCATCTTTGAAAAGTTACAACAAATTGACTAAAAAAAAAAAATATTCTCATTTCCCCCTGAAAACATCTCCTCTTGCTCTCCTTCCTCACCTCCACTTAATCTTTCTCAAAAATTCACATAAGGTTAAATGATGCAACAATGAAGACATTTCATTTGATCCCACAGATATAATAGGACAAATTTAAGTAACCGAATGGGCAAGATGCTGCTTCCCAAGAGGCAATCGAACACTTGTCTCCAGCACCAGAAGAGCCCTGTGGCACCAGATCTTACACTCACTGAGCTTTTAAGTGTAGAGGATGATGTTAAGCAGCAAGCGAGCAACGGCATTTTTAATTGGTTAACTATTATTACTAATCCATTTGGCAGTAGTTATGAGACATCTGGAGATGTTCAAGGTTTAAGCTATGTTCACACACTCCCCCCAATTCATGGACTCACAGCTGTCTTTTCTTTAATTAGGCTTGTGTACATAACTTACTTATCTTTAAGCATACACAGGAAAGTTTCCCAAGTCAATCTCTTCTTCCAGGGAGCTAACAGGCCTGCTATTAACCCCTACATTTCCCCCTCTCTCTGTATTTGTGCTAGGAAAATCAGGACTCTGAGGAGCAAAGTGCATTGGTGCAAGCCATGGGAGTTTTGTTCTACTCTGACATTTCAACACAGAGCACTCCTCCTGAGTTTGTCCCTGCTGTAGTTCCCGTGAGGGGTGTAGCTCCCCCTCCCCCTGTGTTGTCCCTGCCGCAAAAGACTGCCTTGTCTCCCACTGTTTCGCCACTGAAGAAAACTTATCTGTCTGCAGTGGACCCCCCTAAAAGAAGTTATCTTTCTGCAGTAAATCCCCCAAAGAAACAGAGAAGTCATAAAACTGGTTCTTAAATTTTGCCGTTATCTGTTGTGTCAATTATGCCTCGTAACCTGAGAACCTTTTGGGAGGCGGTGAGAAGAGAAACAGTTAAGGCAGGCATGCTGGTGGATTTGGATCAACAGGACCTCTGCAAGTCTTCTGGTCACAGACTGTGTCCCACAAACGTCCACAGATGATTTTCATACCTCTCTACCAGGATTTTTTACTCGTGCAGATGCTCTTGTAACCCCTACACAGTGTCCTCTCAAGCTGTGACTGCTCCTACTCCTGTCCAAATGCAGGACTTGGTGTCTGGACGGTGGTTCAGCCCTCATCAACAAATAACCTAGGGAAACGGTTATACTTGTGTTTCTACAGATAATGGACTGATGTGGGTTCCTGCTCAGTGTGTGCATCCTGTTCTGTCTCGGGGAGACCAGCACTGATGACTCCTATGCAGGGCAGCTCAGACACCCAGCATGAACCTGGACTGCCGCCCGCCTATCTTCAGTCACTTCTCCATCTCCAATGATGGGGGGGGACAGGAGATTGAGCGGGATTGAAGAGTATCCGGCCCTACACAAACCTGCCCACTAATTCTTAAGTCCATGGAGACCCTGCAAATCGCATGATGACAAACACAGCCCTGAAAGAGTGTTTATGTTATCTTTTGAACTATAAGATTATTATGAAAAAATTATATGGTTTTGAATTTTAAATTAATCATGATGCAGAAATATGTTTATGTTTTACAGGTTATAATTCCATCAAAACAATAATTCAAGTATCAAAGAAACACAGAGTTAAATAGTGCTAATCTAAGTGTGAAAAACAGGAGTGCCGATTTCTCACTTCATAATCATAAAACATGATAAAAACTCAAAAGTTTGTCTGTGTGAGGGTGTGGTGATGGCCATCAAGCGTGACTGAATCTATGAAAATATGTATATGTGTGAATGTATGATTACTGATATATTCTACTTTACTCACAAAATACACAAGCATATTTAGCCTTAGACACTTTATATAAACTTGCCACTAATGTAAACAGTATACAACATGCTACACTGCAGGATTGTACTGCTTTTGACTTCTTACTGCTCAACCATGGACATGGTTGTCCAAAATTTAAAGGAATATGTTGTTTAAATATTTCAAATCACTTTAAGTCCATCTACAAACAAATTGTTACTTTGCAAGAATAAACAAACAAGATCAGACAAGAAATTAGATTTTTTGGTTTAGAAAAATAGTTATCTAGTTAGAAAATTTCTGAATAGTTACTACCTTTACTCAAAACAGTGATCTTAATTTTAATAATGATTGTAGTTGTGCTTGTAATGTTGCCATGTTTAGTGTCGTGTTTGCAAAGGGCCCTGCATAAGATGACACAGGTGATTTTCCTTGCACAAATACAGAGAGAGGGGGAAATGTAGGGGTTAACAGCAGGCCCATTAGCTCCCTGGAAGAAGAGACTGACTTGGGAAACTTTCCTGTGTATGCTTAAAGATAAGTAAGTTATGTACACAAGCCTAATTAAAGAAAAGACAGCTGTGAGTCCATGAACTGGGGGGAGTGTGTGAACATAGCTTAAACCTTGAACATCTCCAGGTGTCTCATGTCTACTGCCAAATGTATTAGTAATGATGGCTAGCCAATTAAAATGCCGTTGCTCGCTTGCTACTTGCTTGCTGCTGGTGCTTCGCTGCTTTCTTAGAAAAGATGTAAGAAGGAGCTGAGAATAATAAAGAGGAAGAAAATTTTATGTTACCCTGACTGAGCCTTCCGATCTTTCTTTCTTGACCATCATGACATAAACGGTAACAGGAAGGGAAGCAGCAAAGATTCCTGTATAAAAGGTTACATACAACTGATGAGCAAGAAGTCTTAAAAATATTACTACTGGGACAAAAGCAGAAAAATTGGTACTCAACACTCTATTTTTAAAATGCACTCAATAAGGTTCTTCTTTAAATACTAATGACTAGGGAAAGTATGACCAAATAGGTTGTATAAGTGTGATTACAGAGTTACAAACAGAAAACAAACATAAGTCATTAATTGAAACTTGCAAAGTTCAGAATCTTTTCCTGCAATAATTCACATAAAAACTTTGATAACTGGTTGGAGATCATACTTGTAAAACCAGGAAAGGGAGCAAACAGAGACTCATCCTGTGACCCAGGAACACTACAGTTTCCACTGCCTTCCACAGCAACTATGGCTTTCAGCGGGTCAGGTCTAACGAGAAAAAGAATGCAAGCTACAACAGCAGTAGTGCAATGGGTTCCATCTATCTCACTCAGTAGCCCAGGACCTGACGGTGCAATCAGGTGGGGAAACTACTTCCTTGTGAAGAAACATGAGATCAGATGGAAAGGACTTGAACAAGGACAATCTTTCCTCAGTGAAATACTCCTCTCCCAAGGATGCCTGGTAGTTTCGAGTCAGCAGAACCCAAATGAGCCACTAGTCGCACACAACTGCAGCGTGAGAGGCAAACAATCGGCACACCACCCATCTGCAGGGGGAGAGAACACAAAACAAGGGCAGCAACGCACGCGTCATAGGCAGCACTGGACCCATCTGGACCACTGTGTCATCTATCTGCAGAAAGGGCTATTGTCTCAAGGACCTCATCCAGGCAAGAAGGAAAACTCAGAGGATCTAACAGATGGGAGGAGTGAAGGCATTTCCTTCGCCAAAGCAGATGGTGCCTTGAGGTCATTCTTAACTGTATGTTTTCCAAGCTCTGAAAGGAATCAATAACATTTCAAGGCTTCCTTTTCAGCATCTCTTGTTGGCTTCACAAATGAAGGAACACAGTTCCACTACCAGAGGAATTCACAAAACCCCTTCATTATGCCACCTTTACATTACAAATTGACACCTAAAGCCTCCCAACATGGGTAATTTCTCCCATGAACAGCTCTGGGCACCAGCAGAAAGTTTAGTAACATCTTGTCAGCATCTCAGGCTAAGAAGAGCTTGATAAAATTTGCAGACTGTTAGGCATGCCAATACATTGCTCAATCAATTCCACAGATAATACTTTTTAAATATGACTCACCCTCTAAGTATCAAAGTCCTGCTTAAAGTTGAAAAGTGCAAGAAAAGCAAACTTCAAAACTCCTTTTCCTCTTGATACAGACTAGGAGATCAAAACAAACCAACATTTTCACTGTATATGTTTTCTGAAACAAGTGATGGATTTTTTTTTATTCCCACAGAATTTCAGGGATTGAAATACTCTAAGGAGACATTTCTGGAACAGAGTGTACTCCTACGTACTATATTCTCCTGGGCAATTTTTGAGCTCTAAGTCAGGGCTGTAGCCCCCATACTCCCATACATCACACTTCCATTAAAGGGCATTTACCTTTTTCTACATCTTGTATTAGTACTTCATTATGGAATATGTTTTTTCTAAAGCATGGCCACTTGCTACAGTTTTCTGATTTGGCAACACCCACTTCGTTAAAAAAAAGGAAAGACACAGTAGAATAAAATTTATTACAGGTAGGCAAATCAGAGCTGGTCAAAGTACCAGATGAATCACCAAATCTCACTGTATGATGGCAAATGCCCAGCAGCAATGCTGTGCTTCAACTTACTTTAACTGAATCCAATTTTCAATCTGCACTACTAATGACTGAACAGTTAAACAGCTCTACGTCATTTGCCACTTTCTTTCATTTCTACGTAATCAATCGTGTCTTTAATTCACGTGACACTGGCTTTCCACTTGAACTTACCCCACCGGCAAACCCCCATGATGGCAGTGCATGCCACAGCTTAGTAGAACACATCCTGTCCATGTGCTCAGCACTCTCATGCAGCCACCTTTGCTGCTCAATGCTCGACAATAAAGTTTCTGGGAAAAAACACATGAGCCTTCCCTCACACAGTCCTCCCACCAAAGAATTAAAAGCTTGCACAGATGTAATCTTCTGTGTGCAAAGCTCTCATCTGCACTGAACATACCTCCATCTGAGAAGAAAGACGCTGGTCCACATCCATACTTGGCTGTGGCTCAGCACAGCTGCCACTGCATAGTTTATCCCCGCAGCAGTGACTTATCCTCCTCAGATTAATGCAACTACTGCAGTGGCTTCAGAGGAGTACTATCAGGGGGCATCTGCAGCTATGAAGAGCAAAATTTCATCTGACAGGCCTCTGTGATCCTATTTGTGCTCCAAAAAGACATCTCTGCAGAACAGCATATCCATACAGTATTCAGGAGGCCACTGGCAAGCCAAAGGAAAGAAGATAACTAGAAGGACTCTGAAGGCTTTCTTGTCTGGAAGTTTTCCACAGACAATCATAGCAAATTTGACTTGGTTTAAGAAAAATTATGTAAGTCAAAAGTAGAGAAAAGGGAGACAGGTTGGGAATTACAGTGATTTTTGGAGATGTTAAATACAGCAGTTTTGATTAACGTGCAACAAATCAACAATACATTATTTCTAGAAAATACAATTCTGAAAGAATATTACCTAGGTTCAAAAACACCAACAGTAGATAAATGAGAAAGAGATATTGCGTAAGAAGACACCACAATCCTGTGTCCAAGACTGGTAAGTTTCATCCTCTAATAGTAGTGGACTTGACCCTCCACATCCACAGTTATCCAGATTAAGAGAACACACATGGGGCTGGCCTGGCACTGAAACAGCACTCACCAGAAGGACCCATAAACTACAGGGCTGAACCTTATCAGGCCTTTGAAGGTTTCATTCAGTTTAATTGACCTTTAAGCAGTGTTTGACAGGATAACTGCAATAATGTTTTCACAAGCAGAGCCCTAAAAAAAGTTGTTAGTTTTGAGTCACTTAAGGATTGGCATGATTATTGGGAAAATTCAAAAGGGACCTGGACTACCAGAAGGATAATTTAATACCAGATCTACCATGACTGTGTAACACATATGCCCATAATGCTCCTGTGGAAAAAGTTTCAGAGTGAATGTTAACATCACATGTGGTTCGACCACAATTTGGCTTAATCTCAACAAAGTTTATCATGACACTACTTGGAATACAACACACTTCTACACCATGAATGTGTTATCACTGATACAGCTGATTAGCCACTGCAGGCATCCCAGAACATGTGTACTCCATGAAACAGTGGCAGAAAGAATATTCGGGTTGATCCTGCACTCAGGGGCACCAACACAGACCAGGAGTGAATACAGATACATTGATTATCAGAGCTAGAAAGGACTTCTTTATCAGACTTTGCAGCTACTGCACTGATCGTGGAACAAGCAAATGTTGGGAAAATACTTTCTATACAAATTGTTACATCTGAGCCCTTAAGATCCTGCTTGAGTGTATATAAGCCTGTTTTATGTGATTAAGCCATAGCTTTAGGAATATCTCTCTTTTCAACGCTGCTATGGCACAAGCAAGAGAAAATAACACGAAACAAAGACTTTCCAAGCTGTTCTTTTATCCAAACTAGGATTTTCAAATGTATCTGTCTTTTTACCACCCCTCAAAATCTGAGTCCTGATACAATGTTTCTGCAACACGAACTCTGAAGCAGCAGCTACCAGAGTTTTTTGATGGATGATTTTTTGGACTTATGCATTTACTGTCATAACAAATCTCATTATCGAGCAGGGAAATACTTGCACTGAGCTTGCAAAGAAGGATAAATTAGGAATTGAAATATTCTTTGTTTATAAAATACCAAAACACACTATGAGTACTTTATAAAAAGGTGTATCTGAAAGTCCCTCTTACATCCCTCTTACATTTGAGAAATCAAGGGACACTCTCAATGCCCTTGCATCATTCAACAATCTATAGCAAAATAGGGCTTTCAGGAAGGCCAGATCTGCATCAAAAGTATGGGTATTTTAACCATCATTTACATATTCTTCAAGTATTGCTAGGTTGGTGAAGTATCTTACCCTTACATGAATATTGCAGAACTGCGTACAGTGAACATGCAGGAAAGTATCACACACACTTTGCCTAATGCCTTATAAACTTTAAGGGAAGAGTAAAAAGAGGCAACAAGGTAGGAAGAAAACCAAATTCAGCAACAAACCAAAAGCATGTTATTACTCACTATAGCTCAGTTGAGCCTCCAGCCCTTTGGTTTTCTGATAGGATGATCAAAAATTGTGCCCAAGTTTCTCCAAGAGACGACAGTCACTAGATTAAGTGAACAGAATGTAATTTTTAAAATTGGGCTATTTCTCATGATACTTCTCTTTTCAACAGTCAGCATCCATCAGTCCCAAACTCTAGAGATGTTTTCTAAGCCACTTAAGTCAATATTCATATTTTAACCAAAAAAATTACTTGTTGTTTGAGCTACCCAACACAGTAACTTTCAACACCAACAGAAGCTGACAGTATCAGAACAGAAAGCAAGAGTGTTTTAAACAAAGTCAGCGGTTTCAGAAGCAACTGTAAAGAACAGGGATATTCTGTTGAAGACTAGAGCAAGAGGCCAAGAGTCAGAGAATCCAATAGCAAAGACTAGGCAACACCTGAATAACCAATGAAGATTTCAACTCTAAGTGTAAGCAGAGCTATGCAAACTCAGCATGACAGAGCAAAGCTTCACTGCAATTGATTATTAGCAATAAGAAGTCATTTAAGAAATCTGCAAGCCATGCTTCCAAATCTGTGTATGCAATTCTATCATTTGGTCACAAGCAATTCAGAAATGCAGGCTGTGGAAGGCAAATAAATTCTTTGCTGAAAACTACTGACTCACTCTGGACTACAAAAACATGTACTTCTGTCTCAGATAGCTCAGTCCTGGAGCCCTTTCACACCAGGCTCCCTACAACCAGGTCAGCCCTTTTACTCTCTAGGAAAGAATCCAGCGTACCTTCATGACAACTGGCAATGAGCAAGTGAAAAACAGCTTGACAGAAATTGCTATATTATGAAATGGCCAGTCTTCGTGAACGAAGAGCCGGGGAAGGTCCTTACCTGCATATGCAGATAAGGCCTTCGAGCCTGCGCAGTG
>JAWWES010000081.1:20737538-20774743 GCA_035583135.1 Lophotriccus pileatus | reverse complement strand
CCACCGGGGGCTCCCGCTATATTATGAATGCCTTGCACAAACAGCAGAGATAAGTGAATCTATGTCCACTGGTGTCAGAACCTCATTCCCGCTGAAAATCATAGCAAATCTCACATATTTCCATATCAATACCTAGATATATCAAAAATGGATAATGCAATGACAGCCTTGAGAGGAACAATACTGGCCCTCAGATTGTGTACGCAGACCTACTAGCATGACCATGAAGTGCTGGCCTTAAGGAGAACTGGGACCCTTCACTGTTGTTGAGTGGCAATCTCTAGCTGAGAGCAAGATCACTTTCAAGTTATACCTAGGGTTCAGGGAGGGCATCTGTTAGGTGAAGGCATGTAGTGGTCTGGTACTCTAATCATCAGCTTGAAAATGAACCTTATCTTCCCAACGAGAACATCTGACCCACAGAAAACTACAAACAACATATACTTCTGTCTCTAGACACAGTTCAGTCACATTTTAAAAAAAACACATCTGCACAGTATTGACTAAAGGAGAATATTAATAAACTTGTGGTTTCCCATGTGCCTTTTACAATACGAAAACATGGCTCAAGGCATGGAGTTAAAAAGTTCCTTATAAATGTCCACAGTAGGATCTTTCCTTCTTTTAAACGCAAAAATCCTAGCTTAGGCTGCACTGAATGCCCCTGACATAGAGGACTTTCATCTTCTAATAGGCTTATTTATGCAACTGTAAATCAAGTGTCCATTGCTAAGATCCTGGATTGCATTAATAATTATATAATATTAGCATATTTTTAGATATATCTTATCTTGATTACTCTTTAGATCAAGTGCTGTGCAGCTGCTAACAAGCCCCCTTTGGGGAACAGAGAAACTGAAACATGGGAGTGTCACAGATACTGGTAGTGACCCTATTCTGCAATGGAATTAAAAGCAGAAACGCAAAGTCACAGGAATTCTCCAATATCCACTATATACTGTAAGTTCAAACATTAATGACACAAATATGTAATAGCCTACAATATTTGCCTTGTGCTGTGTTCTGAAGTCCAGTAATCTTTGACAACTACAACTGTGAGCACATTAATTTTTCTTAACCAGTTACATTCTCGGCTTCTAGGATGAGCACACAGACTGTTTTCTTTACTATTTAATAGTAAAACATGCATGTAGAGAAGTCACTCAATAGTTATGGCAATGGCCCAAAAACCCCAAAACAAACAAAAAAAAAGGAGGTTGCTAGAGAAAAACCTCAACAAATGATAGAAACAAACCACTCATTTTTGGAAATCTGCAATCCATCACTTCCCAGTCACTTCTGCCTTCAATTAGCTCCTTTCACCTCCATTTATCATATTACATTCCTCTGGCTCAACTCCATCGTAAGTCTGTTCTAAAACTCCTGATCTGCAAAGGCCTCGCTTTGCTTCTGTGTTCCCCTGCAGATCATCTTCATTTCCCTTTGTGCAGTTCCAAACTCAGGCTTGCACCCTTCTTGTACAACTTCTGCCCTTTCTGCAGCTAAAGCTTTCATCCAGGAATTAAAGGAATCCAATCCGATTTAACACAACTTCCCTCTCTGCAGCTTATGTCTCTCTCTCCTCTTATCTTTATCCAATTCAAAACACAACTACATTGTTTTACATTAATTCAACTACAGCCTTTTTGTCTAGTTCTCTGACTGCACCCTCCCATTCAGGTATCTTTGTTTTTCTAGACGTGGTTGGTTGTCCTTCACTTATTGGAGATTCTTCCTGAATGCTTCAACCTCCTCCAAGAAGCATCCTCCCTAAACTAATCCAGAAGGCCCCTAGCTTTGGTTTGAAATCTCTATTCCAGACGATTTTTTCTAACTCATATATAGCTATGCAAAGACTATTAGCAATGTATAGAATAGGGCATGGACACACAATGGATTTAATCATAAAACAAACTAATACACATGAAAATGTTATGGATGGAGAGGGAACCTCTGTTCCCCTATCCTTAATATACCACTGATCTTGGACTGTTAACTCTTCAGGGCAGGCACGAGTGTCTCTTTGTGTAACAGCACAATCTAGCATCTTTATGTGACTTTCACTACACACATAAAAGTAATCATAAAAATCCATTAAATCAGTCCATAACTTCGATAAGCATTCTGGTAGAGGTAAGAGTGTTGGGGTTTTTACGGGATCCTAGACTTTAGGAGTCAGGATATTAAATTACTCAACTGTAACACTTAACACTAACACTACAAAAGTGCCTTCCTAAATGCAGCTTCTACAAAACTTCATTTAAGCAAAGTCAGACATGCTGCTGGTCCATTACCACCGAGCTGACTCAGACCTCCGGGCAAGGGATGCAGTATCCTGCAATTAGGATGTAACCATGCCCTGTGCCAGAATCACAGAAAATCACTACTGCTCCACTCAGTTTGGACTGCTCCGCAATTTTCTTCCTCCAATGCACTGCCAGATACTGTATCCTTCAGTGAGTAACAACCACCACATACCATGAGAGAGGTTGGAGATAATTTAAGCAGCAGAGGGGAAACTTCTTGATCAGGAAGAAAAGTTGCAGTTGCACAAAGAGTTTTACAACATTTCCATCAGAGCTTCCACACATTTACATTGGTTTAGTGAGGGGGCTGTTGTGAAATAAATGCATTTAACCCTTTTTAAACCATTTGTGTTACTTTTTTTTTTCTGCTTGGAATAATATTCATATTAATAATTTAACTAGGTGAGAATGACTTGAAAACGTTTTATGAGCATAAGATTTGGTGAATAAAAGCTGAGACATTCAGAAACTAAAATCCACTAATTAGCAGTTTCTTCTGTAAGACCAGTATTTTAATCATAATACGAGAGCCAAATGCAACCATTACTATGTTTTAAACAGGTATTTCACAAAATGTTTCAACTTGTGACCATTCAGGGGCCTTCAAAGAATCCTGAAACGCCTATAGGACTTTTCTTTTCTTTTTTATTTTTTTTTTTTAAGCAAAGCATTATGGAACTTTAAGAATCCTATTTTATTGTACTGTAAATACGGTCTTCACATCTGAAAAATATTTACATAGAATAAGTCACATTCAGAGGCAAATATGTGATGAAGAGCCTGCTTATTATTGAACTACATAAAAAGAATACAAGCTGTCAGTGCTTATACTTTATGGATTATAAAAAAGAAATATGAGACAATTTTTTCACTGATTTTGTTACTTAAACACAAAGTAGTCAGTTGGAAAAGGAAGAAACGAAGGCTTGCAACCCATCTTGGACGTCAGCAGTTGCTTTACATGAACAAATTTACTGTTCTTCAGTAATAGCAAAGACTCAATTTTTTTTTTCCTTTAGATGTAACAGCCATGTACCACCTCAAACATGATCGTTAGTGGTCAAGATGAAAATCACTGTATTTTAATACAAATTGGGGTGGGTATTTGTTAGAAGTTACAGGGAATTGGTCTTCATACAACAGAAATATGTTTTATAACATAAACAGGGCGAAGTTAATGGTTGGACTCGATGATCTTAGGTCTTTCCCAACCTGAACGATTCTATGACTATAGAATTTGAAAACATACCCCGGGTTGGGTAGCAAGCAATACGTACGTTAAATTGCTAAATTGCTACGTTACGTGCACACGTTATATTTCAAGCAATTTCCCTCCGATTTCCAATTTCTGTTTTTAAAATCACATCCGAGCCCACAGAACACAAAACCACCCTGCCCCACGCTTCAGAAGCCGAAATTAAGCCGCGACGTTTTAAGTCCCGCTGTCGCAAAAGCATCGCAACTTTCATTTCGAGGTCCCCGGCCGCCGCAGGCAGCGGGCTGTGCCCGCCCGGGCCCCCGCTGACGGCCGGGGGAGGGCATTGCCAGGCACGGGGACCATCTTAACTAATTCGGACGCCGCTGCGGTAGGACTGGCATTCCCAGCGCTCCTGCGGGAAATCGAGCCGCGCGTCTTGCCGAGCATCGCAGTGCACTAAGCGTTATCCTTCAGCGGCACAAACACCCTTGCGGAGGGGTGAGGCGAGGCTCCTCCACACCGCCGCCCCTGCCGCGCCGGGCGCGGGCCCCTCTCCCCCCGCTCCCCCGGCCGTGCCCGGGCCCCTCTCCCCCCGCTCCCCCGGCCGTGCCCGGGCCGCCCGCGGCTCCCCCGCCCGGCGCTCACCTGTGTCCGCGCCGCCTCGCTCCGCACCCGTGTGCTCAGCGCCGGCCACCGCGCCCCGCCGCCGCCCTCGCCGGAGACCAGCCGCAGGGGCCTGATGCTCTCCCGCTCCGCGAAGCGGCTCTCGCTCCGCCGCCCCGCTGCCGCCGGCCCGGAGCCTCCTGGGCAGGGGAGAGGCACCGTCACCCGGCTGCGCCCTCGCCCCCAGCGCGCAGGCTGTTGCGGGGGCTCCGTTTCCATGGGGCTCCGCAGCAGCCTCGGCGCAGCGTCCCCCCCTCCCCGCCGCCCCCGCCGCCCCCGCCCCGAGAGCGGCGGCGCTGCCCCGCGGCCGCGGCTCACCTGGGGCAGCCGGCAGGGCGCAGAGCGCCAGGGAGAGGAGGCAGGCGGCAGCCCGCATGGCGCTGCCCGCCGCCCCGCTCGCCGCCGTGTGCCGCCCCGGCTGCCGCCGCCGAGCGCCGCCGGCTCCGCGCCTGCACGGGCGGGGGGGCTGCGGGGCCGCGGGGCCGGGGCTGCCGAGCTCCGCCCCGCCGCCGCGCCGAGCCCCCTGCCAGCGAAGGAGATGGCGAGAGCCGCCGAAGCTCCCTGCAGAGCCCGCTTGGAAGAGGGAAGTGCTGGGAAATGTAGTCGTTTGCCAGGGTGTGAGGGAGCGGGGCGAGATCGGAGGGGAAGCCCCGGAACCCGGGGAGCGCTGCAGGGATTCCGCAGCCCCCGCCCCGTGGGGCCGCCCCGCTACCGCACCGCCCCGGTTCCGCACTGCTCCGGCGTAAGGGAACCCCCGCTGCAAAACTTGCCTCCGCTGGCAGCCCCACCTGCGGGTGAAGGCGGGGGGGTCTCTGGGGAGGCGTTTTCCCTCCCCCTTTGGCCGTACTGCGGCCAGCGCCCTCCCCTTACGTGTTCATTTTCAGAGTAAACCTACATTTCCTTCTCTATGACCTTTTTTCTCCCTTTCTTAAATTTCTACTCCTTCCTCGCTTTCTCCACTGGACTAACAAAGAGAATAGAAAAGGATTACAACGCAGAATCGTTCCTTTCACGGTACAACACGCTCTCCTGGACTAAGGAAGATGTAGAAGTGTCAAGGAGTCTCCACGACGTCTGTTCCCCGAAACGGGAGAATTATTCTCCCTCAACGGAGGGATGGCTGCATCTGCAACCCAATTCTACACTCCCACCTACCGGGAAGCCGAGGGCAGCAGTGCTACGTCTCGGTACTGTGTATCTCACCTTTCTTAATTAACTACGTTTCTTTATGAAAATGGGACAGGAGTGGCTATTGCCTAAAGCGTTCCTTTCGCCGCCGTGTTCCGAAGGGACGACAGCAGAACTGCCATGGCACGCAGTTGGAGGGAGTGGAAAGAGGAGGGGTGTCAGAGCAGCACAGTGGCAGATGCAGCTCGATACCGACCCAAGCGAGAGAATACGAGGTCAAACTATCCACTGCAAGGCTTGTACCAGTTGTAAGCACATAATAAAGGAGGAGGTGGCATCACAGTAAATGGCGCTGAAAGCTGCTGCTCGTTGTAGACTCGAAGTTTAAAAGAAAAAACAAACAAAATATTTATTTCCATGATCTTAAAACCGTTATGCAGTCGCATATATTAATTGTATTGTTTGCACTGATAACAACCAGAACACCTGGCCACCTCCATTTCTGCCCTTGGGAGCGTTTCTGTCTGCCGGGGTGCCTCCCTCGGGCTCCTCACGGGAGGGACCGCACTCCGGCACAGCTTGGCAGAGGCCGCCTGCCCCTGCCAGAGCTACCCGCCGGGGAAGGTCGAGGCTCCTGGCCCCATTTCTCGGTAGGTCTTACCTTACTTACACAGACCATCTATTAAAGGAAGCAATTAGAGGACAGAAGGAAATTGAGTTTGTCACTATTTGTTTACATGATATGAAAACAGACAAAATGACAGTCCAAGCTGAGGATAAGAGCACAGTATTGCATCTGGAAATATATATTAACTTTGAGGACAAAGTGGCTAATATGGTTTGTGCTGTCCTGTTTACACTACACTCATACACTACAAGCAAGATATATCCATTAAATCCTCAAGCAGTCACTGAAACTGTGCACAATTAGCTTATAAAACTCTGCTGGGGGATGTCAAAAGGAGCATGGGTGGGGTGGGTAAAGAAAATGAGGAAGTGCCATTTATGGAAGGAAAAAACCGTACTATAATATGATGTTTCAATCTTCTCATGAAAGTCATAAATCCTTATATCTCAGGCTGCAGCCAACCGCTAGTTATTTCAGTTAGACCAAACTGTCCCCACTGGCACACTATTTCACAGCTTCTTCTGCCAGTATTTCTGTGAAAATTCATGACACTGCCTGTCATTATACCTGTTAGGCAGTAGTTACACGGTACAGTTACACACTGATTTCCTGGATCAGTACATCATATATTTCTTTTTTCTCTTGCCATTGCCAGTGTTCAGATCTTGTGTAGATGTCACACGTGGAAAGTTCACCAACCCAGCATCAGCCAATGCCTGGCTGCTTTTAAGTAATGACAATGAATGCAGAGTTCTATCCAGTCTGTGTGCTCGGGGAATGGTGTGAGCTATAATACATACACTTCATGAATACAATCTTTTTTTTAGTATGACAACTCTATTTTGGTCAAACCCTTCACTACTTTCAAGAATAATTTTTAATACTTTTTTTTTTTAATACAACCAACTAATAAGACAAAGGCATTTTAAAAATGTGTGTGCTAGAAGTGACTAGCCAAAATAGAGATGAAAAAGGTTTTATTTGCAAACTTTCCTTGTTTACATCTTCTGCCATTTGGCTAGGAAAACACTTCTAAGATGAGCACTGAAGATTAATTCTAAATAGAAGACTTTAATAAATTGCAGAGATTTGTATATCACATTGAAGGATCTAAATCACCTGACCTGTATGTCTGAAGTTCCCTTTTATTGTACACATTGATGAGAAATGGGTGATTTGACAGGCTTTATCCTTCAGAGAAATAATATTTTAATTTTATGGGTGGTGTTTTCAGGTTTGTTTAGGAAATCAGGCAGAGAACATCAATATTCATTTCCTAGTTTTACTTTACTGGGAGCTCTTTGACATTGCTGAAGGCTGTGACAGACTGTCCCCTTCTGAACAACTAGCTCTTTCACATCTGGGGACAGAATTTTTTCTTCTTCTAGCAAATCCTAAAATATCTTGTATTGGAAGAGACCTACAAGGAACATCCAGTTCAACTCCCTGCTTCTCACAGGACTATCTAAAAATAAACCATAAAACTGTGTCATCCAGACACTCCTTTAACTCTGACAGACTTAGGGACAGCTTTCCTGGGGAGCATGTGCCAGTGACCGACTGCCCTCTCATCAAAGAACCTTTTCCTTTTGTCCAATCTGAACATTCCCTGATGCAGTTTCATACCATCTCCTCATGTCCTATTGCTGGTGCCCAGAGAGAGATCAGCACCTCCTACTCCACTGCCCCCTTTGAGGAAGTTGCAGACTGCCATGGGGTCACCCCTCAGCCTTCTACTGTCTAGGCTGAACAAACCAAGTGGCCTCAGCAGCTCCCCCTAAGTCCTGCCTTTGAGACCTGTCACCGTCTTGGTCACCCTGCTCTGGACACACTCAAACACTATAGGTATTACAATTTTTTTTTTTTAACCATAATTAATTACAAGTCATAATCTAACACTTTATTGTCTAAGTGTTACTTCTTTCCCCAGAAAATAAGAAATATGGACTATACATCCCTGTTGACATTGTACTTCTAATTTGTATGGGGTATTCTTGAAAATTACCCCCTAGCTGTACAGCTTGTTTTGCTGTAATCACAATTGTAAGTAGGTAAGACTGCAATCATGATTTACAGTTTTAAATGGCCTAAAGTTCTGCACAGATTGGCCTAGTTTAAAATGCTGAAAGAGAAACACATTTTTAAATGCTAAGAAACCTACAGACACTGCTTTATGTTTTTATAATTTTGGTAAAATCTAGATTTTCTGCTCTGAGAAATACACAATGGAGCCTTGTGTATGCATAGACATGATGGAAAAATAGCACTGTCTCCAATCACAGAACATTACAGTGACTTAATACTGTGAAAAGTGTAACTCTCATCCTCATACACAGAAACTTTTGTTTTCTCAAATATAATAGGTTGTAATTGAAATCTAGGGCGCTCCTTAATAAACACATTCTCAGTGGTCAATACTCAATTATGAAGTTTATAAAAAACATATTAAGATTTTTTCCTTATAAAAGGAAGATCTATGAATATTTTCTAAGTGTCTGTATTCAGCTATCCACTGATTACCATAAGTGTTTCCATGTGAAAAACATGTTTACATTCTCAAAATATGGTAATTAAATTTTCTTGTATCAGTACCAGTTTCATGTCCAGTTACAGAAACAGTGCATTTTTACCCAATGATTGATATTGTCACTTATGCATGTAAAAATCACTTGACTCTGATGGTTATTTAGTTTGGAGTATAACTATTACCTCCAAACAGGAAGCATGTGCAACTGTAATCTAAATATAGAGCTCCTCACACAGAATCAGTTCTGACATTAAATTGGAGGTACAGCCTGAACTGGAGCACTGCACTGGTCACTCCCCGTGAGGACATGGCAAGGTTCAGAGAAAGGCAGAGACAGAAGCCAGGAAGTTGTGGATTGATCAGGATGGTGATGAAGAGGCAGGAACACAATAAAATATCATGTAGGTGGTACAGTAAAGTAAACTGGTAGTTTCTGGCAATATTGTGTGGGAATAAGATGACAATTTAATTAAAACCTAGTAAGAATAAATATGCTTTCATTGAACAAGTAGTTAGTCTATTGAAGTCTTTATTTGGGCTATACTTTCAAATAATTCTCAAAATTCTCAGCATCAAGAGGGACAGGACATTCTTATGCACTGAAAGAACAATAGGACCCGCAATGATGAACAACCACTTTGGATGAAAGTGCTTCAGGCTTTGTTAATTTTTTTATTCCAAGTTCACAAATAGGATTTCAGTTAGTTTGTGGTTTCCTCTTGCATCTAGTCATGGCATGGGATCCTTTTTGCACTTCTTGTGACTGCTGCTCACCACTACTGGAATTAGGAGATTGGGCTGGATAACTACAAGTATGGTTTAGCAAAGGCAGTTTCTCAGAAAGTCTGGTGACATAAAGAAAGGTAAGATTTTTATTCATAAACAAACAAACCAACCCCAAACAAAGCCACAAAAAAACACCAACAACAAAAAAACCCAAACAAAACAAACAAAAAAACAAACCACAAACAAACAAACAAACAAACAAAACCAAACTCCAATCACTTGGCTCAGTGGCAAATTTCTTGGAAATCAGGTTATCAGTAAAAATTGTTCAGAAATCTCATTCTGTTTTATAACACACAAAACTTGCATTCACCAAAGAGCTTCCAGGTTAGACGTCCTGTACTTACTCCTGAAGAATGTCAGGTAAGTTAGTAGCTAAAATTATCCTCTGAAAGAAGTTAAGGAGCTACTCAATTAAACCAACATGAATGCAGGATACAGGACAAGGTCCATGCAGCTTTCTGTGGCTGGAAGCCTCTCCTTTTCGAAGGGCCATTAAACTTCTGAGGCCAAAGCACCCTGTTTGCAGACCTTGTACCTGAAAGATGAACTCCATGAGACACTTGGTGATGGGCCTGAACCTGGAAGAGATCCATATATATGTGAGACCCATACCCAAATTCCTACTCTGCCAGGTGGTTCAAATGATGGAAGTGACTATTGTCATTTGGCAATTGACTTCCACAGTGTGGCTCTGAACCTTTATTATACTGGAGTACCACGTTGAAGCTTGGGGTTTATGCCCAGCTATCTACATACTTAACAACTATCTTGAAGTGAGATCTCCCCACTCAAAAAAAAAAAAAAAAAGGATTATGTCAGACAGCCACCTGAATCTACAGCTGCTTTATCCCAAATGAAATTGGACTCCAGTCAAACAACTGCTTTGCATCCCAAATCTTTTTTATGGTGCTATATCTGTGGTACTCAGCATTTATTTCTAAAGCAAACTGTTGAATATCAGAAGCCAAAAAGCAACATTTGCAGAATGCATGGTAAAAACCCAAAAATATTCATCTTCATATCACCTTCAGAGATGTTAAGCTGGTTAACGAACTCTATTCACATTTACCTTCACTCTGCTACAGGTATCAGTGGTGACATTATTACCAGTTGGTATTACCCGGGGATTAACCTTTATTTATACTTGCATTTGATAAGAATCTTCTTACATGGTCCAGAGGACTAGTCATGCTAGAAAATAAATTTTGGCATTCAATTTCTAGTCCATCTACATATATTCTGTACAATTGCTCTGGATCAATTGGCTGCTAAAATTTCCCCTCCTTTGTCTTCAAGAGTGGTGATTAGAGTCATACAGAGGTTACAGCTCAATTTGAGTGGCAGTAAGCACTCAAAAGAAAATAGCTTATTTTCCATAAGAATATTTTCATGAGTTGAGACACAAAAGAAAAAATGAGAGGGATAAAGGGGCGTCCATTTCCTGCTGTGATGCAAATAACATCCACATTAGTCACCCAAGAATATGAATGCTTGTTCACATTGTAGTTTTATTTCACACTTTGCTATTTCAGGAATTTCACATAATTCTTTATATAATCTAATTGCATGTCCTAAAGATCTCAGATACTGAGCATCGACAGAATGAAACTAGGGCCAGGAAGTGACTTCCACCTTTGAGCAGACTCAGTTTAAGACCAAGGTGTTTTGATGACACAGTGGTATTAACTATCCGTGTGACCAAAAAGCCCAGAATGGGCAGCCTCTATCAGCCCCTGGTGCTTATCAGCCAATGGCCCAGAGGCCTCATGAACTACACAGCTTAGAAAGCTTCTCCAGCAGGGAAACACAGAGGGATTTATATTTTTATCCTGTGTCCACATACCCCGCTCTAACTACATCAGTTAGAGCAGCTACCATTTTTTCACCATTCCTCCACTCACAGGTTACAAGAGCTTCACAGACACCATCACCAGGTACATTACCCGAGTGCTTCAGAGCTGAGGCTCTCCAGAGTGCAGGATGAAGATGCACACACTCCCACAGGTGCACCTAAGGAGTCAAACACTGTGCACTCACATAGGCCAGGTGACATAGACCAATGAGAGTATGAAGAGATAACTGAAGCATGTCCCTCTGTTGCAAGCTTGAGGTCAAACATGGATTCAATCACCTCACTGAAGGACTGGACAGATGTTAAGATTCATGGTGCTCCTCAGGTTATAAATACCTGCCCTGCAACTCCAAAAGAGAAAGCTGGCTTTTCCGTCACCTACGCATTGCTTTGTATCAAGTGCTCTGTAGTTGGATGTCAGGTGAGAGATTACTGCTCAGAGATCCTGCTGCTGAGCACAGGGTTTACCTGAGTGCATGAAACTCAGAATTACTGCAGAACTTCCTCACACGTGAGTGGCCCCCACTATGACCACATATCCACAGGAGTATGTGTATGTACAACCACATACATACATTCCCAGCACTTGGGAACTTCTTTCCTCTCAGCCACATTATAAGTTACCTGAGGAGACACAACATTTCCAAACACCTACTGTGGAGCAGTCTCATATGAAGTGGTTGCGTATCCACTGCAAAAACCCAGGGCTATGGTGTAGGTGTAACCAAAGTAAAACAACTACTTCTAAGGCTTTATTTCTAAAAGCAGCTTTCAACACCTGTATTTCTTTTAATGTTGTTACTACCATCTCAACTTTGCATTTTCTATTTAGTTTCCATAAGGAAAAAGTTAAAAGTCTTTACTTGAAAATCACTCTCTCCCCTCTTCTGAATAAATCAGTTACAACTCATCCTTACACTGAAGTACCAAACCAGTGTCTGCACAGGCTTTCAGCAGTGGCATGTGCTTGTGCATGCATATACCTCCTATTTTAACACTTTAAGAATTATCATAAAATATTTCACATCCCCTTGCTTGGCACACCTACAAAAGAGAAACAAGGAAGATCGCTGAGCTACAAGATAATCACTTAAATAAGAGTACTTTTATAATTTGAAAGTCTAGGGGATATTTTTTCAATCAGATTTTAAAATTAAGTAGTGTTTATTCTACACAAGGGTTAAAGCTTTCAGTTATTTTCTATCAGTCAAGATTTGGGTGCTTCATTAAAATTTTGAATCCCACACCGTGTATAAATATACGCTGCAGAGAGTTTGGAAATATAGCTCCAAATTTATCTAACCACCACAAAAAAGGCAACAGTTAAAGCATTAACAACTGCTTTTGAATAGAAGGTAAGAATTACCTACACCAGCTTCTTGGTCACAGAAAACAAGACAATTCTAAAATGAAGTGCATTAGAAGAAATTTGTGTACCTATGAAGAAAGGGTTCAAACTGTAATTATGTCATATCTAATTATCACAAATATGTACTTACAGATAAACTGCACTTCTAATGGTAAACCTTTATTTTAGTGGCTACAGAGGGACTTGTGGTTGTCTTTGTCTGAACTGTTTCACGTTTCTCAGAATCACTGCCATGTGCTTTGAAACTACTCAATTCTTTTCTCTGTGAGGAAGTCATAGAGATGGACAGATGTTCTAGTAACTACTCTTCCATATTTAATTATATTTTCAGAGAGTACTACAAATACTTTTAAGTTTTAGTAAAAATTGGGTTTTTTTAAAACAAGCTTAAAAGATAAAAAATACATTAAAATAATTAAATATACTGAATAAATCCGTTTTAGAAATGCTAGTAGGCTTAGTGTGACATGTGATGACTGAACATGGTATATGCAAAAGAGACTCTTTAACACACACTAATGAGACCAGTAAACAAAATCTGCGTCATGACTAAAAGTGCTTTTTGCAACCAGTGACTCTCCTATGTTGTTCTGCATTACAATGAGTAGTCTTATATTTTAATGACAAATCCCTGAATTTTTTCCCCTTAGGATTCTACAGCCAGATTTCAATGTGTTCGTAACTCCTCTTTGCAGTGCCCACTGAGCTAATGTTCCAATATTGCATCTAATCATACGCAAAACATACACACTGTTTATCTGATGAGTAGATTTACTATCAGTGGCTACTTCTAACCTTGACATTTAAGTATTGCAGTAATCCTTATGTATACAAATAACCATGCATTTAAAACCCAGTTGGATGGAGGCCACCATGCCAACTAAGAAGAGTGTGTCTCAGGGATGGGAGGAAGATGTCTGCAAAAGATACCTACAGATAGACTGCTACAATGTGTTAGGAGGAAAATGCAGGGTTTTCTTCATTTTACTTTAAGACTAAACCAAAAGCCAGAAAAAATTCCCACCCCACAAAAAAAAAAAATTCCCCCCCAACCCAAGCAAAGACATGATCTCACTAGAAGAAAAATAAAGACTTGTTCCTAAAATATATTGCATTCATTGAATCAGAGAGCAATCCTTCTAACATTAAAGTGTCAATCAAAATGAGGAACAAAGTAATTGCTTCAATGTTCTACTTTTAAGTCCCATTCCAAGAACATCATATACTGGTAATTTACTGGCAAAAAAAATATACATACACTTTTTAAACTCCTTTTTAAAATACTAAATTTTGCTCAATTCTCTTATGGCCTTCTATAATATTTTCTTGATGTGAATCCAGATCAGAATGAACCATAAATCAAGCCAGGAGTAACCAGTAAGATGGAGAGGCCAAAAGCAGCTCTTACCAGACTGTACATGCAATTACAAGAACAGTGGAATATGGAATGTCACCTTTAAGGTGACAACAACTCCCCAAGCTGCTACTTACATCATTAAGTTTCCAATTCATACGTTCTCCACAAGAAAGTAATGTTACATCATTTTCCTCATACATTCTTGCACTCCAAGAATCTTTACCTACCCCTCATAGAAAATAGCCCCATAAAGGACAGTATACAAGATGTAAAGCACTTTAACTGTAAGAGCACGAAGCTTGAGAACATCAAACAGGCAAGAGATGAAAATGCAAACAAGTAATTTACACAAAAATTAATGAAAGTAATTTCTGCTGGTTTAGATCTCCTCTATGACCTTAAGGCACTTACATTTATTAATAAAGCTTTGCAATTACATCCTGTAATTTCATACTCATGCCCTCTGATGATTTACAGATATGAAAATTCTGAAACAGATCAGCTCTGGTAAAGATCTGAAGTATTAAATAAAGTCTTCCTAACTCTTGCTTGTGTCTTTCACTCTGCCTCTGAATAAGCTAGTCTGACAGGTTGGCTGCTCTGAAAGAAAAACAATCAAACAAAACTCAAGTCAATCAGAAACTTGCTGACTGTTTTGTTGTGGCCATTGGTGATGCCCTGTTGGGTTTTTTGTTTGCTTGTTTTTCGCCACGGAAAAATACATCCCTGCTTTCCTATTAGCTGAAATACCCAATACAGCTAGTTTTAGTTTAAAAATAAATGATGTCAGAATAGTCAAAGAATGTAATACATCTTGGTTACTGTGTTCTCTATTAAAGCAGCAGCAGAAGAAATAGAAATGGAAGAAACTACTGATGCTTTTGTCCACAAAACATCCGTAGTTCATGAGTAATGGACTACCTTATTTTCAATGCTAACTTATTTACAATTCAGCTATTTATAGTGTGGTTACTTGGAATGTATCATAATCAGTGATTTTATAAAATTCTCTCTCCAAAGGCAGTTACACCATGCTTGATGGTTTTGCCTAGAGATTCATTTAACCAAAATCTGGGATCAGAGCCCTTTACCGGCCATGACAAAGCAGTACCTTTGAAAAAAAAACCCCAAAAAAACACAGGACCAAAAACAGACTTAAGTTTTATTTTTCATATTTACATATACGGAACTTTTTGCATTAAAAAAACTTGAAAACCAAAAAAATCTGTACATATACTACAGCAATTCAAGTCTTCATGAAGAGAATCTTAAATTTGCAAGTTGATTTAAAATTCATTAAATAAAGCAGCATTAAAATCCAACAAATGAGGATGAGGATGAAGAGGAAAATAATGCCCACACGACATTTGTATTATGCCCTTCACATATGTCATTTATGCTCACTGAACCTTTGCTTTCAGCGTAATCTGAGAAACCTACAAATTCTGAGTTTCTTTCACTTGTCTGAAATAATTCCAATAGGGGCTGCACTGGTGAGCTACAAGTGCTTCTCTTCTCTTCAGGAACAGACAGTCCATCTGTACACTTTACACTTAACTCCATATTCTGTTTCCGGGTTTCTCTTTTATTCCTTCCCAAGTTAAGTTTCACTTTTCTGTGCAGCTTTCCAGATGGTGAACTGCAGGCAGCACTGGCAGCCAGTGCATTCAGTTCTTTATTCATAGCAGTATCAGATACCTCAGCCTCCAGAACGACATTGTGCTGCGTTTGCTGATGATTATCACATAAATCGTGACGTTCCTTGACAAACGTAGGATTGGCATCTGTTTTTTTCAAACGCTTTGCTGGTAGAACCACTGCATTATTTAATTCTCGTTTTGGCTGCGATAGGTTTCTGTCTTTTTCACTAAAATCTGTAACTTGAGTATGAGGACCTAAAGTACACATGCCTTCCTGAAAACACTGTAAATTCTTCCTATTTGCCTCTGGTTCCAGTATTTCCTTGCTGAACGGCTCGTAAGCTCGAGACAAGTTCTCTCTGTATGCTTTGTTGTCTTTCTGAAGGGGTGGTTGTATGGAATTTGATGATTCAACAGTTTCTCTGAAGTTTGCAGCACGGGAGCAATCAGTTTTAGTATTTTCATCATTAATTCTGAACTTACTTTTAAATTCTGAAGGTTTTGACGGGTGACAACAAAGAAGCGAACAGCCAGATGCAGGAATAGGGGCAGGTGCGGGCACAGAATTTGGTTGTACTTCTGCAGGCTGGCAATCCAGTTTGAGTGCCTGCATTGCCGTATCCTTCCAGGAGTAAGTCTTCAAAGAAACGCGTTGCTTTTTCAGTCGTTCTTGCAGCTCATCTGGTCTAGTTATCTTTCCAATAATAGGAGAAAAACATCCTGTGCTACATTTTGTCCTACAATGAAATTGTTTAAATATGTTAACAAACATAAAAAAACCCCGTGTATCACAGCTCCATATGCAACTGATTCTAGAAAAGCAACTGAACTGACAAAGTAGTTCTTCTTTTGTGTTGCTACCCTAAATATATCTTTCCTTCACTCTATCTATAGAATGCCGTATATTTGAATTTGATGTTTTCTTACTGATTCCTACAGCACAGTGTTTTAAAAACTCACAAGTCTAGTATTTCAGTAAACCTCAATTCATGGAAGCATTAAGAATAGAAGTTAATTAATATATACAATTACTATAAATACTCACAAATATTCTATTATACATACACACAAAACTATCAATTGATTTTCTTTACAGGATTTCAAGTCTAACCACTTTGAGTATTTTGAAATCACAAAAGAAATAAAGGCTTGCCTTCATTAGGCTATCAGTTGTTTGACTCTATTTGCATTTCCTTTGGTTTCACTAAGAATATCTTTATTTCTTCAATACTTTAGTTTTTTAATAAATAAATGAGAATGTTATTTTTTATCTCCTAACTCATTTGCAAAAACTCAGAGCAACCTTGAATTGTATTACTATTTCAAGTAACAAAGACACTGGTGCCCACAGTTCAAGGTAAGAAACAAGCCTTTCTTGACCTTTCAAGCTCTTGAGCTACAAAGAAGGACAACTGCTTTCTTTGCCCAGCACAGAAGTTAGGAGGAGTAGAATACAGATAGGAAGTTTTTCCACAGGTAAGGAGATCAGACTGACTGAGAAGGATATCATTTGCTGTTCTTAGGCTACTAAGAATGACAGAAAGCATTTGGAGCAAGATGTCCAGATATCGCTGTCTTTCTATCAGCAATATTTAAGTAAAATAGATTTTGCTTTACATAAGCTGAAAGATAGGCAGGACTACTTCTGGCAATGTCTTTCAGTTTCATTTTTCTGTGATGCCATCCCCACTTCTGATTTTACTTTTTTTCCCCCTAATTTCTGCTTTATAGAACTAATTTGCCAGGTACAACTGCATTGCAAATTTCCGGATTTATTTCAGACTGAAAAATATGCATTTACTCTGTTCTATTCAGATCCAGACCTTCAGAACTAAGTATCTTTATGTTCAAGGTCTTGACTTAGAGAGTCTTTAAAAATTAGAACATATAACTCACCTTCTTATTTTTGTTGTATCATCTTTGTATGCAACAAACTCATAAACTAACTTGGAGATTATATCATCAACGACTTTATATTGTGTGCTTTGTGCAAAATTTTGGTGCCGTTCACTTTCAAGATGCTGCAATTAAAATAAAAACATAAAACAAATCTAATACTACAGGTATGAATATACAAGTCATCAATATGATATGGAGCAGCAAGTAAATATCATTAATTTATTACCAGCACCTCTAAGACATGAACTACTAGCACCTTCAGCAATCATACATAGAAGTAGCAATCAAGAAGTAAAACCTACAAGGGAAAAAAATACCTACAGGCTGCTTTTTAGGAGTTATATTAGAAAAATATTTCAAAATAAAAATAGTTAGACACCTCTGTTGACACCACACATTAGAGATATGACTCTATCAAAGCGTATACTTGACATTTCACGTACTGTTTGCAGATCTTCATATTTCTTCCCACAACATTCACAATATCCTCTCTTTTTCTTGTCCTTCTGAGGAAGCTGAGCAGGCATTCCACAGTCCTTGTCACTATTTATTTTGTTTCTGTTAAGAGAATAATAATAAGTCTCAAATACGGAACTGAGCTCTTGACTTTCCTCTCACGGTATGTTCATTCTTATTCACTTAAAAAAACCCAAACCAAACCAAACCTTTATTTCCCCTCAAGCTATTTACATTATGTTAGTCAACACTTAGGAAAAACAAAGAAAAATTATGTATAAATTAAAAAAACAAACCACAAAACCAGTAAGAAGACAGGCAGACCCAGTGGAACTATATGTAAGCATAAAACATACAGGTTTGTATGTATGTACACTGGCTCAGAATATACAATGGAAAATTGCTAAACAAATAAAAAAATCTCCTTGAAAAATCAAAGAACATATTGAAATCTCTGTGCATAGCTGACAAAACCAAAACTAGGGAAAAAAAAAAAAAAGAAGTCTTTTAACATCCACTGTCACTAGTTTTGATGCCTACAAAACACACAGCAAAATCACCTGGTCTAATATATGACCTCTTATTCCTTGGTAAAAGTAACTGTCATATTTGTTGGTTATAGATAGATTTTGAATATGCTGATCAAATGCCATTTGTCTTTTTCTAGGTAAATGTGAATGTGGGAAAATGAACCTCAAGTTCTTCCTGGAGATTAAAACATGAAGAGGTTTTCAATAACTGCTCCATGACCTTCAGAGTCCTCGTCTGGGGAGAGTTACTGTTTGCTGCAATTCACTATTAACCCACCTAAGGTTCATATACCAGCAGTATAGCAAAGTCATCAATCTCTACTTCTTTTTTACTTTAAAGGAATAGTGCCATCTCCCTGCCTAGCAAAAAATCATTGACAGACTTTACTAAGTATCTGCATAGCTGTAAGCTCAGGAGTTTACATAAATAACCCATCTTGAACCATCTCCAGCTTACAAAGCACAGCAATGTGCTGCTCTGCACACTAAGGGTACAGTGTTTTCAACAACTGCTTTCAATCCACCAGTCTAAACTTGTCTAACGCCTGTCCCAGCACTTCTTGGGTTCCCCAGGACAGGCTCCCACCCAACTTTTGCTTTGACTCTTGCTGGCTACCCCAGCCTTCACATCTTCCCCCTTGAAAACAGTAAAAACCACAGAAAACCAGCAAAGCAGGACAGAAGCAACAGAATGCATCATCTGAAGACCGAATAATATCTGCAGGTCTTGCCCAATGCAGAAGTAGAACTGATAATTTGGCTTCAAGAAGCTTCCCTCCCAGATGAAACAAGCAAGCATTCCTCTCACTCTCTCCCAAACTGGTATTCCTCACATCTACCTGCTGAGTATGAAACAATCTCCCACCTAAATATCAGTTTGGTTGTGCCCACTTGAAAGATTAACTAAGAATATTCATTCAAATATAACTCCTGACATTTTTAATACATCATATTCCTTAATCCATATAAGAAATTGCCTTTTTGGGTTTTTTTTAATGTTTTAATCCCCTTGGAAGAGACAAGTCAGAAACTGCCTTATTAATACAGCAGTAACCCTTCCAATATATGTTTTTTGCTTCTTCATATTCATTGTAATTAAAAAAAAAAAAAAAGAAAAAGGAAAACAGAAAACCAACATCATGGCAACATAAGCTGAAAGCCTCCAGGGCTATAATAATGGTGAAGACTGGACAGAAATTGTGGAGAAGGCATTTTATAAAGAAAAAGCATGTATCACGCATACGTCTTCAGCCCCAAGGTCAGAAAAGCAGCAAGTTACTAAATACAGGAAGTTCCACATATAGTAAAGCTACCTTTCACCTAAATATCTTTAGTCTCTCACATGAATCAATGTTAGAAGTCAAAGAAATATGCTAGGTAGATGAAATTCAAAACAATAGTTTGATACACAAAAGAACAGGTAATTAAGACATTTAAATAGTTTCAAATCAAAAAACTCATTTGCCAGAAGTTTTAACTGCATCTGTAGTGCTCAAGTAGAGCCTGAATGCCAAAATGTATCATATACACACTTGCTTTAAGGTCAACTGCAACTCTACTGGGCAGCTAGCATTTACTTTCCATCTCTAAAGAGTGGAAGTAGTATTAGCAGTCTAATTCCTACAAATTATCAGCAATATGCACTCTTTATCAACAATAATCATACACTATGATTGAACATCACTGCTTTAAAAAATTTAACTGCCTACTTCAGCACTACATGGACAAACACAGAAGTCTTAAGAAATCCACTTCCTCTGAAATACTTACTGAATGGCATCCAAGATGAGGACAAAGAAGAAACCAGTGGCAGAAAGGAAAAAAATATCTTATGCTGACCCACAGTGAAAAGAGAATGCTGCATTTTTGGATGTATGCATCTGTATGTCCAAAAAAAGGACTAAAGACAGAATAAAGAGTAGACAGACAGACACCAACAGTGCAGTAAATAGATTAGTTGGGACATGGCTAGCAGTATTAAATGAAACACAAAATTAGAAGAGCAATTATTTTAGAACACCATTACTTATGAAATAATTTAGGGAACAGCCCTCTCCTCTACCCACACCTCAATAACAAGTTTTCAACAAACCTTTGCTTAGACTGAGTTTGCTTTTGACCAGAAGTATACTTCTTATCCACTTCAAATGGACTATATGGCTTCGGAACACAGTAGTTCAGAAACGGAAAACTGGGTAGTTGCAGATAAAACGGTCGGTACTGGCTGCATTAGACAAACCAAGTGCATCAGAACCATCAGAAATGTAAAAAAGATGTTCACAGCACAAATTACATCAGGTCAAAAATCTTGAAAAACTGTTTCTCTTTTACATACAACACACACAGAATGCTAAGCAGATAAATATCCTAAAATAAGTCATTCATCCCTTCCTAGAGACTTGCTACTCTTTCAGTTTCTATAGCTGTCTTACACATTTCTTGGTGTATGACTTTCATGCCTAGTAATTGTTGTGAGTTGGGCTGCCAGTAAACCTAAAAACAATTTGGACAACGGTACATTTGTGCTCCTGAGAAGTAGCAGTTCAGAATTAATTTTTACTTATTTTCATTTTACCATTTCCTTCTTAAAAAAAAATTTATCAATTCACCATTCCAAACATAAAAACTGACCTTTTCATTTTCCAGAAAGATAGTTTTCCTGCACACCATTGTACTTAGAGAGATATCAGAACTAGCAACCATACCAATGCTCTAAATATATTAAGAATGTTTAAAATAGGGCATGCTGAAGTTCACATACTGGATCATGCAACTGAACTGCTGATGTCAGAGTTCAGTCTGATTTTTTTCCTCTATATTACTATTATAGGCTACCCGGGCAAAACAAAAAGAGCAAGTCTGGAAAACATAATACGGATAGCTAAGCATCTCATTCTGCTTCTGAAGCGTTACTTATGCTGCATAAAAACACGTCACATAAATATTCAAAAGTGCTTCAGATGTTTAGTACCCATTACATTCTGAAGTCAAAATCACATATATTTATAAAAGAATTTCTCGTACTTAAAACGGTGTTGGTCCAGTTCTTACCACTATCCTCATGTCCCTCATACCTATTACACCAACTCAGTGTATAACCACATTTAGATCTCTTTTTTTTTAATTCAAGGAAGTGTCAAAGACATCAGGTCAAGGAATTCGGCACTTATAAACAATATCATAAAGCAGAAGTTAATTGGAAATTCATAGGTGCAAAACATGCTGTGCAGAACTGCACCTTTTTCACAATTCATTGTTCTGTCAACTTCTGGCAAACTGGCATTTTCTTACATAGCCAAGTCTGATTGAGACCAGAAAAGTGAAAATTTTCAAGGCTGAAAGTATCAGATTTCATGCTACTGTCGATAATTAAAATCAGATTAATAGCTTGGGATTTTTATTTTTAAAAAGAAATGACTGATCAAGAAATTAAATTAAATTTCAAGGAATGATTTTAACTGTAACAACTTCCCTTTCTTTATATCCAAACGGTCTCAGTAAGAGATGAATGTTATTGAGTTTGGACTACAGGACTGGAATTCAGTATAAGTTTTATTTGCCTTTTGGCAAAAAGTAACCCAAAGTACCCATCCTCATGATACAAAAACTGGAGCTACCTATTAACTTTCCACTTCCGTTACCTATTGCAAACATTCCCTACTAATACTAATACTTGCTCGATCTCATTCAGTAGCTGAACACATTTGTGTCTTATTGGAAGAAGACAGTATACCTGGCATATAAAGTCAGGAAGTTGAAGGAAATTGAGATATACAGACACTTTTGATCAAGTAATTCTGAATTACTCAGTTTGAGAACCACATTATTGAATGCATGAAGAGAACACTTACCGACTTGTATCTTCCACCCTGATAAATGGATTTTTCAGTCTACCTGCTCAAGGGGAGAGAAAACAAAATTAAGACAAATACTTTTCGTCATTCAGCAAGTTACTGCAGTAGCTGAATAAATTGGCAGACTGTATTTTAGAACTCATTATGTACACGTTTTGACACTCTTGAGTTCCACAACATTTTTCTACATACTTTTCTTGGACATATAAATTGGGATACAGCATGACATGACCACGTGAGAACTACGGTACATTCTTAAACGTTCAGAAAATAAGGCAAACCAGAAACTTCTACAATTATTGAAATACTTACTTTTTGACTTTTGAGCAGTAACATGTTTTCCCTATTGAAAAAAGAGAGAAGGTATTAAATCCCTGTGAGTATTATTCTGCACTTCACTTAAAGATTTAGCTGTAGTTATGAGGGTCTCCCTGTGTTAATCATGACTTCATACATAGTCATGATGAATTTTGCAGGAAACTAAGCTCATTAGTAATTCAGAAATATGGTAACATGTTTCCAAAATAAATATTTATTTCTACATTGAAAAAAACAAAACAAAACACCAACAAAACCAGTGTTCTCCTTCAGATGCTTCAATTTATTTTTTCTAAAACCAAAACTAAACAAAGAAACCTACAAAGGTAAATTTATACATTTACTCTCTTCTCACTGCAAATACCTTGCCATGTTTGCAAGTTGATTCTTAAATACAGATAACATTTTTACAACACTTTATAAATCCTAATTAACTGCAAGCTGTAAATGCAAGCTGTAAAATGCCACCAAAACCGGCATACAGTAACGTTCTCCAATTAAAACAATTCATTTTAATAGATCTACACAGGTTGGGTCTTTGTTTTTAGCAACAAAGATTAAAACTAAACAGAACATTTGGTCTTCAGAAGAAAAAGTAAATTCTATATTCAAGCATCAACTGCTAGCTGTAAGTGATTCTGTTAAAGGTAAAAACTCATTTTATATTACTTGTAAATAAATCCCACCCTGCTATCCATGGACACACTGATGATTTGGCAGAGGATTTTATGTGGCCTCAATAATTAGACAATATTGCATTCCAAAACAACATAACACTCATTAGGTAGTTTCGTTTCATTTCTTTATCAGAGCCCCATGCACAGACTGAACAATTGGACAACTTCACATGTGTAATTTAAATTACAGAGCAACTCCAAGTTTTAATGTCTCATATCATACACTAAAAACCTGAGAAATCGGGACATCCACATGCAAAATGCACATTATTGGCAGAATAGCCTGAAGATGCTTTCTGCTACTTCTTTACAAAGTAAAAGTTGCAGATTCCTTGTAGCAACAGCTTCTCCAGCAAACATACTATGATTTTTCAGAATGGCTCATGAAAAGTAAAGGGTTTCTAATCACTGTGTCACAGGGAAAGTTATACAAGGCAACTTAATGGCAATTTACATCAATATTTTTTTTATTATTTATTACTTTTGAGGCATGCAGAATGGAAACTTCAGACAGCTCAGCGCTCCTTAGATATACTTTGCAAGAGCAAAGGACTATACATTATGGAATCAATGCTTCCATGGAAGTTATGTTTTAATAACCTTGAAATATATAGCTAATACTTCATATTTTTTGAAGATTGTTTTTAAATCCATTCGGAAAACACACTGGTCTGTGAAAAATTGAACACGAGCAAGACTTCATTAAAATAAAATATGCAAGTTTCACAGCAAGCAGGATTTAATGTTTTGGTGTTTTCTCAGTTAATGAAACAAATGGCATTTTCACAAACAGCAAAGAGACACTTACCACATCCTTAAAAGAATTGTCTGCTCTTTTGATTAGATAGAGCTCCCTTTTCTTTTGTTCAATACAATTCTTAACATCTGGCAAAAAGAGGAAGAATTATACTCGGTTTTTTGTACCTCTGATGTAATTGTAATTTTTAATATTTTGAATTCAACTAAAGAATAATTGCATGAATGTTACAAGTTCAAGTCAGGCTTCGTCTAACAAAAATATTTACCATCAATATGAAGTATCTTCACTCCCCAACTCAAAGCATTGGACAGTATACTACCAGAGGGGATTAAATCCTGCAAACAATAAATTGTATTAATAATCTTAAGCAATAGTCGATTTATTTTAAAATAATTACAAATATATTGTAACATGTAATATGAAAGCTGAGATTAAGATGCAGATGCATTGGCCAAAAGATTACCGCTCTTCTCAACTGACTTTGCCATCTCTGTGTCACAGCACTTTACCATCAAAAGATATATTTAAACTTTCAGAAAGCCAAAACTGTTCTCTACTGTCACATTTATAGCAAGATTTGAACACAGTGAATTGATGCATTTCCTTTAACTTCACGAGCACCTCTCAAATGCAAGTTATATTAGAAATCTTGACAGATTTTAATACTTGTCATAAGACTCCAAAGACTTTTAATTCTTCAGGAAGTATCCAAAAAGCATGATTTGACAGTTTATTTAGGATAATCCCTCAACTTCTGCCTGAGCATTCCAAGACCAACGTCTCTCTAAGACCACTCTTACTACAGCTTGTTTTCTAGAAGAGCAAAAACAAAGTTTCTGAAGCACGAATTCATTGATTACTTGATGTACCTGTTCTTTGATTGCTTTTTCAACCAAGGATTTTCCTCTGCTCATACGCACCTACATTAAAACAGAAACACATCTGTAGCAAGGTGAGACAATTCACATTGCTGTTAACAAATACATGTTAGCTATGAGAGTCTCCTTTTGTTCACTGTACTGTTGATTTTTCAATAATGCGCATCTTTCCCACAGGGTTACAGTTGACACAGTCTAAGGGGAAAAAAAAACACCAAACAACTAAAAACATGCAACAAGTCATCATTTTCAGCCAAAGCAGATCACTGCATGGCTGAAGCAGTGTTAGTGCTGGAAGAACACAGATGCTGGAATAAGCAGCCAGTGACATACATCAAATGGTGTGATGATGAGGTTTTATCTGCTGGGGTTTGTGTAATTTAAGTCATAAATATAATCACAGCCTCTGTCTTAGCACCTTCTTTTCTATCACCAGTGCATCTCCTTTTGTACTTTATGCTGCTTATTCCTAATGAGCTGCCTTTGCCTATCCAAGTATTTACAAAATAAGGTGATCTCACCTATGCAATGCAAAGACCAGCCTGCAGATTGGCTCAGTCATGTTTCTTAATAAGTACCACATACATAGTACAGTTAATTACTTCCAACTGTATTTTGAAAGGACACAAGACTTGCCCATGTAAGAAACTTCAGGCAAACCTGCATAAATTCATATACTAAACTAACAATTTACATGCAATTAACATGATCCTCCAAGAAAGAGCTCAAAAAAGTTCAGCAGTCATAATGTTCAGTTTTAATTATTTCTTTCAACTACTATCCAAGAGTGCTTCTGTTGATATCTGCACTAACAACACATCAGTCAAGGCTTTATTAGGCTGTGTTTCTAAAGAGAGGAATCACTGAATGCCATCACGTGCCTACCCATATTGGTCCAGCTGTCAAACATCATAGTGTCAATATTATCAGTCAGACATAATACCTTAAAACAGATTTTAGTGTACTCTGATTATTTGCAAAAAAGGCTCATTTTTAAAATTAGTTTCTGAAACGCTGCTGAATTAGTTTGAGTTAATTAAATTTAACAAGTTAGCCTGAATAACTTGAAAAGTATATTTGAAAGAAAACCTCTTATTTGCCCAAAGAACTGCTGCCATCTTTAGGAAACTAAATAGAAGGAAAAAATTCTAAGACAGTATCCCTCCCATGGGTTGTACCCGATTCGCAGTATTATTACTAAGAAACTTACTGTATCTACCAACTTAAATGAACTTCCATCACGTTGATCTTTCCGGTTGCTAGGACGAGGTGAACCATTTCCCCCGGTACCTGCAGACTCTGGGCTGGGAACAGGAGAAACCTGGCCAAGACTTCGTGCAAATTTTGCCTCCTTTTTATTAGTCACCAGATAGTTGATATCCTTACTAAGGAAACTCTCCACCCTCTAAATACAGAGATATAAAACAAGTAACCGTTTCAGGACAATGGATCAGTAACTCAAATTTTACATTGCATACTTAAAAGTGATAAAACTTCTAGAATAACTAAGTATAAAAACATTGAGTTAACAAGAAGGTATTTTCTAAGTATAAAAATTGAGTTGCACTAGCATCTTACTAGTCACAAATTATAAGTTCAGTTGCTTAATTTTGTAATCTTTATCAAAAGAGCCTTGCAATGTTTTGATTATTGTAATTTTGGACTATCTAGCTGTAATACTTTCCAAATCGAAAAAATCAAATACTGCATTGAGGAATAACATAATAAATCAAAGTAAACCATTGTCTACATAATTTTATGTAACAGAAACTACACAGAAGTGTTCAGCTAAACTTAAAGGCATGTCCATGCAAATGTATTATAGTCTGCAAGAAGCTATAAATTTACTGAGTTCAGAACCAGCAGAAAAATTAAAATTTCAGGAAAGTTACCATGTTTCAGACCTACAGTATTCGTGACACTTCTCAAAGAGGTAAAGTCTTCAGTAGATTCATATTCTCATACTGAGCAATATAAATATGCAGTTACTCTATGCTTGTTCATTTCCATTTTGCTCCTTCAGTCTTTCTTTGCTAACTATCGTGTGATTATCAGCTATTTGCCTTGTTATTTCTTGTCAGTTTATGTAGTTCAATGTATTCTCTTCTCTTCAACTAATCAGCTTGGAAAGCATAAATCACACAGGCAGCAAGCTTGAAACTGTGCCTTTCAACAGTGCTCTATGCACCTTTTACAGAAACAGGATATAGAGAGGCCCTTTTGAGTACACTCCACACAAGTAACAACAAAACATGTGGTAATTGATCTTGAGGGTGTTAGAGCACCTCAGATTGAGGCATTTACTCCTCAGAATAAGCCAGAAAAACTTCCTTTTCAGTCTTTGATCTGTAACCTTACCTTTCACATACAAACTCCTAAAATTCTTTCAGAGAAAAAGACAAAAAACAGAGTGCACTTATTTGACATAAATGCAAAATGATGCATTTAATTTGAAACGATGTTACTGGTACCACTCCTGTGATTTCAGACAGCACCTTGATTTACAAGCATCATTTTCATAAAGCTGCTCAGTGTTCCTCTGAGTTCAAAGAAGTATTGCCAAAGCAACATTCAAAACAGCTAACCATTTAAGCACATCCCTTCTGCCTCTGTGCTTAAAAGGTATTTAATTCGCTAATGGCCAAGTTCTCTCTACATCAATTAGAATATTCAACTTTAAAAGTGAACTAAGCAACTGCACTGCTTGTGTTACTATCATATCCTGTACTTGCTTGTATCAAAGTTTCTTCCATACAGAAGAGAGAATTAGGAAAAAAAATTAGTAAGATGCTTATAAAACTTATTATTAAAATAAGAGTATTCAAAGACACTCATTAACATACCCTCTGCAAAAAGTGCTTAGTTAAGTTACTGACTTACAGTAGGCATATGCAAAACTCTTCCTTTAATCTCTTTCAGGTTCAGCTGAATAACATTAGTTGTAACATGTAAAAATGTCATTATAGTCAGAAGCAGCAGAAAGAAGTCACCTCAAACAATGAAACTTAATAAACTTGGATAAAATTTTAAGCCACGTTAATAATCAACTGAATACAAATAAGAAGCACTCCTGTTACAATCAGCAAAGCAGCTTCTCTCAAAAAAACAGAGAATAATTTAATGATAAGCTCATTGTTTGTATTAAACACTAAGACAAACATAGGAAAATAAAATCCCCTCACAGATAAAGTAAAAATAACATTAACATTATTTATAAAGTACAAATAACATAAAGAACGTGAAAGAAACATTCCACATGTGCAGATTTCCTTCCAGATTCATACAAGTCTCTATTATAAACTTACCCCTCCCAGCTCTTTGAGGTCCTTTCCTAATTTTTCAGAGATCACATTTGATGGGATATCGAGGTAAAACACTTTCCCAGTGAGTGGCTTATATTTAACTTTCTCTGGTTTTCCTGTATCTTTTTTCACATTCTTGAGAGAAGATCTTATCTTTTCTGTTTTTGCTTGTATTCCATCTGCTGGGGAAAAAAAAAAGGCAACTTAAACAGAACTTTGGGGGTTTTTTTAGGAAAATTCCTAAGTTATGGCAATGGACACGGCAAGCTTCCACAGAATCATACAATGGGGCTTGGGCCGGAAGGGACCTTAGAGATCATTTGTTTTCAATCCCCCACCATACACAGGGACACCTTCCACGAGATCAGTTGCTTGAAGCCCTATCCAGCCTGGACTTTAACAGGACTTTAAAAAAACAGCTATTTTGTTAAACACGTCAAAACTCAAACATTAATAATAATACTTCATATGGCCTTTAAAAGTTTCTCCTTAAAATAATATGCTATAACGAACTTTTAATTTCAGTTGCTATACAATACTATCAATTTTCTCACCAGTTTGGCAAGTATTTGCTAGCAAGACAATGAGGGCCACTAAAGGAAGTGAACAGGCCTCTCGTGGACACAAAAATGCAAAACAGTCCCTCTGTTAAGTTTTCTTCCCGTCCCTGAAACACTCTCAGATAGGAAAGGGAGCAGAACTCCCACTCGTGCTGCAAGATTCTCTGTTTATGAACATACTAAGTGGGGCAGGAACAGCGGTCAGCTTTGTTCGAACCTAGAAGCCAAAAACCCTAGAGAAACAGGAAAATGGGGAGGCATAAGCTGGTCTACCTGATCCAGAATGCAAACGGAAAAAACGGACGATAAGCAGGCATGCAAGCGAAATTCTGCAAATGACCAGGGCAGTTCAAACATTAACATGCTAAACACTATTAATACTGGAGCATGCATTTTAAACTTCTCGGGGACGATCAAAAGTTCGGAGCTAAGGGCTTAGCAGGCCTGCAGTAACAATGAGGACGCTGTCCCGCAGAGCGGCCGCGCTCCCACACCGCGGGCCTGGCGAGCCCCCCGCGCTCCCGACGCCAGCCAAGGCCTGCCCGGGGGGGCGGCTCGCACGGCAGCGGCCCGGCCATTTCCCAGACACCCCACGGCCTCCCTGCCCCGCGATTATCTCGTAAAAGAGAACGAGCCAGCGCAAAGGCCACGCTTTTCCGTTTAACTCCCCAAGCCACGACAAAGCCACAGCCAGGAAGGCCGGCCCGGCCCCCGGCCGCGGCTGAACGGCCCCCGCTGGCGCTGAAGGAGACTTCAGCCACCCCCAGACCCCGCCGCTTACGGGGACGAGCTGCTTTGTCGGCGGCCTCGGCAGCGCTCGGCTTCATCTTCCCGCGGAGTCACATCCTCCCCTGCCCCGCGGCCGCCGCCACCTGCGGGAGCAGCGCGGGCCGCCCGGACCCGCCTCACCGCCCTTCCCGCCTCCGCCGGGCCCGGAGCCGCCGCCAACTGCCGGGCCGGGGCGGAGCGAGGGGAGGGCGGCCAGAGGGAAGGGAGGGAAGGAGGCCCTGGCACAGGGGGCTGGCGGCCGTGGGTGGGGAGGCGGGACGGGAACACGAGCGCCATTCCCTCCCCGCCTCACCTGAGGGGCGGCGTTGGGATCGCGGCCAGCGCAGCCCGGGTATGTACGTGCGGCACTCTGGGCAGTGTTCCAAGTTAAAAATACAGTAAGAAAGCCAGTTTCTTTCCCGCCCACACCCCTCGTTAACAGTTGGTTGCACCTCAGAGACAAGTCTTGTTTTATGCAGCTTCAGCTTTCTTATCTTTCACTTGAAACTTGGTGAAAACAACGTGACATAATGCTCCTGTAGAGCAGATAAAAAGCTTAGATCAGTGTCAGCTAATAAAGCTAGGGCTGCACTTGTGCACAACATGCATTTTGAAAAGTATGTCTTCATTTGGGGATTTTGTATTGTGAAATATATATAAATATTTTTTATTCTCTTCTGACCTGGCTAGTTGCAGATATTGTGAGCACGATCCTAAATTATTGTGACCGTTTCTTTGCAGCCATACAGCAGGATTTAAGGAATTAATATTTGATAGTAGCATTAGTACTAGTTAGGCACTGTTTCTTACACGAATAGCTTGCCAGAGTGTATAATCATCACCAGCAGGCTGTGAGTGCTGGATCAACCAGGAGACCGTTCTGGGTTTTCTCACAGGAGTGATGGGAGCAAGAGAAGGGCTGGATGAATTATTCTGCAGTGCTACAGTTTATGGGCCGCAGGCTGGGAATTTATCTCTGTGTGGGTTATTGACATGTTCCCAAACACTTCTTTGCCGCAAAAGGTAATACGTGTTAAAGACTTAACTTGTTTTACAAAAACATATAAATGTTGGAATTCGTGTAAGAAGGATTCAAAAAATTTATTGTCTTTAGAAAACTTACTTAAAAAACAGGGTTTAAATACTCTAATCTCAAAATTCAGGACATAATTTTATACAAGTAGAAAACTAATATTGGTGTTTATGCATAGCACATTAACGAAAAGTTAAAGTATTTTGATTTTTTTTTTTTCTGCAAGTTTTAAGCACAGTACTGCAATATATTTTTCTGATCCTTAACAGGTTTTTCTTCTCCAGGGATAAAGCCATGGCTGCAATGAGTGATAGCAACTTAGAAAAACCAACCATTATTCAACAAGCAATGGCCTCTTGTTGTGGAGCTATAATTACGTCATTAGTTGGTAAGGCATACTATAAAGCTTGCCACAGAGAGAATCTTTACAAGTAATTAGTCTTCAGTTTGACTCATCATGATGTCTGTATATATATTTCCACTAATGTGTTCAGCAAGGACGTTTTTGGATAGTTTTCTATTTTTGGTGTGTTTTAAAAAGTGTGGTTAGTTGAAATCTTTTCTGTCCCTAGTAATCTTTAACTATTTCTGAAACTATGAATAATATTTGTTAACTTTTAATTTCTATCTCTTTCTCTTGGTGTAGTTATTAATTGCTTTCTGTCTAGAAGAAACAAAGTTATCAATAAAAATTAATTTCCATCCTTCCTGCTGCTTAAAAATATGTATTAAATAAAAGTCTGCTTAACAATACAAGACACAAATCCTGCAAGGCTGGCTCCTGTGAGGTGTCCCCTTCATGTTACCACTTCAGCAGTAAGAATTTGTGCTCCTGTGATCTCTTACACTGTCAAAGCCTTTTCTCGTTGGTTTTGGTTTCATTTGGTTTTCTTCTCTAAACATTGCTTTTAATAATAGCCTTTTATTGCTCTTTGCTGGATAGCTGATGGAATTAATTTTCTGCTTCGTGTTCAGTTATCTCACTGAGCATCTCTTTCCTCGTGCAAACCTAAGGAGTCATTGTTTGCTTAGATTCAGCACTTCCTGTCTCTTGAAGTTCCCCAAGCTCATTAGCTCATACTTTGTGGATTAAGCTGCAGAGAAACATGCAATTTTCTAAGCACAACAAAACAGTATCTTACCAGGAACCTGTCAGATTCATAGTTCTGTCTTTATACCATGTGTCCTGTGAGTTAGGTAAAGTACCAAGCAAACCTACATGAGAGCTGTGGAATTCCCCAAATGGATTTCAGTTGTGGGTACATAAACACATTTGTAGTACAGTGTAAGGTGCTGGTATCCGAGAGAGATACAGGAGAGGTATAGGAGACCTACTCCTTTCTGAAGTGCCTCCTGGAGGTGAGCAAAAGTATCTGTGAGTGGCTAAAATGCTACTGGATGACAAATTTTAAGCAACTTAATTGAGCTGCAGCAGTAACATGGAGATCCCTACATTTAGATACTGAAATGTGAGCCAAGTATTCACCACCTGTTAGTGAACTGAGAGGCATCAGTGGAGAGCTAAGGTGTAACTTCATTTAGTGCTTGTGCACAGAAATGTTTCATTGAGACAGGTGCTGATGTGTTTGACTTGGACTTTACCTGCCACTTGTTAAATAAGGTTGTAGGTCCTGTGTCATTTCTGTCAACTGTGTAGGTATTTTGGATACCTTAGAAACTCAGATGGCACTGGCTGCTTGTATGTAGGCAACTGAATTGAGCCCTCAGTCAGTATAGTAAGAGTCTGGTTCAGCTGCCCAGCCACTGTGGAGTTCAGCATGTCTAGGCCTGTAAAAACTATAAGGGCTGGAGTGGAAGCAATGAAATGTTCACTAAACCTTCATTTACTTATCAACAGCCTCAGTCTTCTAGATATTGTCTACATTTAGAAAAGAAGAAAAGTGCATCATGAGTTTAACATTTTTCTTTTGAGTGTTGCTGTTACGGTCAGTTTATCGAAAAAGAATAAACACGTGAAGAATGCTATGCTGTTTTACATGCTGGAGTCCAAAACCTGATCTCATATGCCTTGTGGTATACTACTTGTAAAAGTTTAGCAGCAGAGCATAATGTAATAAGTTTTAGCAATTTCAGACAAGATGACAAGATGAGCTTTGTGTATCTCTAACATTTGATGCCTGTGCAACTGTTAGTACAATATATATTTGGTTGCTTGCAAACCGTACAGGATTTGTAGTTCTCCTTTCCCTCTGTCTGATAACACCTCCTTTTCCCCTGCCTGATAACATTGTAAAACTGGTCTCTTTTTTTCCTCTGGCAAAAAAAAAAGGTAGAAGGTAATGATAAGGCATTTGTACACTTCTGCGTTTTCAGGCCCTACAGGGTGTTTCTAAATGACTTGTGTTTCATTTTAGTATCTCCTCTTGATGTTATCAAAACTCGGCTGCAAGCCCAAAGCAATCCATTTCCTAAAGGTAAACAATACCTAGTGTAACTGGGACACAGTTTGCTTTTTGCTGGTGTATTAATTAGCAGATAGTTGTCATAATGCTTTGCTCCGATGCTTAATGTTTGTGTTTGTTTCACAACAGCGAGTTTGTTTCTTCAGTATAAGTGGGTGGGGGAAAAAAACAACACATATACTGAAATTGCTAAAGAAAGAATGTGCCAGTGAATAGTGGAGATAAAAATTCCCATCAATACCTACCATTTTAAAAATATTTTTTTCCCCCGTCTTTCTTAATATTTTCCTTATGGCAGAAGGTTCAACTAATATTGAGTTGAGTTAAAAAATAAAAAGCTATTAATAAATAAGTAAATATTATATCAGAGGGCTTATGTGGTCGGGATGCTATATCAAAGTTTATCTTCTCCAGAATCTAGAGATTTGTGAAATACAGAAGTCACTTGCCAATTGGGTTTTAAATACATGAAGACGCTGTGCTCTCAAAAATGTGTTGTTGGTTACTACTGTTTACTTGTATGTGATAAATGAAATTTAAAAGGCAAGAAGATGACTAGTGTTGCATTTTGAATGTTGAGGTGCATATTTGCAGTCACACTTGCTGTAAATTAGGAAAAATACTTGTGTCTTCTATCCTGATTTTTAGTAAATTCTAAAACCAGAAATCTGAAAATATGAGGCTCAAAGTATGTTTTTGTAATGGCAATAATATTTTATCAAACAGTTTCAAAGTATATGAAGCAGAAGAAATAAAAAACAAGTAGAGAGGATGATGTAGTATAAATACAGTTCAGCCTAAGATATAATACTTCCACTTGTAATGTGGATGCTTAAGCTACTTAATAAAAATTCTGAAGTCTGAAACACGTTCACAGTTAGATACAGTAGTGATATTCGGGTCTAGTGCTGCTTTTAGCCTTCAGCAGATGGTGGTATAACATAAACATGTGTCCTGGAGCCTTATGAAGGCAGTTCCATTTAGTCTGGCACTCTGGGGAGTACATTTTTGCCCTTTTTCCTTTTACCTAATTTGTCATTACTGACTGAGATTATTTTGTTCCTCTGTGTCTAACCAGAGATAAATCTGTATTGCCATTATATCCAACTTGAAATTGCTGCTGTGTAAGAAGGATCTTACAAGCATTAACTGTATTCTTATACACTATTTTATTAGGAAAATGTTTTGTATACTCTAGTGGCCTTATGGATCATATATGTGTTTGTGAAAATGGGGACAGCCAAGCCTGGTATAAAAAACCTGGGAATTTCAAAGGGACGTTGGTAAGAACATTTTACATGTATATAAAACTGCACATTTTTAAGAAGCATACTGTAAAGTTGTTGGGGGTTTTGGGGGTTCTTCTGGAATCTGTTATTATTCCAGAGGGTCTTCATGTGGTTACACTGTGGAATTTATATGGTGATTAGTGATACCTTCTACTTTCTATAATAAAATATGTATTCCTTCCTTAAGATGAACGAGGATGCACAGCTTTCCTCACAGATTACTGGCTCTATGATTTTATTTTCCCCCCTTGAGCTGTATTGCCAATAGCTGTTGATTGCAGGTAGTGATTGTCTGTTACCTGCTCCACTCTTCTGTGTCCCAGTATGCTCCTGAGCTAAAGTAACAATGCAGATAGTGTTTTAAAATTTAGTTCATGAGTCAAGTTCTCTATCCATTGAAATTTGTACGACTGGCATGTTCCCAGACACTTGAAACAGACTTGCTGTCAGCACTGTCCTACTGGTTCATTAATCAAGATTTTATATGGCTCTGCCATTAAATTAAACCAGAATTAAATTTCTGAAAATGCGTTGCTAATGTAAAAGGTGTCTTCAGCAGTTCTACAGTGTTTTTTTTTAATGAATAACTTCACAAGTGTGATTTTTTTTAATTAGCTTTACTATATAATTTTAGAAAGTCAGTTTTCTATTTGACATGAATTTATGCCCATTTTTGCTGTAACAAGGTGATTCTTAAAGAAGAATGACTATAATATCATTGATCTCTTTATTAAAATGAGTCTACTCTTTTAGCTATATCTTCCTGTTTCGTAAATTTATTGAAGCTGGGTTATAAGCATATTAACTAACTAGTATAGAAGTTGGTTTTTTTTTGTCCAACCACGTTAGGACTTTTTAGGCATTCATTCAAAGCTGTGTTTTTACTAGTCAGGTTTGTTTTAATAAATTATGTCTTTGTTTTCCCCATTAAATTTTTTATCTCAGTAGATTAGTCCATCAAGTCTCCTGTAAAGATATTTGGCCTTTTCTTCCTGTAAGTCCTTTTTGTGGTCTGTCAGACTCTCTGTGTTTTGAGACCCTGTGATAATGTCTGGTCTTAAGCATATTCTAATGCATCAAATCTCAACCTTTTCCCCAGAAAGTTTAAGAAAATTAGGTATCCTAATATTAGAAAGTTTTTCTCTTTAATGGTGCTTTCAGGTCATCTGGGAATATATTGGACAGCTGTAATAATAGTTGCAAGCTTCCAAGTATATCGTGTATATACATTGCATGTATATTGTCACATTTTTGTCAGAGAAAGCAAGTATTGAAGAGTCATTGAGAATTAATTGCTATTTCATGCCTAGAATCTTTGTTATGTATTGGAAAAATATTTTAATCAGTTATTTTGGGGAAGTTTCCACAAGTTGCATCAGTGTGCCATATTAGTTCTGAAAATAACTTCTTCACAGGGCTGTCAGTCACTGATAAACACTTACTATGTGGTCTTTTAAAGATGGAAGAAAATTCTTAATTTCAGTCACACAAATTATTCCATTCAGCTCAGTGGAAGTATTTGCGTGGTTAAATATGATAGCTAGTGTAAGCTATCTTACAATGATAAGCCATTTTAGAAACATACTTTTAAAGATATTGTGTGTTCTACCAGCTGAAACATATTACTGACTACAAACGTTTGTAGCTAATTATTTCTCTTTGCCTGGTTACACTTTTAGGATGCATTTGCTAAAATTATTCGAATAGAGGGAATTAAGTCACTGTGGAGCGCGCTTCCCCCAACATTGTAAGTTGAATGTTCTGTTTTTGGTAACATGAGTTATTGTTAAAAAACCTATTTAATTATGCATAATAATTTATCTAAATATTTCTAAGTTATTTTTAAAATTCGGTCAATTCTGAATTTACAGAGCAATCAGTTCAACCAGAAATATCTAGGGACAGTATAATTTTTGCCAGATCTCCAGATTTTTCTGATATATTCTCAGTAGTTAAGTTGGAACAATAGAATTCTCATTATGATTTTTAGAGACTACCATAACTGTTCCTTTGATGGATGGAAGGTGATCACTTGAGAATGACAGTTTTTGACAAATACTTATTGTTCTATCTTGTTACTAATGACTTTCCATCAGCAGCGCAGATGTTTCCAGATGCTCTGGTGTTGCACCTCATTACCCTCACTTAATTCTTGCAACAATCATCTTTATTTCAAAGGACTTTGTTGGGGGTTTTATCCTATTCGATTTTGTAGTGGGAACCAGATAATTAATTTTTTATCTACTTATTATTCATATTAACCTGGTACAGATAGAAATGTAGACCTCTATACTTATGTCTTCCTCCACAAACCAAGAAAGGAATCAAATCTGAGATGTATGTTAAAGTTGTATCTTGTAAGTCATGAAGTGTAGTCCGGAAGGAAAGCAGAGATGCACGTGTTTTTGATTTGCAGACAGTGCTCAGTGTATACACACAAGAAAGAAAAGCATGATGGAGTTCAGCCTAATTATTTATCCTGCAATATGTGGCAATTTAAAAATATAAACCTTTTGCACCTGACTGAGTTATTTAAATCAATAGTTTTTTATTCAACATGTGTTCTGTACTCCAGCAGAAAACTAGCCTCTTGATGGAGAGAGGTACACAATTTCTCAGAGATTTAAACTATGGCTTATTGGTTTTCCAAGCATGACAGTCTGCAGTGGTTTTTAGTAACGGAGGTGCTTGCTACATTGGTACAGACACAACACAAAAATGTAATTGCCATTTTATAGTAAGATGTGGTGCTTTATCCCTACACTGATGGTTATTAGATCTAGCTGTTGCTGTTATACTCTGTACTGTGCTGGAATGGAAAAAGCTTGTATTTATGAATACCACATTGTCTCTCAAGTAGTGAGAATCATACCTGTTCATTAAGATCAAGAATATATATTCTCCAATTGTTAAATATAATAATAAATAATGGCCCGCCTTCGCGAACGAAGAGCCGGGGAAGGTCCTTACCCGCATATGCAGATCAGGCCTTCGAGCCTGC
>JAWWES010000081.1:20692693-20737438 GCA_035583135.1 Lophotriccus pileatus | reverse complement strand
CTGACCGGGAATCGAACCCGCGGTCTCAAGGGTACCAGCCCTGCGTCTTAACCACTAGACCACCGGGGGCTCCCTAATTGTTAAATAAATAAATAAAAATTTATTGTTAGTTGCATTCCTGTAATGTTTTGTTTGGTTTCTTCATATTCAGATCTTTCACTTCCATTTCTTTATCAAAATAGTTCTGAAGCTGATGTGAAGTAAATGTTGGCTAAGATACTCCACCATCATTTTACTTATGGTTTTCCCTAATGAAATGAAAACGTGGGAGATCTGTGGATTGAAACTCTGAACTAGAGGCAGTGAATCAAAGCACAGGATTTATGCTTTTTCTTCATCCATAACACACAGCTGGAAATTTAACTTTTTTTTTTTAATGTGTGTAGAATATTCATACATGACAGTTACCTTTATTTTCCTGCTTTCCTTGTATTAATTTAAATTATCTCTCTTATATTTTAGAATAATGGCAGTTCCTAACACAATAATCTATTTTACCCTCTATGACCAACTGCATGAAGCTTTGAAATACAGACTGGGAAAGGATGCTGGATACATTCCAGTTCTTGCAGGTTCCTTAAGCAAATGTAAGTTGTCACCTGTTTAAAGAGAAAACTGAAATACAATACCTGTATGCTGATTTCTTGGGTTTGTTTTGTTGATTTTTAAATACAGTAAATTTTCTGTGGCTTTAAATGAGGGATAGGAAGGAATACTGTAATTATTCAGTACTTCTTGGGCAACAAAACTCTCTAACTCGGAATAGTGTGATTTGGTTTGCTATTACACTTTTACTACGTTTGTAATTTGCTCAAAATTTTATATTTATATTTCTAGACTTCTAGCAAGTACAGTTTAATTTAAGTTTGTTCTGGCATGAATCTAGCAATAAACATCATTGTTTTCTGTAATGGCAGCTACACAGGTATTTATAAGGAAAATTAAAATTGGACTTCTTTTAGAATTGGACTGGTTTTACTGCTGTATGATGTGGACTGAATACTAGCCTTTTCCTCATCTATTTTTGTAGGAGTAACACAGATCATATATTTTAGGGCTTTCTTAGAAGAGTCTGATGATGTAGTTCCATGTCCTACTTGTGAAAACCATGGGGACACTGAAAGACTGGTTGAAAAAGTATTGCTGTTTTGTAGTGGTGTGGCAAATTGCTCTTATTAGGCTTATTAGTTCCAGATTTTAAATTCACATGTTAAACCTTATCCTAGCAACAGAAGAAAAATTCTTGGATCTAGTAAAGTTGTTAACGTCTATTACATATGTGATGGGAGCTTGTTATTTATTGAGTCATGACTCACTGACCATTGTGCAAGCTGAAAGAGAGTCACTTTATGAGATACAGATTGCCTGCTAATTATTCTTGAGAGTTTAAAATAAGAATGGCAGGGGTGCTTAGAAATCAAAAAAAGCTTAATCTCTAACGACTATTTTTGTCCTCAACACAAAAAAAGCCTTAAACCCCAAGCTCACTTTCTTCAAGTTATACTTTGAAATGGCAATTATTGAAAATTAATAGTTATAAGTGCTTGAAATTTTCAGCCTATTTGTGTATGTAATCTGAAAATGAGGATTCTTAACATGTTACGTGGATTACAAGAGGCCAGTATTGAAAAAAAACCTAAACCAGAAAGTGTAGGTACTGTGAATAGCGGTGGTGCTCTTATGCGGGAAGGAAACTTATTTGGGGAAGGAAAATGGAAAAGGGAAAATCAGAGAGTTGAAAAGAATCAAATATATAAAGCAAAGTGAGATGTGACTTTACTATTAAATGCTGATTTGAAAAGAAGCGTTTTCCTCCTCTGCAGTCAGTTCTCTCTCTGTGGTGAGTCCCCTGGAGCTGATCAGAACTAGAATGCAGCATCGCAAGTTGTCCTACAAGCAGCTGTACCTGTGTGTCAGCACTAAAGTGGCTGCAGATGGGTGGTTTTCACTGTGGAGTGGCTGGAGTTCTACTGTTCTGAGAGATATACCTTTCGCAGGTAGTGTTTATTTTCCGTTCAGGCTTTTGTTAGGTCAGAAGACATGTTTGTGCATAACTATTTTAGTCTATTTCTGTGCTTTTCTGTAACTTTAATGGTTAGCTTTAGGAATGACTGAGATTGATTCATTCTCTTTTCTTTATAAATTTGCTGAGGACATGATTTTCACCCCATTTTGAACCTGATAGGGTTCATTGTTACATTCGCTTTCTCTATACTTAGCCTGTTACTTCTCATCTTTAGCTTACACAATGACTATTTTGAAGCCTTTGAGTGGGAAATTTTCTTTGTGATAGGTATAGTGGCTATTTTCTGATAAATATGCTGTATGTAAGTGTTCTGTTACTGAATTTTGAAAACATGTACAGAGTGACACAGTAGCGTCTTCAGGATTTTTTTGAATCAAGATTAATTAGTTTCTATAACTGCTTCTGAAATCATGAAGGTAGAGCACCACTCATTAACAAAGCTCCAAAGCTGAAAACCTAGAAGAAAAAAAGGTCTGATTCAGAGCATAACTAGTCCTAGGGCTCTTCTTAAGATAGAGGGGACAGATCTTACAGGGGAGACTGCTAATGGACCCGTTAAAGCCAGTGGTATAAGTCCCTGTCTCTTTGAGGCCTGCTTTTGTCAGAGCACTTGTGGATCAGACATCAATTGTCCTCGAAGCTGTTTCTGTCATTTGGGTAGTACCAGGAATAACACCTTTAAACACTATACGTAGCTCCAGAAAAATTCTTCCAACCTATTTTTGAAGTCAGAGAAACCTTGACTGAAATATTTGACCGGCTGCCTTTGTTCTCCTACTTCACTATTAAGATAGTTTGACATTTAATTTCATTTCTGTTTCCAAGCAATTTAGTGGACCAGTCGTTGGCTTGGACTGTTATGGGATTTGAGCACACTTGGTTGTGTACCTGGAGTAAATTTTAAATTGGTTGTAAACCAAACCAAGACATGATAAGTGGGGAGTGGTTTTGATATTTAGTTAAAAACTGCAGTTGTCAATTCAGTGAGTAAACTGAGTTATTTAAGCTGGATTCTTTTCAAAATTTATAATACTCATGTTTTCTTTCACTTAGCTATTGGGAGGTGATTGAAAATCATGGTTGGAATGTATTTCCTTTTTAAGGATTGAGTTCCTTGGTAGGACTTAATTTAGCCTTCTCTGATAGGGAAGGCTTCTGAACCTACGACAATGTGGTTTCACTAAGGCTAAAATTAACTGTCAGAATTCAGAGAACCTTTTGTCCAAAGTGCTTTCTGTTTAATATTTATTTTTTCATTTACTTATTTGTCTTCTCTGCCAAACTCAACTTTCTCTTAGGCTGTTTTGCTAAGACTTGTAAGGGAACTCTCAAATTCTTCATCTAATCCCTGTTGTCTGACTTCAAGTAGAAACTCCTGTTCTCTTACTGATTTTTGTCTGTAGCAGTGTGGCTGGAGCTTCCTTCCCTCTGCGGCTTTTAACGGGGAAGATCAGAGCACTGTGAGGGAGTGCACAAGGAAGAGAACACTGTGTATTCTTTTCAGGCCTTTTCAGATTCTTGCATCCATGCCTGCTGTTCCTCCACTGATCCAAAACATGCTCGTTTATTTTAAGTCAGTCTCCACACTGCTCTGGCATTCACTTCACAGCCAGTGGGCACTTGTCTGTCTCCAGTACTTCATAGCTATCATGGGATGCTGGAAAGGTAGAGGCACAAGTTAACATCAGCTACTGCCTTATAGCTTGAGAACTATTGTTAAAGACCCTAAAGTGAGCAGGCAAGTAGACGATGAGTAAAGGAAAATGTATTTTAAGAAACTTAACTGCCAAAAAACTCTGATTATATAAAGGTAAGGGTGTTAATTGCTGCCTAATGTCTCTTTCAAATGTGTTTTCTGGTAAGGTTTTTTCTTATAAATACTCTTTATCTGTTATGATGAGCTCTCTTAGTACATTCTGTCTTAGCTCTTCAGTTTGCATGATGCCCCAACAGCATTGCAGTCTCTGGTATTCTTACAGCGCAGTTTACAGCTTTGCTGCACATAGCTCAAGTTAGCTATCTCAAGAGTTAAAAGCAGTGAAAAAATTTGTATTGAAAAAGCCACTCCTCTGTGAAAACAGTCAAGCAGTACAACAGGACTTAAGCAGCACAGGGTAATTAGAATCCCACTGTGTTCGAGCCCAAGTGTTCATGACATGCTTCAAGCATGTCCCTTGGGGTGCTAGCTGGACTGAATAAAACTTGAATCTTTATAAACGCTGGGTTAACAATAATACTTGAGTCAATTTTAAGTAGTGTGGCAGACAATGTAAATATAAAAGGTATTCAGGGAAATGAGTCCTGTAGGTTTGCTTAAAGCAAAGTTTGCTTAACCAAAGTTTTGGGTTAAATTAGGGTTTTATACATTTCAGTAGTAGGTTTTCCTCAAACCCTGAGGAAGCCTTCTGAGATACTACCTACTTTTGCTTTTGCAAAATATTTGAGACCAGGCACATGTTCTGGCAGTCTTCGTGGCAAGAAAATACTTTGATATTTTTCTGCTGGCACAGCCTTCAGAATTCAGTGCTGAACAAGGCACAGTTACCTTTCAGGATGTGCAGCCATCATTTGAAGTATTTACTTGACCAGCTGCCATAAGGATTTACTCTTTAATTGAGCCTGGTAGCATATAGCTTGGAGTTTTAGTTAGAAAGAAAGAGTGCAGTTTAATTCAGAAGACAGTCACAGAAACAGATGTTGTTCCTAAAAGTTGTTTGCTAAACTTGTCTTTGACAGTCTTCCCAAAGGCATTTTCCTCTTAGTAATTCCAGGGAGCAAAATTGTACTTTTTGGTTCCCTCAGAATTAAATTTTACACTCTGTCCCTCAGAAAAGTATGAAGCAGTCCTGAGAAACCTTTCATTTTGCATGAAATACATTTTTATAGAATTAGTGAGATCGATGAAACATGAAATATGCCTGAAAACATTGTGAACAATAAGCCTACACTTTAAATTGAATGTGAATTTTATAGTGCTTGGCTTAGATTGTATTAAGATAGGGGTTACTTGAGGGAGTGACAAAATTATTAGGCTAATTTGTATTATATGAAGAAATTTGGGGTATGGAGTTACGGGGAACAGGACAATCTGTCCATGGGTTAGCAGAGAGGACACTTACTGTGCTTTCAGCTCTTGTTTCTTTTGGCTTCTGTTGCCACAGTAGAATTCTTACATCTGTACTTGAGGACAGAATTTCTGTATTTGACATAAAAATCTGTTGTAATGCAAGTTTATTTTTTTGTAATCATAGCAATGTACTGGTATAATTATGAACGTTTCAAGAAGATGATGTGCAACAAAGTTGGTGCACATGAACCTACGTTTTTTATTGCTTTTACTTCAGGAGCAGCATCTGGCTCTGTAAGTATATAATTTCATTTCTAGTACTACTCCTTATTATCACTAATAAACTATTTAAAAGAAGTATGGTTTTAGGTGATTCTCTCAGAAATGTATGTTTTGGGGTATGTGTACTTTAAACACACGTGGCCTGGAATTCAAGCTGATTAGATAAATCTGAATAAATTACAGTGTTCTGACATACAAGACTTACTACTATCATGTGCTTGGAATATGGAATGTAGTTTTCAATTGTGTGCACTTTAATTTAAAAATTTAAATATTGTTTGTGCACTAACATTAAAATTGTTTTCTTTTCCTGATAGATTGCAGCTGTCATAACTCAGCCATTTGATGTAGTGAAAACACATAGGCAGACTGCGCTTTGGGAGAGTGAGATCTTAGAAAGTAAGTTGCTGGTAAGAATAAAGAAACCTATAAGGTTTGGAAAAATTAGTGTTTCTGAAAACTTAGTGTTTGGGTATATAGACTTTTGGTAGGAGCTTTAATTTTTTGTCTCTTCTCTGAAGCTTATCTAAAAATTCTATCACTCAGGCCTTTTTTCTTCTCCAAATTGTAATATCTTGTGAGGTACTTTTTATGTCCTGGGACAATACAATATTTCATTAATGGCAGGGAAGAGGTGTGAGTTCAGTATGATTAGCTGGTATAAAGGTGGTATAAAATTGAAACAAATAAATTCAAAACTGTTCCATTTAGGCAGACCTATTGCAAATTTAAGATGTCCTCACTTATTGCAGGGAGGTTGGACTAGATGACCTTTAGAGGTCCCTTCCAACTCAATCATATTGTGTGACTGAAGTAAGTTATATTTAAATAGGCAAAAATTAACTTCTTATAAAACATTCAGGTGAACAGTGATCTATTGAAAAAGACTTTAAAATAACATGATAAAATGTTTGCACATTCACTACCACTTGCTCCTTCATAACAATATTCTTTTGATAAATATGAGGCTGGAGAAAGAAAGTGCTGTGCTCAGGTTCTGTGTTTTTTACCTACTTTTCATGTGATTTCAAAAGAATTATTTTTGAGGGCATATTAGTGAATGTCCTAACATCTTTAAAGGATGACAGGGGAAGTTTCTGTTGTGTTCTTTCAGTAGAGCACTGCTATGCTTTATATGAATTCGAGTTGTGTATAAACATTTTTTTTCCATTGCTTGGGACCTAGACCAGTGAGGGACTTGCATTAACTTAAACAAATGTTAGATCATGATTTTAAGATTACAGACCATTAAAAAGGCTGAGTACCTGAACAATTTCTGCTTCAAAACTAAGTGCTCACTTTTTGGTATGAGGTTTCATTCCCTCAGGTAAATTATTTTTTTTCTAGTGTAATTCTTAAAAAAAACATATCAGTGTTTCTTTGCAGAACAGGAAAATATCAAAAAAAGCTTTAATTATAAATAGTTATTGTGATTCAATCTTTTTCTTGTGCTGATGAATATAATAATTTGTTGCTTTAATTTTTTTAATTTGTACCAATTCTTTCCAAATCCAGTTACTCTTAGAGTTGGACACTGACTATACATCTACATATTGTCTCTCTCTGTGGCTGCAAAAATATTTTGCAGTTTCTAAATGCTGTGGGATGTTCCTGATGAATGTATTCTATGACACTGCTTTAACTCTCATCTAGAAAAAAATTTATTGGCCACTTTCATATTTCAAATCAAAGAAAACAGTACATGAAACAGCACAGAAAATTTCCTTTGTTTAAAATAATTGCATCTGTCTGGAATGCAGATTGCTTCTGGATGCTGCTGCTATTAGGTTGCTTGTGGTAAGTGATTTAGCTCTATGAGGGACTTCAATCCACATCTCTTAGAGCTAAACTTTCTTAAACGTAAATTTAGGGGAGATTTGATTTTTGTAAACTTAGATGTAATGTGTAGTGTCCTAGCCTAACTATTATATTCAATCTTATGATTCATTTTTATGCTAACAATGCTTAAAACTTACTTTTGGATTCAGTTTATCAGAAAAGCAAGTTCATATTTAAAAGTCTGAATTGTGATAATCTTTTAGCTTCATATATAAAGTGTCATGGAGAGGGAATGGCTCATTTGAAAGCTAGTTGACTTTTTTCACTGGATATGTATTCTTGTAAGGAATATTGTAGCTGTTCATATATCTTACTCCAGGTGTTTCTACAAGCTTTTCCATTTCATGCTGTTTTAACTTGTGTGTTTGCATACTGTGTGGATTTTACATACTGTATAAATAAGATGGATAAAATTAATAGAAAAGGAATTAAACCTAATAATTGCATCTGTGACTCTCTATGATTTCAAAAAATATTCTTGTGTGGCAGTGTATGGATTCCTTGATTCACTGTTGTCTTGTGCTATATTAAGTTCCACAGAGGGACTCTACATCAACCTGGGAAGTTATGAGGAAAATTGTCACTAGCAATGGGATTACTGGATTATTTGCTGGTAAATTTTTTCATATCTCTAAAAAAAAAAATCAGACTAGACAGTTTTTTAATCATTACCAAATGATTACAGGTGTTAACATGCATAAATTATATAATATTTCTATCTCCGTGAACTGTCAGTTATGGAATAGCAACAGATATGCATGTATCAACTGTTTTGGTTCTTTCTGTGTCAGAAACAGAGTTTAAGCTTTGGGGGTACTTTTTTGTCTCCCTTTTTAGTCTTTGAAGAAGATGTATTATTTGGAACCCAAAGTCTAAAAATGGAATAGGTATTGTGAAGAATTTACAGAATAAAATACTGTTATTGTCTTGTGGAATACTGGGCTCAGGATAGATTCCATCTATCCTAAATGATTCTGTGATACTGTCCTGTGATGCATTCAGTTGAAGTCCAACTTCAACACAGTTTTTTACAGAGGACTAGAAGATTTGACAATTATATTAGTATTTGTTTGTTTGCTAGATGGGAGTAATTATGTTGAATACTGTATAGGACATTCAAGGTCATACAACAACCATTCCCCAAGAATTTTTTCCTCTAAATTTTCTGGCAAACTAGAAACTTTATCTAAGATATTTGTTAAATTTTATGTTTAAACAGAGGGAAAAATGCAATCTTGACAATATATTGAGTGGATGGTAAGTTAATAACTAATGACTTAATAGTCACCCTGTCAGTGCACTCATCTTACACGACTTTCTTACTCTCACTGAACCTATCAAGGTGCTGCACAGTTCACTTTGTAGCTGGTACTGTTTTAGTTCCTCTGAGCCATTCAGTAAGACATGATCAAGTCACTGTGAACACCCCATTTAGCTGTGTCATTCCTTGATGTATTTTATTTTTCTTCTTGCAGAGACTGTCTTAAAGACTCTTTTAGTAGTTTTGATAGCTGTGGCAAAGATAATTTTTTAGCCCTGGACTATGTGCTGTGTAGATGTATCCCAGACTATCCTAAGATATCTTTGCCACTTAAACACTTCATATTTAAAGAACAGAAAATAAACCCTCAGGAATACTTTCTGATGTCTTTTTCAAATCCTGGCAACTGTGAGCACTGCCTAATGACCTAATTCTTGGTACTAACTCAAAACCCCTAGCAACAAAGATTGTTGTCCTGAGAGGTCCAGCATGAAGCGTTATTCCTCCTTTATTTTCATAATTATGGCTAAATTGTGTCAGGACTTCCTGTCAGCAAGGAGTGATCATGGAGACTCCTGAGACCTCACAAGGCTTAAGAGTCTTTTCCATTGAATAACCAAGTTGCCCTGGCCAGAACAGAGGGTCTTTGAGCTGACAAGCATGACATGAAAGAGAGAAAAGTGACATTCAGCACTGGAACAGAAGTCCCTCACTGTTACCTCATCCTGAAAATGAGGATTTCTCTCAATTCTTAAGATCTTTCAGAGAATGTTGCACTTCTGCAATGACCAGAAAGGTCTGACTCCTCTCTGAGGTAGTTGCCAGCCATTTTGGTAATTCACAATGGATTTAGCCAGATCACTGAATATTCTCTTGGAGAATGTAATGGAAATTCTTTTTCATGGATCTGTAGGTATTTGGCAGCAGCTGTCAGGGATCCTGCTAGATTTCTGTAAGAGGTTCTAGTTGGTGTGCTGGGTCAGGAAGAAAAGGTTTGGTTTCCCACAAACTGAAGTTCTTGCATTCTCATCCATTGTGTCCTAAGTAGCCATAGAAGGCAACTTGTGTTTGTAGTTGCCAATCTGGTGATTGAAACAGAAGATAGTATGATAGTTTAACTATACGCTGTTCTCTCCACCCTAATTTCCTCTCTGCAGCTACCAGATACTTTTTGTGGCATATGCACAGAAATTTATCCAAACCCAAACTGAATCTCTCTGTACCCTGGGAGACCTTTGGGGTGCACTGCAGTGGGCCCAACTAGTGCTAAGGGCAGCCTGCAACAAGGATTGTCATCCTTGGCTGTAAAGCTTAGCATCCCTCAGGAATTCAGGTTTTAGAAAAGTTGCCTTTATGTAAGGTAATATGTATTATTGAAATAAAAAAATCTATTAAGTCTTCTTAAAGATTTCGTTACAATTTTTAGATTATTCTATATTGCATCTACTGTCCCTCAAGAAATACAATATTGTAGCTCTGTACCAGACTGAGCCTTAGACCAGACTTTTGTGTAGAGCAGTAACACAGTCAGACTACAGCTCTTAATGTCTCTTACATGGAGCTGCAACTGTACTGTAACAAATGCTACAGGACTGGCGCCACAACCCAGGGGTTCAGCAACTTCAGACCGTGGGACTCACGTTGAGAAACCCGGTCTCCTGGGGGCTGGGGGTCCATCTGTCAGAGAAAGGGAAGAGCTTCTTTGGCCATAGGCTTGCCCAGCTGCTGAGGAGGGCTTTAAACTAAAGTTGCCAGGGGAGAGGAACCTCAGTCCATCTCACTCTCACCACTGTGATGCCAGTGCCCATAAGAGATACCCAGAGCCTGGAGAGGGATCACAGGTCAGCAGGTGAGCACCTGATGACTGGAATGTTGAAATGGAAGGATATACTCTTTAGGAGGAACAGGCAGGGGAGATGAGGAGGGATGTCACTCTCTATATCAATGACCAGCTGAATTGTATGAAGCTCTGCTTGAGAATGGACAAAGAGCTTGTGGGTCAGGATTAAAGGGAGAGTGGAGACAGGTGACATTATAGTGAGGGTCTGCTACAGACCACCCAACCAGCAAGACTGAGCAGTCTTGCATTCACAAACCCTGGTCCACATGGGAGTCTCCAACCACCCTGATATTTGCTGGAGGGACAATACAGCAAGGCATAAGAAATCCAGGAGGTTCCTGGAATGTGTTGATGAAAATGCCCTGTAAGTAATAGAAAAACCACCAAGGAGAGGTGCTATGCTGGACCTTCTTCTCACCAATAAGGAGGGGCTGGTGGGGAATGTGAATCTCAAGAGCAGCTTTGTAATAGTGGAATTTAAGATCCTCAAGGCAATGAGAAGGGTGCACAGCAAGCCCACTACCAGGGACTTCAGAAGAGCAGACTGGACAAAATCAAACTCAAAAAGGAAGTCTATAGAGGGTGGAAACCAGGACAAGTAACCTGTCATATAGAAACTGTCCAAACAGCCAGGGATCAGCTTGGGAAAGAAAGCTAAAGCCCTGATAGAATTAAGTCTGGCCAGGAATGTCAAGGGCAACAGGATCTGCATATTTTAGAGCAGTGATGCCAGCAGAATGCAAGACACCACAAAGTATCAGTATTATTAGCCAGTGTGGGTGGAATTTAGTTAATAGATTAGGATACATACATATAGGTCTTGACATATGAGTAGCAGAGTTTAGAGATGTTCTCTTGATCAGCCAGTAGTTGAGTTCAGTTGTCCACACGTAGCTAAGGTGACCGTGGGCAGTCTACCTGGCCTCTTGCAGCTGTTCCTAAGCAACTTAGGTTTTCCACCCATGTTTCATCTGCACTAGCTCCCCACAGATGTCCTTCTGTTTCAAGTGCAAGTAGATGGCTGGCTGTGTGTGGACAAGTGAAGGTTGAAGCCTTATTTTCCTATCTCTAGGCAAACTTAATCACTTTCTAAACTCCACTGACAAGATCACAGTTGACTGTAATGAGACACATTTAACACTTAAATTCTATCATTATACACTGGAACAGGATTCTTCCATTTAGTAAAAGTGTTGTAGGTTTTAAGAGATAGGGGCAAGGGAACCAGGTTTTTTATTCAAGAGTGGGCTTCAAGGATATCTATACCAGAGGGTATAGCCCAGCATGGTACTTGAGCCCTTTCCTCCCTGACTTTATCCATTTCAGGATTCAGAGCTTTATGAACCTCTTTTTTCACACCTGAAAGGTCATAAGCCTCTGCCTGTTCCACATGGGCAGCAAGTTTGCACTGGCATTTAGGGATGGGCACAGAGCCTGCCCTTGGGCCACCTCTTCTGTGCTGAAGCAAGGAGCCCTGCAGGTGCAGGTGTTCCACCTCCAAGGAGAGTCCGAAGGGGCAGAGACAGGGCAGACTCGAGGCAGGAAGGCCCCACAGGATGGCAGAGGTGAGCACATAAGGCTGTTACTCTGGCAATACCTACAGCCAGTACATTCAGTATTTTGAGGAACACAGACACCTACAGTCCCAGTTCTACACTGATATATTACAGTATCAATATATTGCGACCAATAAATTGTACTGCAGCACTTGGTCTGAAAACAAATGATAGTGAATACCTTCCTTTCTCTTCTGGGCAGGTATTACTCCACGGCTATGTAAAGTTGCTCCTGCTTGTGCCATAATGATCAGCACATACGAATATGGAAAATCTTTCTTTTCTCATTTAAGTGCAAAAATGAATCAACGTCCTTAATTCTCCTTCATCTGGCTGTATGAAGTCAAAGTATATGGTGAAAGTTGTGCCAAATTATTACCTGTGAAGATGTTTTCTAGAATTCCCAATGAATTTCTACCATTACATTTGGTAACTAAATACTTCATTTTTAACTGTTTCATGAAGGACAAGTTAACTTTTTTTATTAAGACTAAAAAAATACACATCACCCTTAAACTACCATTGAAGATTTTGTGACTTCTCTTGCAGCTAAAGAAGAAAAAGAAAGGAAGGAGGAGAAAAAAATATAATTGAGCCTGGACAGAACAATGAAGAATAACGACTGCCACCGTGTTAAATTTTTAGTCTGGTGAAACCTTTTTGTTGGATATTTAAAATTATTGTTTTAAAACGTTTTGGGCTTCCAGTTGTATGATATATTTATTTCTCAATAAGGAGGTTGATACAGAATGAATTCAATAAACGCTTATTTATTCATGCTGCTTGATACATGTTTCATTCTGGGCATGTTTGTTATTTGATTTTGTGTAAGGGCACATTATAAAATGGCGTCTTTTCATGTTTATTTTAAATGAAAAATTCGCTATGTCGAAGTGGAAAAAATACTCATGCTCATTAGAAACCAAGAGAGCATGGTGAATACAGTGATAGGGACTGCAGGGGCTTTTGTTTAAGGTAATACTCTTAAAAAATTAAAGCACATCCAGGCATTGAAAACAACAGCCTGTACAAGTGCTCTGGAGGAACACTCCCTTGCCTGTTTTTGGGAGGTGCAAGTTGTCACTGCTACAACACTCCTGGGCAGGGCCAAGCCATACAGAGTTTGTATGGGATCACCTGTCTTGGAAGGCCAGGTGTGCTGGCACAGACAGGTGGTTCCACGCCTGTTTGACTCAGCCATGGGTCTCTCTGAAGGGAAGAGCATATTTAGTTTGCTGTGTCATGTCTGCCACAGTGTGCTGCACACTCTTGGTGGGAGCAGCTGCAGCTCCTCACTCACCTGTAGGCACTTCAGTTACTGAATCAGAGCTTCCTCTGTATGACTTCCTTTAAATTATTTTTTTAACTACCTTCACACTACCTCTCTTTTCCCATGCATTTTCAATGAAGGGGTTGAATTTTACTTTTTTGTGTATTGTAACAAAAAATTGTGTTGATGCAAAAGCAACTCAGTATTCAGGTCATTAAAACATGGACATTCAGGTGTGCTTTACCCAAGAAATGGACTTCAGTCCTATCCTACTGCGAAGAAGATATCCCAGCATGTGTTTTGTCTCAGTGAAAATTCATCAGATGCTGAAAAATGCTGCAGTTGTAAAGGCCTTAAGGTACCATGTTACAGCATATGGCGCCGGCAAGAGGTGCTGCCAGAGGAAACACTTAACACTGTTCTCCCACTGTGACTTTTGAACATAAATTGACAAAATAAGGCCTAAGAGAAAATAATAACAGATTTTGGATGACATTGAATGACTTCCAGCAACAAAACCAGACTCTCCCCATTTTGTAAGAAAAGAATTTGCTGTAAGCTCAGTAATACTGTAACTTACTGAATGTGATTAAAACAAAGACAAAATCTTGTAACTTGTGATGATACAAAACGTTTAATTTACATGCAACATTTATGGAACGTCAAGGCAACAAAACATACAGTTTTGGCATTTTAGGGTTTTTTTAAATGATTAATGTTTAGAACGGAGAAGGACGCACATAACTGATTTCCCATGCACAAAACCCAGAAACTCAGTGGTGTCTGACCACATAGAAGACTTCAGTTGAATGACACATGAATTTCACACTAGTAGCTCCAAGAAAAGAGCCATCAGTGAACATGACTGAAGATCATGATTATAGCCCCCTCCAAAATACTGATGTAGTATGAGAAGTGTTTAACAGCAAACAAGACCCATTAAATCCCTGTACCTTGATGAAGAATGTTAACTTGTGGAATCCGGATTCCCTCATTTTATTTGTAGTAAAAATGCATCTCTAGTTTACAAATTTATATTTAATAATGTTACTCAATTGTCATGAAAGAACAGGTGCTTAATGTGATAGCAAAAGTTATATGAAGTAATGGGCATTCTGACAGTGCATGAAAGGATTTAATGGTCAGTTTATTACAGAGAAATTAACTGGGTGGCCACACAGGGGCTTGAAAGACAAGATCTGGTGGATTTTGCTAAAATGCTTTAAAATTCTGAATTAAAACAGCATCAGTAGTTGTGTACCTTGCCCTGGATGCAGTGACCTCTAGCAGCATGGACTAGAAAGCTGAGGATACTATTTCAAACCTCCTCCAGCTCAATCCAACAGTGCCGTGAGTTCCAGAGATGTGGAGCCTCATACTCACAAAGGCTGCGTTCCCTGTAATTTCAGTAACGGTAAGATTGAATCCTGTTTCTTTCAAGCCCATCCTATGATGACCAGTTTTTAGTAGTAGTGCCAAGGTACCATCACAAGAGGCAAATCAACTAAAACTGTACAGAATGTAGTGACATACTGTAAACACCTAAGAGTAAGCAATAATTAAAAATCTGTCCTGTATTGCAGCTACTCATGTAAACAATTTATGAAACTTCTTTGGCACAAAAAAGCATTTTCCCTAGCACTTATAAATACAACATACTTACATGCATTTAACTTTTGTTTAAAAAGTTACTAATCATAGTGATAAGCATTACCTTGATTAGCAAAATTCATAGATAAGATCATATCTTACAAAGAATTAAGAATATAGTTTGCAATTCAAAAATCAGGTTGCAAACTTTGAAACTGTAGGGTGATCTGGAAAGTTAGTTACATTTTAAAAAAGTCTCCTTTTTTTTTTTTTCCATCAGTAATTTAAATCAATGGCAAGTAATTTGAGAAAACTGACTTGAGAAGTTCTGCTGTATTATCTTACCAAGAAAAATACCCATTGCACTACCTACAGGGATGAGAAAGTCTTTATCATGGAAATACAGTCATTACCTTGTCTTTGTTTCCCCTTTTTCACTCTCCTTGGGATCTTGCCAATAAACACAGAATCCAAACTTCCCAAGGTGCTAACCCCACCATCCTTAGTGTCCATCTTTCCAGCAAGAAATTTCTCATATAATGTTAGATTATCTGTAACTCAGGTCACTCAAAAGCATTTAGTGAGTTTCCTTACCATTTGAAAATTGCTAAGTATGCTTGATCAAGTTACATTTGTTATTCACATGCAACTTCAAGAGCTTCCAGGAGTGTTTCAGTGTGATTCTTCATTGAGATTTGGACATCTAAGTGCCATGATACTAACAGGAATGCACCTAGCACTGAGTCAATTTGAGAAAAGCTGTTGATAGGTTAAATATGCTATTTGAGGTCCTACACAACATACACAGATGAAAAGCTGGAATTTTAGATAAAGCATTTATTTGCCTATAAACACTGGCATTAAGGACTCCCTGTCTATTCTGCAAGAGTTGATAGATATTTAAAGCACTGCAGAAAGGTACAGTGGCTAGAGCAGGACCAGGCCAGTGCAAGGAGAAACAAAGCTGATGGCAATTTAGTAGGGGACTGATTTCCAACTTTCATTTTAAAAATCATTCCTAAGCATCGGATTATACATTCTGTACCTGACCAAGAGATTTAAATAAATCCAGATTAAAATAGAAAATCTGAAAAGTCCTCTGGGGAAAAAAGAATGTGAATGAAAATGGACAGAATTTGTAAATTACACAGGTAACCAGGAAAAGAAAAAATAAAGCAGCTTATCTTTTAACTCAGAACTAGCAGTCTTCATTGCAAGTCATTTTATGGAACATAAACCAAATGAGTACAACACAAAGCTCTTCCTTCTTGTGTGTATTTCAAGATGGTGTTAAACCTGGACTTGTCATCTCTGTTGTGGGACTTGCAAGGTATTCACTTGATTTCAGACTTGTGAGAGACTTGTAGCTTGCTACCGATGTAAGAGAACCACAAAGACCAAGCAAAGATGGAGTGTCTTCCTTCCCTGTTACGAAAAACAAGAATTAAGCTAATAATTTTTACAGCACAAGATAACAGAAAATAAAGAGAGAACAGAAAAGGCAGTTTCATCTACACTATTATGAGTTACATACTCCTGCTTCAGCACAGGCATAAATGCCATTAGGAAGAGACATAATTTATGCCACACCTTCCCTGTGGTACAGAAATCCCAACCCGTGCACTACAGGCTGGGCTGTATTCATTCTCCTGCAGAGGCAGATCCAGAGGCTCCACTGACTACACACTGAACTGCAGTTACTAATTCCAGCACCAGTTCATTGTCTATAAATTGTCCACTGTATATAAATGGAAAGCTATTGTGTATGAAGTCCATTGTGTATAAATGGAAGTGACATAACTAATACAATGTCTGTACTAAATATCTAATTTTAAATCCCACAGAAAGGAGCAGAATTGCAGCATCTATTTCTATCAAAATAAGCACGTTTTGTTTTTTAAACCTTGATAATTTGAAATGCATCAGGCTCCAACCACTGGAAAAAGCCACACAGTGCAGGAGTAGCAGTGCAAACATCTGCCCTGTCATCCAAATACAGCTGACAGCTAACATGAAACATACTCTATGAAACTGCACTGGACAATTTCTCTGTTTATTTTGTCTCCCCTTCTCAGAATACCTGTTCAACTTATTTTGTGCCAACACTGCTAATAAATTACATTACAGAGAATTTCATCTACCTATTTCATCCTACTGGCTCACCTATAGAATAGGAAAATCACTCTAAACTAGAAATTAAAATGACCTCAAAAAGATCACAGGCACAAGATTTTATTGATAGGCCAGTCTACCCAAAGTTTTTCAAATCACATCTATAAAGTAGCACTTCTTAAAATGTTCATGACAGAAAAGGTTTGTTCTCATGAGAAGGATAAGAAGTAAGAAAAAAACCCAAACCATATAATTCATATATTCAATAATTCATCATTAAAAAAAAATAAAGGGACATGTAGTTCTCTTGCATCACTATGGTTCTTCTTAGCAGTTTCCAGTAGGTTGTAGGTCTCACCTCTACTGAGGTTTTTTCAAGTGACTTTCCCTGAAGAATGAACTACATTAGCTCTTTTCAGAGGTGTTCACTTTTAGTGTGAAAATTTCGTACTTCTAATCATTTAGTTAAAATTGCCATATTGAGAGTTAGACCAAAGATACCACAGCAGGATCACTGTGTCTTACAAAACTACATTAAAACTTAAGTGCTAATGAACCTCACTGATTTAGAAACGAGATGGTATGCTACCTTTAGAGACAGTGTTGAAATCAAAACCTAAACTATTGTTACCACTGGTTTTGTCACATTTTAATTTTCAAAAGATAAGACAAAGCATAGTTTCAAATGATTAACATCACACAAAAACAGCTGAAAGTAGATCTGCACAAGAACTCCTTATAATAGCCATGTTTATTCTGTTTCACTTTCTCTAAGTTAACTTTAGATTTTAAGACTGCTTACAGTGTTTTGAAAAAATTCTACATTTTCATCCTTGATATTTTAAACCCAAGAAAGTTTAACAGTTATGTAATATTAAGGCTCTGTATTGTCAAGTCCATTTAAAGCTTTGATGAGCTACAAAAAGGATTTTTTATATTACTTTATGTTCTATGCCCAAAATACTACTATTTCATAAGTCTTACAGTATTTTTCTGCTTTTACAATTGCCCACAAGATGGAGCAGCTAAGCTTTGCTAAACATACAGGTTTTGAAAGGAAATGTGTATGTATATTACATTTATATACACAGTTCATATCACGTTCCTCTCTTTATTTTAATGGAAACACTGTCAGGCTGCATCTTCACAGATAAATATTAAATGCAAGCTGTAAGAATGACAGTAGTAGCTGCAAATCCAGTTGCCTTTAATCTTTCTTTTAAGAACCAAAATTAAAGAGTTTATTACAGCAGAAAGATGTCAGAAGATCCTCCTTGTAGCAGAGCTGACTGTTTCTGTGATGGAAAAAAAAGATATGCAACACATTTGAAGCTTAGCTTTAAGCACAGTACAAAGTCTCATACTTACTGGGGGAGTGGGATGGGTATCTTCATAAATCCAAAATTACTTGAGGCAGAGTCCTTGGGGGTTTCCCCAGGGACTTTGAAACACTTTGCATAACAATGAAAAATATGCTTTCCAATGTATATTTTATTCCCACTGAAAATTCATTTCACAGGGACTGAAGTTCAGAGCTATGAAGAACAAAATTAAAAGAAGCCATTAGACTGGCTCTGTACCTTCATTTAACATATTCATTCCATCCTGCTTCCCATCCTGTGAGTGACCCGGATCCAGAGAAGACTGAGAAAGACTAACTTCTGCTGAAAGCTGGTCCAGACTTTGAAAACTTTTCCTGTAAAGCAAACAATATGAAATAGCAACACATTTAAAGATATAAATAGATATCTTCAACTCTTAAAACATTCTCTAGAAAAAGCTAGGCAATTAATATTTCTTCTCTAAAAACACTTTTTCATTTATTTGTTTCCTAAATCAGTTTTTTCCTAAAGCAATAGTTTCTTTTTCTCTCTCTCTTTTTTTTTTTTTTTTAATTAGTCCAAAAGAAGGAAATTTTTATGGTAAGCAAGAGAAACTGATTTTATTTACCAGCTGATCATTGTACGTTGTAACAGGTAACCCTGTCAGGATGTTTCAGAGCATGCTGAGGGAAATACATAATTTTCAGTCTCCCTGTCCTTCTAAAGGGGAATCAAAATAAACATTAAACTTACTCATCCCATTGTTGATTGTGCTTTCTATAAAGTAGAGTGTCCAAGGCAACAGCATTGACATCCAGAGCTCCTGGGGAAGGCCACTGATTGGTGAGGTGAGTAGTTAATTCTTGTCTTGATCTCAAGTCATTATTCTTTAGCACAGTTCTGTGAATACAAAAAACAGTAAACCCCAGTCTATTAAAGGCAATTCCTTAAGGTACAGAAAGAAAAACCAGGACAAATAGTCCTGACAAAGTTGCACATAGAATTATCATGATTGGAAGATACCTTCAAGATCATCCAGACCAACCATACACCCAGCACTACCACTGTAACCCCTAAGCCCATCACCCAGCACCACATCCAGACACCTCTCAAACACTTCCAGGGATGGTGATCCCACCACCTCCCCAGGCAACCGATTCCTATTCCTGACCATGCTAACAGTGAAAAGGTTTTTTCTAGTATCTAATCCGAATCATCCTTGTCCCAGGTTAGGGCCATTTCCTCGTCCTCTCTTTGCAGGCACAGCAGAAGAGACCAGCCCCCACCTCGCCACAACCTCCTTTTAGGTTGTAGAGAGCAATGAAGTCCCCACTGAGCCTCCTCAAGACCAAACAAACCCAACTTCCTCAGCTGTTCCCTATAAGAACATATTTTCTAGACCCTTCATGAGCCTTCTTGCTTTTCTCTGGACACGCTCCAGCACCTCAACGTCCTTTTGAAAAGTGAGGGGCCCAAAACTAAGCGCAGTACGAGAGGCGCAGCCTCACCAGTGCTGGGTACAGTGTGATCATTTCTCTAGTCCTGCTGGCCATCCTATTCCTGATACAGGCCAGGATGCCACTGGCCTTCTCGGCCACCTGGGCACGCTGCTGGCTCATATTGAGCCGGCTGTGGACCAACACCCCAGAGTCCCTTTCTGCTGAACAGCTTTCAAGCCATTCCTCCCTGAGCCTGTGGTTCTGCACAGGGTTGTTGTGACCCAAGCGCAGGATCCAGCACTTGGTCTTGTTGAACCCTCACGCAGTTGTCCTTAGTCCATGGACTAAGTCTGTCCAGATGCCTCTGCAGAACCTTCCTACCCTCAAGCAGATCTACACTCCCACACAACTTAGTGTCATCTGCAAATTTACTGAGGGTGCACTCAATCCCCATGTTCAGATCATCAATAAAGATGTTAAACAGGACTGCCCCCAGAGCTGAGCCCTGGGGAAAACTGAGCTAGCAACTGGCCAGCTGTTCTACTTCGAGGGACCAACAGACTGCAATTTTCATAAAGCACCTTAAACTGTTCATTTTTCTTAGGGGAAGCAATTTAGAAACCTATTGAGAAGTATTTCTGCACAGAAAAGAGTTGAAATTAGAATCCTTCTGCAAAAGCAATATACAAAAAGCAACCGCAGGCAAACGATTCTTTCTGCCAGCATAATGGTAATTAACAGCCCAACTACTCTGCAAACCCACTATGGGAAAGTGATGTTGTCACATCCCAGCCCCCCTATTTTTTTTGTAGTTTGAATACCTCCCACCGCCTCCTTCAATACTTTTGAATGAATGAACTGAAACCCAGATGTGTTAATTCCATTATATACTTCCAGGCAAAATATAATACATAGTTATTCTGTTTTCTACTACCCTACAGTTTCTAGTAACTTAACTCCATAACTGACAGAAAAAAGACACACCTTACATGTTCAAATTAATTTTGCCTCACATTCCCATAAAGCAAATCAGTTTTCTAAAATTCTGAAAATGAGGAAGCTAAAATGTCACCATTGGAAATCACATGCCAAAAGTTCATATAGAAATAAAAGTACATAGTTCTTCAGGCTCCAAGAGAGAATCAGCCCTTTTTCAATAGTAAAAGGCAACATACAGCCTACCTTTATACTGGTGTGGAATTACTAGAAACAAAAGTAATAGTGCTTGTTAACCCATAAATTTTACAATCCACAAAATACTGGACAATATTAAAATGCTGCTCTACAACAAGTTTGACTATCTCTGGCCTGAAGCAAAAAGCTACTGTTATGCATCTCTATACCAAATGTACTTAAAAGTTCAAAGCCAAATGCCATGTTGTCATCTGAAATGCCAAACTGCACAACAAATTAAAGAACTATTCATGGCACACATACATTTATGTGAATTCTCAAATAACACTGTCAACAGGTCTATTTTTACAACGCAGTTGTTAATTCTGGTGCTTTCTGAACTGTTTAGACAGGAACCTCAATAAAGGCACATAACACTGCCCAAAGAGCCAAAATTTCTCACAAAACAAAGTAAGACAATAGTGAGCTCAGTAAAGAATTTTTAGCAGCTGAGAGTGGAGACAGATGCACAGTAATATTGCACAAGAAGGGCATGAAGCACCACAGTGCTAGAATAAAACTAATTTCAAGAAACTTTTCTCAAGATGACTAATTCCCCCAGCATTCACAGAAGTAAACAATCAACTTTTCTACCCAGGGGTCTCTCTCCTCACCCTCCTCTCTCTAAGGGGTCTGTAGGAATAAACACTTTGCGAACCCAAAGCTCTCAATAATTTCAAATATCTTGTATGGTATTCCCTTCCCCATGTAATTACCCTAATTCCATAGGGTACACTGACCATTAAACAGGTCTGGTACATGTTTGTGGATTTAAGGGAACTGAAACAGGGAGATAGCAAGTTCTCATGAGGCTTGCCAGGTACACTACCTCACCTCCTTATTCAGAAGGACAGTTTTCATGCTTTCATAGAAGTTTTGTAACAGGACACAATTTATATGACTCACTATGCCCACAGTGCCTAAAGGCAAATTCACATATATATAACACATACGTGCAAATTCCCATTTGGACAACTCCTGTATGTTATCACCACACAACCACATGGAATTTCTGCGTTCTATGTGGGTTTCTATACTGAGGCTTTCCCCACAAATCTTTATACTATAGTAACCTGAAATTTCACCCTTTCTGTGTGAACAAAGAATTTCTGAAGACTCACCAAACTGCTCCAGGGATTTTAGCATAACGAGATTAAAAGATAGTTCCAGTAGATCACTTCTAAAACCACTCCACCATGTTCAGGAAGAAAACCAGGCATTGAGTAGGATACATAACTAACTATTCTCCTCCTAAAACTTTCATTTTGAATTTGTAAAAGTATGTAAAAACATATTTGAATATATAAAGTAAGTCCAAACACAATAACCAATATATGTAAAATAGTACTATAGACATTAGAAAGTTAGACAAAATATTCACAGCAGGTGTTACTACTTACCACCTGTTTTTTCAGCTTTCAAGATTATTTAGCTCTTTGCTCTTTTGCAGCCATTTTTCAAGTATCATGAGATTCTGCTGCAGCAGAGTCATTATAAAGGCACTGTCTGCAAACAGTAATTCTCTCAAGATAATATGCAAAACCTGGTACTGCCTTTGTTTAACCAGACTTACTTGAAGAGTCAAAGTGTGAAACTGCACAGAATCATAGAAACATTTAGGTTGGAATAGACCTTTAAGATCACCGAGTCCACCCCTAAACCCAGCACTGCCAAGTCCACCACCAACCTATGCTCCTAAGTGCCATGTCTACACAGCATACCTAATCCTCAAACACAACCATCACGAGGCAAAAATCAAGAAATCGTGAAGAGATAGCAGGCAGAGAAAAAATACTCAGCAACAACCAAAACATCAGTCTCTTACCAACATTACTCTCATACTGAATCCAAAACACAGCACTAGGAAAAAAATTAACTCTATCCCAGCTGAGACCAGGACATTGCTTTTAAAATGACCAAATATCCCTTGTACTACTTCACAGCATAGATTTTTCCACAATGCAGAGATATAAGAGAAGTATAATATACACAGTCTCGCCATGTTAGCCCTGGATACCCTATTCAAGTTACGACGTTTGAACGGTGGTGGGATTTTTTTAGTGTCTGAAAAAACAGAAAACTCCATAAAATTTCAAAATACTACTGTAAGTAATAACTTGTTCAGCAAAACGATCAGCAAAAGATATGAGAACATCATCTTAATATTAGAATACATCATTAAAAACTAACAAATATTTGGCTTACATTTGTTTATTTTGTTCTCTAAATCAGGAACCACTATTTAAATTAAGTTTCTCTTCAAAAACAAAGAAAAGTAAAAACATCCTGCTAATGAATTCCTGAGAACACTTATGAGTCATTAACTAATCAATACTAACATATTCTCAAGTTGGAACTAAGTGACACATATGCTTCCTCCAGGCCTGTAAAATTTACTACTTTTATTCAAGAATAACAGAAGCTGCCAGAGCATTCATCAGGTTTATACAGCTATTCCCAAAAATGTCTCTGCATGTTTTTGACTTTCAGTTATTTAATAATGTATTTAAGAAGCTGGGAAATGTGAGATTAGTGAAGTCTTCCAATAAACATCCTTCTCCTCTAGCGTTGACTGACCCTTTCTTTGTCAGGTACTCTCTACAATATTTACTTGCAGATTTCCTCAACTTCTATTATTTTGAGCTGCTTATATAAGGATTTATTATTTTAAATTATTTATTAGGCACACGCAGGTTAATATTTTTGAAAGGTACACACATAAAATGCTACTGACAAATTACTGCCCATTTCCATCCCTGCTGCCCTTTCAGTTCTGGTACAATCAAGTAAGGAGCCACTCTGAAAATGGATCATCAAAATTATCTATTTAAAAAAATATTTTGAAGAAGCTTTTATGGTTTTTTTGTGTTTTTGTGTTTTGTTTGTTGTTGTTGGTTTGTTGGTTTTTTCTGTTTGTTTTTTTTTTTCATTTTTTAATTTAATTCCTAAGGTAACCCCACAAACAGTTCTCTTTTGCACTAGCATTGTTTTTGGCAGCTCAGCTGCCTCTCAAAAGATTAAGAAATTACTCCTTTGAATTAACACATCTAAGATTTCTGTATTTTGAAAGTGTGACCTGCCTTACATTTCAGTGAGGGATGGGGACAAAAGACAACGTGTATGTGGGGCTCCTGCATGCACAACAGACACGGTGTAAAACGTTGATTATCTTTGGTCAGTTACGATACTGTAACTGTATTACCTGGGAATTCAAAAACATATAAGTAAATAAAATTTAATCTCAAGTTTAGTCCAAGCTAATATAGAAAAGCCTTATCTGCGTAACCACATAGAATTTCTGGTCTCATTTCAGCTAGATTGGATTTCCAACTGCCCCTGGATCAAATCCAGATTCACATCATTGGAAGCCTATTCTGCAAGACTCATTTACACCGATTTTTCTGTTTGTTTCATAAACCAAAAGTCAGTTCTGTTTCCAATTATGCCTATGAAAAACCAGTAATTTCTTACCTGCAAGTTTAATTTCTCCAAATCCAGAAAATGCCAGTCCAGTTGGCAATTTGCCCTCCTACCAGCAGATGAAGACAGGAAATAAACCAAACAGACTAATTCCCTAAGAAAGGGAATTATATCAGATGAGTGCTCCAGTTCAAGAACTTCCTGAGTAGTGAAAAGTAAAAGTAAAAATAAAAGCTTAAAAAAAAATAAAAACATTTGAGTAAGAAAGAACAAACTTTAAAAAACTTTATTTAGGACAGGAAATATGGAATGCAAACTCAAATTGATAGCATACATGAATATAACCAAAATCTGTAAGAGCAACTCTAAAATAAAAGGGAACTCCCAAACTGTCAGTACTGTAGCATGACAGTGAGCTGTCTGGACTGGTAGATCATTGGACTTTGAGAAATTAGATCAGCAGGTATGAAAACGGGTTACTTACCAGCAGATATTGATGCTGCAATATATCACCTCTCTCAGGTTTGTGCCTTGTGCACAGACACAGCATTCCCCAAATTTGATGCCAGAGTAGTTAGATCCCAGCAGACTTTCTAAAGGCAGCTGCTGCGGTGAAAAAAACCAGGAATGTCCTACCACAACACGTTTTCTTACTCTTTCTGACTGACCAACAGATCTCAGTGTCACAGTAATAGTACTAGTTGTGCCACAGAACAGAACCCCTCGAAGATTCTTCAGCATTTTTTAATCCTCCTTTATTGTCTCAGAGATCTTGAAATATATCCTCCAGTAATAAAATTAGTTATCAATTTTATACAGCCTTCAATCCTTTTGACCTTTAAATAACTTGGATAAGCTTGACTGTTCAATTCTAGCCTAACTACAGCCTTTGTTTCAGAATACAGACAATAATTTGAGCTATAGTTTGGATAAGAACATTCTGAAAAATTATGATGTTACATGGTTGCATAAGAACATCTCAATGACAAACAGAAAAGGCACCAGTCTGTATCTCAGTCACTTGCTATCCAAACAGGAAGGCAGCTCTTGTTCAACAATCAGGTAACACACTACATTTTCTGTATTTTCTTGATTATAACTTCAGACATTTCACTTTTTCCATTCTAAGCCTTTCCAGAACTCCTTTAGACTGTGTTTTATTTTAGCAAAATATTAAAAAAAATGCAAGACACAAAGTTGTAGCCTTAAAACTAGAAAGACAAGATGTAACCTAAATTTACAAATATCATCCATAATTTTAAAAAACTCAAACATTTCTGCCACTGTGTGTGCATGTACACTGAACTGTAACTCACCTTTACTTTGGTCAAACTATTTGTATTTTAGAGAAACTTTGTTTTGAAAATATAAAATGAATTTGCTATATTTTTTTTTACTCAATGAAAGTTAATTCCCTATATGATTTACTCAAACCAATAAATCTGGTAAGATAAAACTGAAATTTAGGATAACTTAAATATCAGTTTCTTTCATCTGGATAATCTTAGAGAGATTCCTTCAATATATCAATGACAAAGGATTATGCCTGCAAATACAGAACTACACTGTTCCCACCATTTTAACTTGGCACTGTTCCTTCCACCCCTCCAAAAACTGGTTATATTTTTACTATTTGTCATTTAAAGCTATTTAGTTTGGTATTGAACTTCTTGTAACTTGCATTAAATATATTAGAAGAATGTAAAAATAACTTTTGTTCAACTCATTTATGTGTAAGCACTATGAAATACTTGCTTTTCTCATCTCATAGATTTGCTTCAATATTCTTCTGGAATATTGAAGCAAATCTACAGTAAATGAGTTTTAGGGTTAAGAAATGAAGCACAAAAACCTGTGACTCTCAGAAGCAAATGGTAATGCAAGGTTATTTATCTAAATGGGTAAAGCACAAACAGATCAAATTCAGTCTCTGTGATTATACTCCAGCAGTTAATGATTTTGCACCATGGTGGACTTACCGTATATTTTAGATGATGTTTTCTATCCTCTCCATTTGCAGTATCAAGTTATTCAAACCCTTTTATGAAATCAAAACCTTCCCCTGTTCCAGACATCATTCTCTTTGTGGAATTAAAAGAGGAAGACATCGATGTTTGTTGTCTTACTATGCCGAAGCAAGTATTCTTTTTCTCCCACAATTCACGTAAGTTCAGGTATATTAACAGAGGAAGAAACTCCATGATCCACACAATACACTTTCCTACTGGGAATGCACATCATTTGCAACTGCATTGCATTGAGGGCCTCAGAGGGTCAATACTTGTCTTTATTATTATCTTAGGCCTCATTTTCCCCTGCTCCTAACCTTGTCATTCTACACTGGATAAATATTCTGGAATTTTGAATGCATGAAGTGCTAATGTCCAAGTAACTTATTTAAACTTTCTTGCCTTTATCCACAGAAGTGTAGCTATGGGAGAAAAAAGAAAGTATACCACCGTAAAACAGATTTTGGTATTACACAGTAGAGACTCACAGAAGGGGACAGATTGCCATGCTAATGTCATTAAGTATGCAAAACGATGAAAGAAAGTCCCTGTGGGTCCCTAACTCGCCAAGGGAGCTGGGGAAGAAAGTGGCAGAAGAGAGACTCCTTACAAAAATGAGTATTTTTCCCTTTGGAGTCAGACAACATTTTAATGTAAATATACTAACACATGTTATCCTTGAAGACACCAACAGCTTCAAAAGCTTGAAGCTTTTATAAAATTTTAAGGTTTATTTTAATATAGACATTTTAAACCTCCCTTTCAAAAGTTCTGAAAGAGATACTAAAATATGAGAGTTTAAAAATTAAACCGTCCCTAATCTACTGCATCTTGCAGAGTAAGTCCTTTCCTTCAGGCTGCTATCAACCCAGAAACTTTTGGCTTCCTGCTGTGCAATAAAACCATGTGGATTCTAAGAATAGCACGTCCTTTGTCATGTTGGAGGCTTGACGGCAAATTTGTTTAATTCTGCAGAGTTCTGTGCCCTGTTCTGTATGGTCCACTCTGAATTGCAGGAATTTGTCTGTCCAGGTACTACACCCAGCTGAACTTTTCTAGTTATATTTTCAAGAAAAAAGGAAACACCCATGTCTTCTTGGGTTTCCACCTCACTGAAAACAGAACTTCCCATCTCTCTGTGTACTACACCTTTGTAAAACAGAACAGGATTACAGTATTGCAGCAAACTTCAAAAGAAAATATTACACAAAACCAAAACCCCAAGCACTGCCTTAACAGAAGTTTTAACATCTGTCAGAATATGTAGTAATTTTTCTATGCTGTGAAAAAAAAATACAGCTTGAAAAAAGAAGGACCTGAAAACAGACTGCAATACTAAGGATTTCTAACTGCTGCTGTCAACTTGAGGGAGAGAGGGGACAGACAGGAAGCATTACAAATAAGAGCATGGTTAATCTGAATTAGTCTCTGATAGCAGGATCCATGAAAGCTTTAAAAGGAAGGAAGGACTAGCATTCTCAGTTTTCATATTCTAGGAAAGAAATTTGCCAAGAAGATCAAAGATTAAAATTTAATCTCCAACTTCCTTTCAGTGAGAAAATAAAGCAGCTACAACAAATTGGATTTACTGTACTTAAGCAGTTGAGGAATTCAGTTTCTTAAAAAAAAAAAAAAAGAGTAAGTCTTAAAAGAGGACCATGTGAAATGAAGGTAAGAGTGCTAAAAAAATCTATCCAGCTTTCCCATTCTGCAGATGATTTAGTTTTTGAGCTAGGATTACAAAGCCAGGCGACTGACATTTAAGTTTTACTCACAAGGAGCCACAAACTAGGCTAAATTTCAAAGCCTTCACTCAGACCCTTCTGCTTCCGTTTCCTTGGACAAGCTTTTCTCTGCTTTGTCCCTGACAGCACAGCTATTGCCTACATCCTTCTACAGCTTTCCACCTTCATGTGTGAGCCCCCCCCCGCCTGCTGTCAGGCAGAGTACTTACGGTAGAACTCTACAAGCTCCAGAGCATTTACAAATAGAACCTTGACAAAGCAAGGAAAAGGACAGATGGAATTTTCATAACCAGGTTTTTTAACCAAATGGGGCATGACCAATCACTGAAAAGAAATCATCTTTGCTACAAAGCATACAGTAAATCTTCCTTTATGTACTCCATAATAGATCTGGTAGGACATGGTGTGTCTGAAACCAAGAAGGTCATTTTGCCTGAACTAAAATGTATGAAGTTACTCCGCAGGTCAGATGTCTCACAGAACTATTGTGCTCCATCCAGGTGCTGCTGAGCATCGGCTGATGGGCCTTTCTGAAAGGCAAGATGCCATTACCCTGAGCTCCCTGCAGTGTTAACAAAGAGGAAAAGAGGTGTGAGGGCAGAGTACTCGAATAGTCAATGCCTGGAAAAGAGCAAAGTGTAAATGACAGGCTGTGCATTTTTCAGGGGTGAAAGCATACACAGAACACTTACTGTAATTAAAGTATTGCCGAAAAAGACCAGTTTCTAAGGGTTGCAAGTACACTGTCATTTCCTGTCTTTACAAAGACATCTACATTATCCAGACAGAAACTGTAGTATTGCTGGATATTAAACTATTAAGAATTATTAATATTAAAATATTAAGTCATTTTAAGGTATTAAGAATGGATTACAAGCACAGTTTGGATCTTGAAAAGACTAACTCTGAAGTAACACCAAGACAAATTAAATAAACCTATCTTTAAGATTTGCTAACACATAAAAAAAATTCTTAGTTATGCATACAAGCTTAGTTCAATATACAGCATGAATGGCCTACAATTAAATGTGGTGCATATCTATGCCATAACCAGTGACAGAATTCCAAACTTGGAACAGCTTTCCTGATTTTTCTTCCCTCCACAAAACACCAGAACAAGACAGGGATATAGGAAGAAACAGCAAAGGGTGTTATAAAATAAGAGTGGTATAAAATGTAGCATTATCACTGAGTCTAAGAAATAGATTTTCCATACATGTGATAAATTAAAAGAAAAAAAAAGAAAAACAGCAGCTGGGACAAACGGCTGTACTATCTTACACCAGGCACACCAGCCTGAAAACCCTAAGAAATCGTCTAGGAGGAAATCTATCTTGATAAACATTATGCAAATCACTATTTTAATTTAAACAAATATCCCAGCAGGAAAAAAAAAATTAAAGCATTTTAAGTTGAGGATTTTTTTCGCTTTGTATACAATGCTTTCCCTTTCCCTTTCCCTTTTTTTAAAAAGATGGTCTATGTTAAAGTGATCAGCTTTTATAACATCAGTGAGTCACCATGCAGGAGATGAGTCATTATTCAGGAAATTGATGGAATCTCTCTTGGAATCATCAATATTTATCATATATGAATATCAATTTCAGATGTAGAATCTGAACTTTAATGTAACAAATATCAGCAGAGTTTGTCTTAACACAGGTAGTGTGTTAGTCAAAAGCAAGACTAAGAATCACCCAAAGGGAAAAAAGCCTCTTTAAGATGAGCTCAAGAGTTTTAATACAAGGATGTTGTGGGCAAATGGCCCCAGATTTTGCCCAGTCACATCTTTGACTGAGCTATCTAGTCCTTCAATGCAGTGGTCTCCAAAGTGAGGTGCGAAAGACAGTCCTTTGGGGTACTGGAAGAAAAGACTTTTTGTACTGTTAATAAATTTTTAAAAATATAAAATAGTTTTTATTTAATCTTTATCTCATACTGTTAAATTTCTACTTTTGTATATGTTTAAAAATTTAAATAACATATTAGTAAAACAGTACATTTATATAATTTATAAATAAATACACCTACGTTGTGGGGGTGTTTACAATCTTTTTACTGATGGGCTGTGCAATCAAATGTCTCTCTGCTTCTAGAGACATTCAACATTTCTTCACAGGATCATAGAGGAGGAAGGAACGTCTGTCTCTGTGAGTTTGAATACTCCAGAATACAATTCCTTGATTATTTGGGATCCCTTTCCCATCACATTTTGGATGTTACAGAATTTTTTTATTCAGCTAGACTTGCCATAGATCACAAGCTTCTCCTGGCTGTCCCCCTGTGAGCTACTGATTTTAAGCACTTTAAGGCCTTAAGAATTGCCTTACCCTCACTGTAAAAATACATTACTTTTAAAGAAGAGTGGAGCCAAAAGCACTGTTCTGTAATGTTCAACTACAAGTCCTAGACAAAAACACATCCCAGTGATGGCTTCTGAAGAAAGCAGATGAAGGCCATAAGTGCCTCATCATTATAATTCACACCTATCACTAGGCAATCACTTTATTTGGAGATGCTGAAAGGGTGGTAAAAGACCAAGCTGTTCTGAGAACAGAACAGAATAGTTCCTGCCTGATCACTTCAAGGCTGATTAAAAGTTAAAGCATATTATTAACTGCATTGTCCAAATGCCTCTTGAACACTGACAGGCTGGGGGCATTGTTCACCTCTCTAGGAAGCCTGTTCCAGTGTTTAACCTCCCTCCCAGTACAGAAATGTTTCCTAATGTCTGGCCTGAACCTCCTTGTTAATCAGCTCTGCATTAGCTTAAATATTTTGGACTGATGATCAGGTTTCCCACTGTAGATTCACTTTCCTAACTTGATTAACAAAGAGAGAGCTCCAAACTGCAGATGGGTGGGCATATTACTAAGAAATCCAATTAAGCTGAAAGACACAAAAAAAATGTTACTCTTTTGTGAATAACTAATTGATAAATTTTCAGCTTCTCTATTTTCCAGATATTAGTATTCAAGAGATCTGTAAAATAGCTCTTAACTAAACTGAAAATTGTGTTCTTCATTGTAGGTTGGATACTCAAATGTGTGAGGCAAATTTGAGAATACAGAAAATTCTACAACACAAAGCAGAGCAGCTGTAACAGAAAAATTACTTCCAAGTTTCTGCAATCTCCTATCCCCATATTTATTTCATGCTTCACAGCAAACTGCCTTATTAAACATGCATGTGGAAAAATGTCTCTGGAGGAAATCTAATTTTTAACCAGAAGGCCTTGTTTATCTGGTGTTTATCTGTTGATTCTGTCTTATCTGCTTTCCAAGTCAGCAACAATAACCTATATTGTCAAAAGAGTCAGATCTCTATTCCTTACCTCATACTTTTTTTTTTCTGGATGAGGCAGAAATAGGCATAGACTCAGATTCTGTCCAAACCCATTGAGAATATAAGTACAACATTTTGACTTGCGTGCCTGTGAAATACCATTTTGGAAACACTGACAAATCCTTACTCGACAGAAGTCTGAAGCCATAGAACTTGCTACCTCAGAAACAACAGCCAGTGGAATAGAAGAGCATCATTAAAAAGAAAATATAGAATGTTTATTTATAATAGTTTCAATTACACAGCAAATGATCCTAAATCAGATCTCAAAGTGTTTTACAAACAGTAATGCAGTATGCCTTGGGCAGAATTACAGTCCCAAACTTGCTCTTACCTGCTTATAAAGAATTCAAACAGATTACAGCATATATTCACTGCTTCAAAATGCTACTAATGTTAGGAGAGCAAAACACTAAGATGTGGAATTACATTAACATCATTCTAAAATGGCCAGACCAGAAAAAGCAACTGGCCAAAACTCACGCCTCATTACAGACACATTTGTGATACAACACATTCTGCTGCCACGTCACCCTTGGTCAGAAAAAAAAACCAAACCAAACAAACCAAGAAATAAACAACAAAACAAAAAGGAAAATTACCAATTACTAAATATTATTAAAATGCGTTAATTATGGTGTTGACCATTAGAAACCTGCTATGAGTACTTCTTCCCTTCCCTCATCCAACAGGCACACTACACGAACAGCAATAAAAATGCAAAATTACACCTCTCCAAATACCTAGTGTAGTTCAGACTCCTGACTGCAGTGTCTCACAAACAGCTATACAGAAACACATTGTCAAGATACAATAGAAACTATTCCACACTTTGAGCCTTTACATAAGGAATCCAGCAAACAAAATCAAACTCTAAATACTGAGATCTTTAGAACAGTCTGACTGCATGTATCTCAGCTAGAAATTAACAGCAGGTACGAACATTCAAAATTTCCAGTACCAGAGTAGGTTTAAATGAGCTCATACCTCCCCCAAATAACCAAGGATGCCAAAGCAGTATTCATAAGGCATATCAGTAAGTTCAGAAAATAACTCAAGAACAGGTATCTCTCAAAATCTTACAGGCAATCAGAGGGGGGTGAAAAAAAAAGAAACTTGGAAAAACATCTTTTTTCTTCTTCAACTCTGAAATTGGCATAAATAAAATGCAAATTCTGTATTCCTTTGGATTTTCATAAAACACATTTCAAGCACTGGCAAGAAAATGATCTATCACAAGAAAGAGCAGAAGAAAAAAAATCATCTTTGTTTACAAGCTAAATACTTTTTACTGCATAGAAAAGACCCTTCGGGATGGTGTCTCTTATATTCTCTTTATCCTGGATTGTTTCAAAGATCACAGATGACTATCATGTTACTTTAGGGCTCAGACACTTAAAAATTACTCCAGATATAAGGTAAAATAACTTATCTTGTATTTGTTATGAACAGAACATTCAACTGCTGCAGGTGCATACCATAGCAGTCGCATGGCAACTTATGACCAGACAGCGAGTCTTCCATCCTTCTCAGTCTTTAAACATAGAATCATGGAACAGTCTCGGTTGGAAGGAACATTAAAGATCATCCTGTTCCAAGCCCCCTGCCATGGGCAGGGACATCTTCCACCAGACGAGGTTGCTCACAGCCTCAAGCAATGCGGGAGTGTCTCTGCAAAAGCAGAGTAATTTCCTGCAGCCAACAGACAGGGCTGAGAGGATAAATTGTGTAAGGATCGTAAGATATTCAAATATCTAACATATAGATAATAGTCACAAACGCTATTAGAAATACAGGCCTTCTACTGTTGTTTTAGCATTTTGCCCTCATTGAAGAAAGGGTGACAAACTGTTTCACCAGTTTGAATATTTTTAGGACTACCAGATGAACTTCTACTGTGTCTGAGCCACACACAAATAAATTAGACTCTAAACAATGAAAAAAAGTATTTTTCTTTTATCCCCCCTTGCCTAACATTAAAAAATAGTGTTCAAAAGGAAGCTGCTTTCAATATTTTTTAGGGGTAGCCTTAAAGGTGGAAGTCATAAAATATGAAAAAAGGTTTAGAAAAATGTGTTAAAAATTTAAGCAAGTTTACTGTAAGCTATTTCAGATATAAAAAAAAAATTAAATATTTAATCTCAGAATTATTCTGTCTTATACTACTGAAGTTTTCAGGGGAGCCATTTCCAAATACAAGACTTTTCAGTAAAAAAAAAAAAGCTAAAATACATCGATTTCTTTAAGAAGTTTATCTCATTTCCACAGGACCAGAAGCTCTTTGTATTGTATAGTTAAATAAGTTAAATAATTTAAACAGTACTGCTCTAACAATGTTTCTTCATTATACTAACTTACAACTGGTCTTGCAGCTCCACAATGATATATTCCAGCTGCTCCTTCTCCATTTTATGGGCTAGATCCATATCTTCAATTCTTTGTAACAGCAGTTTATTCTGTGAGACAGATTCAGATAGCTGGTTTTCTCTGAGTCGTACCAATTCTTCAAGATAACCCTGGAAAGGTAAGTTGTTAGAAATCTTTAAAAGAGCTATCAAAAAAACTTCCTTATGTATATTCACATTTTCTGGTTTATGATGTATATAGTTTTGCTTTGGTTTTGTTGCAGGGTTTATTAATTATTTTTAAACGGACTGGTAAATTGACTAAAGATTAGTTTGATATTTCTTAATAGGCAACAAAAAAATTCACATACTTTTGCAGAGGAATATGAAAAAAAAACGAGACAGGAGTGTGAATATTCCTTGAAACCTGTGGAAAACTGTGCAACTCTCTCATAGGTGCCCACATTTAAAAGCAAGTATTAAAAGCAAGTATTAAAAAAAAAGGGCAGTTTTCACAGACATAGAATGGGTGTGTCTGTTCTCAAATCCTGTTGAATAAGAAAACATTCACATTAGCTGGTATCAAGATGCTACTACTGCAATTCATCACAACAAAGACCATTAAGGGTTTGGAACATCTCTCATATGAGATGAGGATTAAGAAGCTGGGATTGCTCAGGTTAGGGCTGGGGAGAAAGGAAGAGGGTAAGAAAAATATCAGTGTGCATCAGTATTTAATGGGAAATTCATTATTATTTATCATCAGTATTTAAGGGGAGAATCAGACTCTTCTCGGTGGTAGCCAGTGAAAAGAGGCAATGGGCACAAACTGAAATACAGGAATACACGAACCTGAAATACAGGAATACAGAAAACTATTTAAATATAGGAAAACCTTTTTTTTTCCCTCTTCTTGTTTTTTTGGTCTTAAATGAACACTGGAATGGGTTGTCCAGAAAGGCTGAGGAGTCTGCATCCTCAAGATATTCACAGCCTGACTTAATAAGGCCTTAAGCAACTTGCTCTAGTCTACCTTTGAGCAGAAGAGTTGGGCTAGACAATCTCCAGAGGTGTCATCTGATCACAAGTATTCTGTGATTCTATAATTACATACAGTTCTATCCACTAGATATATTTATATTTGATAGGAACTTTTTAGTTTCAGTACAAGTTCCAAGAAATCTTGAGAGCTTTTCAGTATGCCTAGTTCTGCTTCATCAAATGTCACTGTCATCTTGACTGTTAAGGTACTCCTTGGAGCTCTAAGTAGCACCTTGAAAGTACTAAATGATATGTTAGGACATACACAAATTTCTGACCTCTCATAAAAGAAAAAAACATTTTACAAAAACATTTTAGACATGAAGCATCAGTGTCAGAAACAGAATACTATGAGCAGTAAATACTCTTATCTATAATGGCACAGAGATGCACCATCCCACCAGTAAAAGCACATAAAATTCCAGTATAAACAGTACACAAAGACTTTAGGAGTTCACTACACAAAAGTGAACAGTTTAAACCATTCCAAAATAGGGAAGGGATAACTTCCATATAAGTAACAAATGTGTAAGGTATGACTCATTGCTCTGGACAGGAGACAGCTTGGAAAAGACAAACTCATCGTATTTCCAGAGTGGGCTAGAGAGGGCAGGGAAGAAGCGACTCTTCCTAATTAAAAAGAAAAATCAACAAGAAATAAGTACCATGAAATCAAGCCTGTAGAAGCCAGATTCAAAAGACAGAAAAGGAGGTATTTTTTCACACGACAGATGGCAGATTCACAGAATGCTTTGCAAAAAAAATTGTTTGGATGATAAAAATTTGCATGGGATGAAGGGGATATTTGACAAGTATTTGGAAGAGAGACCCATAATAGGTTACTGCACAAACCTTATCAGCTGCAGGAAGTCCCTCAGCTGATATACATTGGTCAAGAATGTATTAGAGGAAAAGTGGTGCATATACATGTGCTTTGTGTTTATTCTTCCCTCCACATCTATTTTGGCCAAGTACCCAAGGCAGGACAGTAGGATAACTGAAGATTCTTGGTCTAAACCAGCACAATGCTGTTAATCCAATAAATCAATGCTGGGATTTACCATGCTAAACTAGTACCTGACCCTATCCTACCATTCAAATGACTCAGAAGACAGAGACCTTTATCTTAGTGTCTGGTGGCCGTGGTAAACATCATTCACCTTTGCTGCTAATGACTGCAGTACACACACTTACTTGGGAGGCACAAAAGGAATTTATAATTGTTTGGGCAAAGTGAATGACAGTAGAGCAAAAGAAGCATCCATCAGACCCACTCATCATTTACTTGCTCTTCTTGTCACAAACATCCAGTTTTTCAACACATAGACTGTCAGCAAGCCCCTCTGCTTGAATAAAAACACTGCCTCTAATTAACTGGTACTATTGCACTGTGTGCAACCCAGTGGTTGATTCAACTTACTGCCATGAAAAAAGTCCCCAAAAGGGAAGGGAGAGAAACACCAGGAAAGGAGCTCCATTACATAGTCCATCTAATCTCTTAATGGTCATTTGTTCAAGTTATAATGGAACAGATGTATAGTTGAGGTGAATTATATAAAAATTTGGCAGGCACATCTCAAATAAAAATTAAATGAATTTTTTTGTCTGTAGGAATAGAAAAGTTATTTTGCTGCTGCAACTGCAAGTAGGCATTCTAAAGGAGGACAATTAGGAAAGTGTCAACAGCTGTTAGAGTAGCTATCATTTTGAAAATTCTTTTAAATGCATCCAAATTTTCAAAGATTTATCCTAAAACTGATTTAAATTTACCCTTACATTAGACAACTAGAGAAGTTGGCGGTCCATTAAGAGAATGTTACAAGGAATAATGTGACTCACTAAAATAATAATAATGCTCAAAATTTTGAGTATCAGATTGGCAAATAACTTCAATGGAATGGGAAAGTTTCTGGATCTTAGAGTCATGGATAAACCAAAACCACCATTCACTGTTACAGCCACTGAAGACCTTTGTGCTTATGCAAATATAAAGCTTCCTAATGATTCTGGTTAGTGGATTTGGGCACCATGTCAGTCATAATATATGATGGGGTATCCTTGGAAATAAACCACTTGGATGTGCCATGAAAATAAACATCTACCTGTTTTGTTCTCTTCGATGCTTCTCCAGACCTGATGACACTTTCCTCATGATGGGGAAGAGTGTGAGTTCAAACTGATCCTACGTTATGTCTGGACACAAGGATCAAATACTTTCTGGAATACTTTTCGGTGGTTCAAGGACTGTTGGGATGGGGAGGGCAAGGTTTTCATTTTGTTCACATATTTGAAGACATTCCTTTTGATTGGCACGTTTTGGTTTGCAGAAGCAGGGCAAATGCTCTCTGTACCAAAGAGACCCCCAGAAACATAAGTTCTTTCCGTATGGAAAATTATGCTACATTAGCTGGAAAGACTGTACCAGCAACCTGAATGCCAACAATTCAGGCCATATTTCAAAACCAAGAAGTCTAAGAGACCCAAAATAAAAAAGAAATAATTGCATGTGTCTTTTTAAAAAATGCCTCTTGCTTACTATCCCACAAGCAAGTCTGACTTCTTCACAGTTACTAAGAAAAACTTTATCTAGGTTCTTTCAAATGCATTAAAGTAACCAGTTTTGAGTCTGTATTCGGGGAAATAATTACACCTCCAAGCACCTTTCTTTAGTTTCAGCCCTTCATACAGTTTACAGTGCTCAGTTTACAATTACAAAAGAGTTTTACAAGAATCAAATTCTTACATTATGAAAAGAAAATAATGAAAATACTAATAGAAGTTACTTAAAAACAAAACAAAACAATTTGTCTTTCCTTTTTCTTTCATTTTTCCTGATCCCTTTTGTCTTCTTCTGTGCTCTACTTCTTAAGTGTCTATGAACAGTCTTCTCTCTTCTCTCTCTCACTAGCTAATATGCACTGTAACTACTGTAGATGTAATATGCCATTATAAAAAACTGACAAGCACTGTTCTTCTAAAAATGCTAAATTACTAAAAAGTTTGGACATATATTTCACTTCACCTTTAACTTAAAGTGTCTTGGGTGTAGATGGAAAACTTACCTTTGGTTTCTATGGTAACATTCAATATGTCATCTAAACTAAAATCAAATACAAACACACTTTTCTTTTCCTTTCCCATTCTAGCTTCAAGCAAGTCTTAAAACCTATGTTTTCTAAAAACCCACCACAGTATCACTGAGAAGGCAATTTTACTTTTCCTACTAGATGGATTACTTTGCTGATCATTTCTGTTTACTCTAAGACTTAAGTGTTAACACCACTATCATCATAAAAGCCTTCTACTGACAGACTACCTACATCAATAAAATTCTGTAGCATCTAAGGAAAAGTCATGTGGAAAATCATGTTCACTTCAAGCTCACAACCTAACAGTGTCAGAAATACGTTGGATGTAACCCCATGACCGGAAAAAGGAGACAAAGCTTCTACATTAGATTGTGAAATCTGACCTCTGAATTATTATTATTCTCTTCCCCATTTCCCCAAACCTCTTTTCCCTCAAATCACTGAGCACAGATGCTTAGATACTCTGAAGATCATAAAATCCAGGACCACTTACCTGAAGCTAAACAACATTTAATATATTTTCCTGACTTAATTTAACTGGATATGTCACCAGTTGTCTGGTGATGAGCTTTGGCTTCACAGCTCCCCCGCAAAACTAATCTTTTACCTTCTGTTCCAATGCAAGCCGGTACTTCTGTTCTACCCTTTTGCATTTGTTGTACCAACTGTTTTCATCTGTGATGAAAGGAGGACCGATGTTCTCTGGAGTACTGCCTTCACTGCCGCTACTGCCCAGCGTTCTTAGCTCTTCTTCATCACTGCTGATGCTGTCAGAACTGAAGGACCACATTTATGAGCCATGTCAAAAGGCATGCTTGTAAAAAGGCAAATTCTAATTGAAATTAAAGCACCATATTTCTTAAAAATATCTAAAGCTCTGTAAACCAAAAAGAATCAAAATGTTGGGATAGGACAGATCACTAAACACAACTTATATTTCAAGCTTATATTTGCACAGTAAAAATTTCCTTGTGAACTTAGTCAAGTTAGACGACCGTATGTGGGCTACTTTCCTGGAATACAAAGGATAAATGCATTACAATATGCTATCTAAGGAAGTGGTGACACAATCTTTTCTTCACAAATTCAGGAGAAAGAGCAGGATCTGAAAATAAATTCTATTTTTTTCTACAAAAAAAGGGCAGAAAATCAAAAAAATGATTGTCATTATGGTAAATCATGATAAATTTAAATGAGAATGTATCATTATGGTTATAGCAAAGATCATGTGCCTGTAACTGCAGAGAACGTATCTCCCAACATAGTAAGCACACTCACTGCTTAAATATTTTCATATCATCCAGAATCAATGTATTTAAGAGAATGCAGACATCTGTCTCAAAGACTAGAATTCTGATTTATCTCAACAACCATTAAAAATCTTCCCTTACAGCTATGCTTCCCACTACGTTACCAGCGTTTACTCCGTTTTTTTTTAAGTAGTGATTTCTCCAACTTCATGATCCTGCCCTGATCCGAATTCTGCTTCAACTGAACCACGCAATTTGTCACTAACATGTAAGCTAGTAAGAGCTTTCAGAGAATAACTGGGATGTTTCATGTTTAGCTGTACATCTCCAAGACTAATACTAACTACCAACTGCTTCCTTCATTTTGGCAAACTTAACAATAGAACACATTTTATTTATTTCCATGTTTTTTGGTTATGTCAGATTGTTATCTGATTTATTAGATAGTGAGAATTCTTTTTATTATTAATCATAAGGTTGATCAGAGGAGGAAAATGTAGCTGGAAAGTCAGATTATACATGCTGGTCATGACTGTCTATTATGTGCTAACAGCTCACACTGCTCATGTCATATCTTACATTTAACAGGGCATATATAATTTTTATACACAAAATAACTACTCTTAAGTTTATGGCTACACAGAAAAGGCCCAAGAGAAAGGACAACTTGGTCTGGTGATCATCAAAGGAGATAAAGCATTTGTTTCTGCTGAACTCTGATTCTAAGCCAAGGAAACAAAGCTAACATGATTCACACTGATGAGTCATGTAACAATTCCCCCAGCCTTAAAGGTAAAGGTACAGATCTGTATTTAGAGATTAGTATTATTTTGAATGTGAAATAAAAAGAGGCCCAGCATAAAGTAAATTTTTGCCAACAAAATAAAAAAAAGCAGAATAAAGCTAAGAAGTACCTTTGGGTGAACCTCAAGTACGGTGTATAATCTATGACAGCAGGATAGCTGCCATCCAGTCCCTCACCCTTCAGACAAAAACTGATAAAAGAGAGAAACAATAAGGTTATAACAAGAAAATTAAACAACAGAATCTTACCAATGTGAAATTTGATTTTTCTTAATATTCTGGTAATAAGAAAAGCTCAGAGCATTTAACACTGAAATACTCACCTACTCAGGTGAGCTAAATTGTTTAATATTAAATGAATTCCAGAAAATACACATAATAAGGGAACAGATCAGGTCAAGTATTATAAACTCTAGTTTTAAAATATTTGCTTTTTTTCCTGAAAAATACTGATAGATGGCAAGGGAATAACAGGGAAGTTAACCAAAGCAACAGTGGAACTATGGATGAACTTGGAATCTTCAGCATTTGACTTTATTTAAAGTGTTTGCGGAGCACTTATGCAACCATCCCATTAAATCAAAAAAATCTGTTCTCAAAAATATTTCAGAGTCTTTCTCCTTTCAGACACAGGTGCTGGGCTGCAGGAAGATGAGGAACATACATGAAACTAACTTTTAGAAAATGTTCTTAAATGGTTTTATCTTTTTAAAGCACTCATTTACACTGTATTCTTTTTTGTACTGGATACAAATTATTATATTTCAGCCATGTCTAATTAGCACAGAAGTGACAAAATTAATCGTGCTGCCACAAGGCTCATATTCTTCATTCCTCCTATCTCTGTCATCAATAAACAGATTCTAGTAAGACACAGCTTTTGCTAACTGAACTGCAAAGTGCCATTTTTGACAATGCAGTCACTTAAGTGGTATTTGAGAAGAACATCTAAAGGGTTTTTTTTCCCCAAAGAAATGAAAAACAAAGAAAATAAGAAAAGCACTCCTGCAAAATCACAATTACTTTAAGTAGAAACCTAATTCCACATTGCTGTGAGGAGAAAAAAACTAGATTATATTCTCACCCAAGTTCTCCCATCTCCACCCCAAAGTCTTTTTCACAGTTTCACATAGATCAGCTAGTCAACATGTATCAGAAACTGTTTGAACTGACAAAAAAAATCTCAAATATAACATGCAAAGAATGTCTATGGCTTCTCAGCTCTTCAAATCACAATACTATGAAGGTTCCTCTCAGTGGTGCCAAGCAACAGGACATCAGACAACAGGCAGAAACTGATGCACAGGAAGTTCCACCTAAATATGAGGAAGAACTTTACTGCGCAGGTGACTGAGCACTGGAACAGATTTTCCAGAGAGGTAGTGGAGTCTCCCTCACTGGAGATATTCAAGAACAGTCTGGACACAATCCTGTTCAATGTGCTTTGTGATGACCCTGCTTGAATAGGGACGTTGGACCAGATAACCCACTGTGGTCCCTTCCAATTTTACCCATTCTGTACTTCTGATATGTGAGACAATAAAAACATTCCTCTAGTACTACGCTCCCATTTTGACCAGAAAAATTCCTAGACTTTAAAAAACTGCATTGAAAAAGCTTAAATGTCTCCAAAAAAGCCAGTCATTACTCTGAATACTATTAACAGATACCTATAAATATGCTTATATTAGAAATCAGAGGACAAAGGAAGAACAAGTGCAGTCATACAACGAAGCACTAATACCCTACTATGTATCACTGAGGCTCATGCAAGGCAAACACAGACAATTGATGACTGTCTGTGGGAGGATTTACATACTGCAGCCCTAATCTTGCAATGTTATTCATGTGTACGTATAGTCCTTTCAAGTATAGGGATAATACAGAAACAGTTTAATTTCACATAATGTAAAGATTAAACTCATAAAATCTGGTAAGATTTGAAATTGCTTAACACAAGACTAGCACCCTTATCATCCTGCAGCACACTTCTGTTCCTCCAGAACATATTTTGAGCATGCATTTAACCCAACCTAATGACAAAATGCGGGGAAAAGAGGCTATCCTGTTTTTTCAATCTCTCCTTCCCCATTTTTTCTTTTTTTTTTTTTTTTTTTTTTACCCTAAATCCCAACCACATTCTCTTTCCCCTCCTCACAGCAGTATTGGGATTTATCTGACCGCATTATGAACTAGTTCAGCAGCCATCAGGACCGGAATTTTTAAGTTACTTTTTTTTTCTTCCCTTTTGGCATCCATTGCAGTTTCACAGGCAGATGAACTAAATGCTCAGTGCCACCAGAAAGGGAAAACATTACTTAATGCTTTTTGTTCCTTTTTTTCCTCCAAGCCTTATGCTCCCATCATCTCTGCCACTAACAGGATGCTTCTGTGAACCAAACTACTGACAACAAAAGAACTATCCTGTCTTCTTACTGGGTATGTTTTTTTACCCTTTAACAATTTAAGCTGGCTCATTGAAGGGTCCAACAAGCCTCAAAACTGGCATAAGGAAACATAACCAGGAGTAAATCTCCAAAGGCCTTTTGGCAACAGTTAATCACTGAGTGCACCCAGTGAGGCTGTGTGCTGTTTTCTGCCAGTTTATCTCCTAAACTGATTTGTGACAAGCATTAATGCTGCTGCAGGGTAAATATTAACAGTGTATGGACAAAAGAACAGAGAACAACATTACCTCTCTCCTTTTCCCTACGCTCCATTATGAAATGCTTTGCCACCGGCTCTGCCTGAGGCTAGGTGGGCCCAACCAGGCATATTAACAGGGTCTTGCACCAGCCAGGTTTGATCTTTTTATAAGCACTATATTTTTATATGTTACTAATGGGTTTTATAATGTATATATATACTATACCATAAATATATATATTTATATTATCTAGAGTGTGCTTGCTTCCTTGTTACCCCAAAACACAGAATTAATCATATAGGAAAGCCCACGAGAGTCTGGATAGATTGCAAAGGTAAATTAATGTAAGCTGTTCAGCTGCAGTTAATTACAAGAAAAACAGATAGTAAATGGTCATTTGTAAGTTAAGCTTTTAAAATCTAGAAGTGCTCAAGTTAAAGACTACCTTCTACATATGGGGTTATAATGCTGTCTTTGAGTACCAAGGCATAATCAAGCACTTAATCACACAGTTTTCCTTACAGTTTAAAAATAACTTTAAAAGATTCAATTGCCTGTAAGCGTCATTCAATAGGTTTGAAATATCTTCTGCAATTATACTTCTGATTGCTTTTAGGGTTTTGATACCTGAAAGAACAACCATGTAACCATGCAGTTATATAAATGACAGTATAACTTTTTTCTTATCTAGAAGGGCCATTAAAGATCTCCCTCTCTCCCCTTCTCCCTTCTTCCCCATAATTTAAGTTTTGTCTTGCAAACTATCAAGGGAATCTAAGAATGCTTTCCATAATACATTGTTTTATAAACACTTTCTCTGAGCATTTAGTTATAAAGCATACAAATATAATACCTGAAATCAATTGCATTGAGTCCCAACAGCATACCAGCAAGCATATTTGCTTCTTCACCAAGAACAATTGCTCCATCCTCATAAAACCTCCTTCAATAAAAAAGAAATTAGTTCAGCTAATACCATTTTCTCTCAAATAATGATAATATTTTTCATAGTTAAAAGAAAACTGAAGAAATCCAGTTTAGATAAAAACAACTTACGTGAACCCCAGAGGCATTCATATTTCATTTCAAATAAAGCAAACCAATGGACTGCAGAGCACAAAACATCACAGTCTTAGAGCCCATAAAAATTTAGACAGAAGTTAAGAAGAATTTTCAGTATTAGTCCTAACAGTAGAGCAGGATGGACAGAATGCAAAGGAAGTTAGGAAGGTATCTTAGACTTCACCACTAGAAGGAAGAATTTGTGTCATACATATAAAAAAAAATAATTCCATCTCATGAAAAAAGTTCTCTCTCACAATTGTACTTGCAGCCTCCTTTAAAGTTCAACATTCACTTTTCATTCTTAGTGGTTGATTATTTTTTAAAAATATTTTCACAAATCTGCTATTTTCCAGGCAGTTTACTTTCTCTTAAAATACTGCATGATGGGAAGATGCATGCTGCATCCAGCTATTTTGAGATTTAGCTTTCATTACTTGAAGGAGTGTTTTCCTAACATAATTTTTTACTGTAAAACACCTCTTGACCAAAGATTTAAAACTGCATGCCTTGATCTCAAAATATAATTCATACCCCCAGGTGTATGAGGACTTGTGAAGGCTGAAATCTGTATTCTCTCACCACCTCCCCATGCTCTCCTGTTTATTCTCATTTTCTACTCCCAGCTACCACAGAAGCTACTTCCAGACAAACATTCCATGCACAGGGCAGGCAAATAAGACCCGCCAATGCCATGCATGGCGTTGTAAAAAAGGCATTTGGTCTGTTTAGCAAAGTAGCACACAACTCTAATTTCTGTGTTAAAGGAGTCTTGGCAGTAGCAGGGGCAGAAAGGTCACTAGAATTCACCTGAGCATTACTTGTGGAAATAGAGAAACCACGAGCTGTTCAGTAACAAAGGCGAGGTTGAAAGGTCACTTACTAGGAGCTGAGATGCACAGTTCATCTCTGCATTCTAGCAACATATGAGTGCAAGAAGGTGCCAGATTAGTGAATACAACCTATCTTTCAGACAAACTACCAGCAACACTGCCCTACCAAAAGCTCCATCTGTTTTAAGAACCGCATGAAAGGGTCTGGATGGTTCAGCAAGAACTCAGGTTGGCTGCATGGTGAACATCCAGGAAAGAAATGTTTGGGGACACAGCTCCAAATACTGATCTGTGTTACAACGCATGCTGTCAGAAGTCCCACTTCTGTATTTTCATAACAGACATCCATTTGGAGTTGTCCAAGACCTTGAATGTTCT
>JAWWES010000081.1:20680550-20692593 GCA_035583135.1 Lophotriccus pileatus | reverse complement strand
GCATGCTGTCAGAAGTCCCACTTCTGTATTTTCATAACAGACATCCATTTGGAGTTGTCCAAGACCTTGAATGTTCTCAATTCAAGCACGAAATCCGTAAGACTTCCTCTGAGAAGACGTATTATAGTCCCAACACTGAGGCTAGGATGTACAAACACAGTTTCCTACTCTCTCACTTCAGGAGGGACACCAGGAGGCTAACCCGGTGAATCAGAGCGCTGAGCGAGATGGACTTCACAGTCTGATTCAGCACAGTGACCCTTATTTGGGAACAGCAATGCTCCCAGTACAAGATGATTACAAGCCAATTCACTGGCATTTGTAAAAGCACTGCCAGGTACCAATCTGTACTGTGCTCAGTTTATTTTGTAAAATGGTGCTTAGAAAGAAATCAGAGAGCATACTTTCAATGGTGAAGCTGGCCTGGCAGTGGTAGTGTTTCGTAAGCCAGCTACAGTAACCAAGCCAAAACCACAGCAGCTAGAAAACCCACAAATCTTCTTTCAGTGCTATGCAGTTGACATGTCACAACAGAACAGTCCACTACAACTTAAGTCCGTGCCGACCAATTTGTTAGTAAAATATTTGTGTGCCCATGCTTATTCCAACCTTCTTCCAAGCATAATATGTAGATCCAGCACTAATAATGTGCTGTTTCATTAAAGGACTAGCCCTAACATCAGGCACCTAAACACAACAGTGAGGTTTAAAAAGAGATATCAGTATGATAGATGAATTTTGTATTCTACATACACACATGTGTAACACAAAAAATTTGTAATTTATATAAATAATTAGTAAATATACATACAGCACAATACATAATTTAAAATGCTAAATAAATGGTGCAAAGCATCACCAGAAAAAATCAGGTTACTTATTAGGTATCTGAAATCCCACATGGGAAAAGAGAGTATGTTCATTATTTCTAGTGGATTTGAAATCCACACAACCAAGATCTGACAATGTAACTTTTATTTCGATTAGATGTATTTAAAATATTACTTCAAAAGAAACTTTGCACTTACTATGTTTGGAATGCAAGAGAAGTTGTTTCCAAAAGCTATACCACTGAAAGAACATTTAAATATATTAAACATTAACATGTTCAAATAAATTAATTTGAAACTGCTAATCAAATAAGACCATTGTTAGCCACTAACAAAGCACATTACCAAAACAGGGACAATACATAATTTGTGACCCTACTCTTTCTCCTCATCTCCCCCTCAAAAACATAAATGACTTTTCAGCTTGAGGAAACATGACTAAATATTTTCCAGAAATCTTTGTTTTATGAGGTTCTTGTCTATTGTACATGCCAGCAAATCTGGGTAAAATAAGACAACAGGTTTTGAAACTTCAGTGAAATGGGATATTTATCTAGCTGTATTTCAAAGTCACCTTAATAGCTGCAAAATATACAGAGATCTCTGGACAAACAGGTTTAAAATATAATACTCTAAATGAACAGAAATCTCTACAGAGAAAATTCCTATTGTTTTAGTAGTCCATTCAGTAGGTCTAAAACTTTTAGCATTCAACATAAAGTACAAGTTATAGATTCTATCAAACTTAGATTACTTCTTCATAAATCTACAAGACACACTTATTACAAGATAAAACATCATCTAATAATCACATTATCTGAAACCAGTCCCAAACCGCCAAAGTATTTTCTATCACATAGTATATTCTCGTCCATAACTGTTTTTACATTAGAAGGTACAACAAAAATTTATTAGAAGATCCTAGTTATGCCTGATCACTAATTCTGTTACTCTGTATTTCTCAAAAGCTTCCTGGAATTCTCTTCCTTTTTTCTTCAGAAAGGTGCCTATAAAAATTACTTTTTATTGGGTCTCTAGGTCTATCAACCATACCTACTCTTGAAAGGAATATTACATCTCTCCTTATTATGCTACAATTTCAGATTCAGTCCCCTCTTTGCAGAGGTTTTATCTTCTTTTGACCTTTCAAGAATTCCAGACTTACTTCCACATTTTTAAAATCACAAAGGGATTTTCAATTTTGCAGCCTTACCTATGCTAAAATCAAACTGATAACAACTCGAGACACCTTTTACTAGGTTACAGCTCTTTTATTAATTATATCCTTTACTACAACAAATCAGGAGAAACCTTCACTTCCAAACCTAAGTCCCTCCCTTAACATTTACTAAAATATTGAAAAAATAAGTTTTATAGACCTGGTTGTTTTGAAGTCTCTAAGAGCTGTGGAAATGTATTCAGACAAATGTTTTTCCATAAGTGCTACTCTGATCCATGCTCGACCCTGCAAGACAAAACAGATATGAAATATTTAAGCATTTTAGAAAGAAACAATTTTACATCTGAAAATTAATACATTTGGTTTACCCGAGTAATGAACTGATTAACAAAATTACCACTAAACAGAAATGGTTGCTATGATATACTTCAGTATAGCAATAAGGAAACCAGAAAATGCATTCTTACAAGGACACAAATAAACTTTATTGTTAAATAAAGTTCTCCAAAATTTGAAGGGGGGGGGATTTTTTTTTATTTAATTATACATTCCAGCCTTTTGAAAATCTCATGTTTAAGAGGAAGCAGGTCAGGGAAGAAAGCTTTCAATTTTAAAGTCAATGGTATTGGAAGCATCCAATTGGTTCCACTGTAAAGCAGCAGTAACCTACCTTCCAAGTGATTTAAGTAAGAACTCATTCTCTGTGTTCATTCAAATATTTGTGGGATTTATATATTAAAAAAAAAGTATAACTCAGTGACATACTTTTATTATGTAATACCTTTTTCCCTCATTAAGGACATCATTTTAGAAGGTGCATATAAAATACAGACAAGAAATTATATTTAAGAGGCCTAAATCTTGTAGTCCAAAATCATTCATTCAATCAGTTCTATAAACAACATCAATAATATGAAAAAAACAGCTGTTAGGAAAGTATGTTGTGCTGTGTTTACAGGTCTAGTGCACAGGATTCTAATTTACAAGAGAGAGGCATTTCAAAGGGCTGCCACAGTTATGACTGTCCATTTGAGAACACCAGGAATATTTCTTGTAATCCACATAAACTTACAAGTGGTTACATAAGTAGGAAGATGTCTTTATGCTAAATGTATTTGTTGGTTATTGACATCTAACTGAACATCACTACAGACATTCTACCAAAATAACCTGTAGTACATTATAATCCTACTTCAGGGTGACCTAATTGCAGCCTTCCAGTACCTGAAGGGAGCCTACAAGACAGAGGAAGAGAGACTATTTACCAGAGCATGTAGTGACAGGACAAGGGGGAGTGGCTTCAAACTAACAGAGAGTAGGTTTAGATTAGATATTAGGAAGAAATTTTTTACTGTGAGGGTGGTGAGGCACTGGAACAGGTTGCCCAGAGAAGTTGTAGATGCTCCATCCCTGGAAGTGTTCAAGGCCAGGTTGGACATGACCCTGAGCGACCTGGTCTAGTTGAAGGTGTCCCTGTCCATGGCTGGGGGACTGGAACCACATGGTCCTCGAGGTCCCTTCTAACCCAAACCATTTGTGATTCTATGAAATGCTGAACAGCAACACAAAAAAATTGCTTTCATAAATACCAACAGCGCAGCAAAAGAATTAACAGAGTGCACTAATATTGAAAGCATGCTTACCCAGGTAGCTGCCTTTATGTTGCAGTTACTTAGAACACGAGTGAAACAGTCAAACTCTGATGATGCTGCTGAGCTAAGGACTAAAACCTATGCACCTCCAGTGAAAGCAGGGCCAACCAGCACTGGCAAACCCTTGCTGACAGTTTCCAGGCTGCAGACTACACTTACTTGGACCACAGTCAAACTGATGCATATGATTGGTATTTGTGTTGACATGCTCTCAACCTTTCTGGACACAGACATCCAAAATACTCCCTTAAAATATTCAGCACTGTTCTCCACACTCACTGCACAAATTATCTTCATGGTCTACCATTTGGCGCGAAGTTTTCCAGGGAGTAAAAGAAAATTTTGATTTATTTATAAAAACATTTCAGAAAATAGCTTTGCATATTATTACTTACTGAATTTAAACATTTATGTCTATTAAAACCTTAAGACTTCAGAAACACCTTTAAAATAAATCTTGAATATAAGCAATACAATCATCAGATTCTAGAACACGTGTTTCTCCAGAAAGCATTTGGAAATAAGTTCTCCAAATTATCTGACCTTCCAGATCTCAACATAAGCAAGGAAAAAAGTCGCATGACGAATTATCAGTCTACTGCTCCAGTACATCGAGGGCTAGGAAGAGATGCAGTATTGTGGATAGGAAAGTCAGATAATTATCTTTTGCCATAGAATCTCAGGTGTTTCAAAGCTCTCACACAAATTACAGATACGTTTACTATATAAAATTTAAAACTGAGTCTATTCAAAGAAGGAAAGGAGCAACAGCAAAACCAGCAAATAAACTGTTCTGCAATCTGTGGATCATCAGAGTGCTCAGAGATGTTCTAGATTCATGATATTACTTAATCTTCACAACTTTTATTGAAGAAAACTGGTTGCATAAATACCTGTAATTTAAATTGTACTAACGACAGTCATGCCCATGAAAAAAAACCTACAAAAGTTTTTGAATATAACAAGCTTAGTATTTCCACCTCACCAATGATATCTAAACTGTCTCTCACTATTAAGATTTAACAATAGGTCAGTTTAAAGCTTATTCTTATTTAGTTCATGTGCCTATAAACACATTAAATTGTTACTTCCTTATGATTTCCATTGTACCTTAACAAATAATGATGTTATTTTTATGTAGATCCTTTAAAATAACAGATCTTTATTAGCAAATAAATCTATTATTTAGATAGGATTCCTGCAAAATCACACCAACAAACTCAAAAGTTGATCACACCTTTTCTATTTGTGCATAAATTATACACAATAAAAAACTATTAGGAGGGGAAAGAAATTAAATCATCACAATGCTACAACTTTAAAATAATAGTTGTTGGCAGGCCTGCAGGAACCTAATTTCCCTCAACGTACTGCACTGTCAAAAAATTATGTAAGGCCAAAAACATGAAGACAATAATTTTATAACACAATATGCTCACTAAATAGATAAATTCAGATTTTTTTCTACTGAATAACATCAATTTTAAAGTAAACACATTCAGATTTAAAAGTGGGATTTTAAAAAGTATTTACTAGGTACCAAAAATAAAAAATTTCAAGCAACGAAAAAATTTGTGGGGTAAGTTTAGTAATACGGTTTTATTCCAGGTACAGAAACATCAGTTGTATTTCATATAGAACAATGTAATAAAGAAGTCAGTTTGACCTTTCTCTTCCCTACCTTAGCTCTAGAAGAACCGACATTCTCCATGTTCTCGATGCTGCAGATGCAATTGTGCGAGACCTTTCGGCAAGCTACGCGAATGTAGTCCCAGAAACTCCGAGGACTTTCATAGCCGAACCAGGTGATCTGACCTTAAATCAAAACAAAAGATACTTAAAAACTTGTGAAAATCCCTCTCTGCTTATTGGAGATAAATGTAATTAAATGCTTCTCCAAATGTTGCCTGTACTGACAGAATTTTACACTAGCAAGTCCATAAATTCCTACTGAAAACTGGCTCACAGGTGCAAAAAAATTTGCATTATGCAGCTCACCCTGGTTTGAAAGTGATGCACAAAGAGAAGTTTGGGACATTTGTTTACCTATGTGTACCTTATTGTTTTTTTCCTTCTTAGTATGCTACAACAATACCCAAGAGTTCTTCACAGATCTCTTAAATCACAATAGAGCACAGACTGTTGTGACTTAAAAATATGATGCAAGAAGCATTTCTGTCATTTGTTTTAGGTAGTACACATATTTCACTAATACAATCAAGTAGTCAGAGCTTTGATCTTCAAAAGAATGACTAAATAAAAATATAAAATATCAGTTGGCTGTGGCAGTGGTATCTTTAATTTAGGAGCAGACAGGAAGTTTAAAAAATCTGCTTTCACTGCAGGAGAAATTGATGCACATTCAAAAAATTTTTGCAGTCACAATTTATTATAAGTACACTTCTCCTTGGGAAGCTGACCAAAATGAGTTAAGCAAATCATTCTCTCTTCTGGAACTTTACCAAAAATCCTTCATATTTCTTCCAGCTTGCAATGTATTGCAGTTAGAAAATGAAAGGGAAAATTACATACTACTTGTGACCTCTCCACACAAAATAAATTCCATCACAGCCACAACAGTTCAGACCTGTTTTTCAGACTGAAGAGCATAATGTTCACACTTAGCACACACGTGCAAACAGGTATGTAACAAGGTGAACATTGCCCTCTGGTGACTGCCATCATTGCTATGTGCAAAACCTTTTCTCCATATAAAATGAAATCTTATTTTTAAGCTAATTGTATTTTAAGTCTTGAGTTATACTTCAGAAGCTCTAATAATGTATAAGAAAGATTTCTAATTCTTTTGCTGCTAGAAAGCTCAAATTTCCAGAAAGAGTATATTAGACTAATACAGTAAATCATACATAATGAAAACAAAATGCCCAAACATGATGACAAGGATTTTTTATTTAGCATGACTTGATTTATCTCCAGGCATAGCCAAAGTAGTGTTAAAGATCTGTCACCTGTGATCTGAAGAAATTCAAGTGGCAGGGGTTTTTTCACCTAGAGGGTGCAAGTAACTTGACGTTGAGGTCCATCTGCTTACTTTGTCACACAGGTATATTTATTAAATTCAAAGCTTGATTAAAGACTTATTAAAAAAAAAAAGGCAAGCAGGACAAATTAATATATATTACTCAATATGCCAAAGAAAAAATAAAATTCCAAGATACTTCAGTTACTGTAGTTTCAGATTATTTAATAATTCCCCTTACTATGAAGAGCAAAACCTGAACATTTAGCAGTGACATCACTAGTACAGCCATTTACCATTACTATCACCAGACTGTTAATAACACATTAAACTAGAACATTCTATTGGATGAGTTAAAAAAGAGCATTATTACATTTGTCTTTCCACTCAAGCAGCACTGATCACCCCAAAAGTTTACTGCTCATTGTAGTTTTTCTGAAAGAAAAAAGGGAAGCAAGAAAACAAACTCCACAGTCGTTAAAATAAGGAATAACATAGATTGGATAGAGAGAAGCAGCTTCCAGGGGCAACTCTAGTAGAAGCTTTTGACATGTTTCTAATGCCTTCTAAACATACAGCAAAAAAGGCACACAAAGTTGTGAAAGTGTCAAAATAGCACAGTACAGTACCCTGTCTTGTGTCACCATGGTGGCAAATGCAATTAAGTGTACAGATGACAAGTGTGCTCACAGTAACCATGATATGCAAAAATCACAGAAGTCACAAACAAGATGCACTGAATACATTGTCAGTGACAGAATTTATAAGACAAAACTATTTCTAAGCATGTGTACTAGCTAGAAGTTTGGATATAAATGATTTTGCTGTAAAGGATGTTACATTGAAAACATCATAAGTCAACAAATACATACTCATGACACTAGCTTTCAGAAATGTTTCAGACAGCCATCAAAATCTACAATAGTTATTCATATTTTTCAGTTAACAAATTCAGTTAACACTAATTTAAAGTGATAGAAAAAGGCAAGAGTAAAGACAAAATATATATCACTTTGAAATGACTTCAGCTTTTAAATGAGCAAGGAAACACCTGAGATCTGAGACCAAATCCCAAGTACTGTTGCTGAATATTTCTGATGCCCCTACCATTTCTTCACTAACTATATTTCCTTAGCTGATCTTATAAAAAGGACGCTTACAGGAAATATACCTGAAAAATTTGTGGCCAGCAGTGAAAACAAGAAACCATGCAGTCAATTACAAGATACAGCTTAATCTCTGTGATACAGAATGGTTAAGAAAGAACAAATTCCAAACAAGTATCTGGGAAAAAAACAGCTCTTGAAAATACTCGCCCTGCTTTAAGATTATCAAACACACATATATTTATATACAGATTTATACAATTCCTTTCAGGACTATAGGTTTTATTTGGTCCTGAGACCTTCAAATACATTGCCTCTGTACCCTCCCAGACTAACACTTAGTCTCTGCTGTATTAGAAAACCATGAAGATTCTTGAGAAGGAATAAATGAGTAATTAGCCACTTATTTTTTTCTATTACTCATTCTCTCCTGCCTTCTCAAAATCTTCAACTGTCCTGTCCAGTAGTATCTTATTTTGCCAGCAGGCATGCCACACAGTTTACTTTAATGACAAGGACACATACTTTATCTCCTCCTTATTACAATCTCTGATTTACTCCACATTCTCAACAAATCCAGCACTCCTAGGGAGTACCAGGTGTACTGCACATACAGTACCAGGACATAGTTTTACACTTTCTGGATCATAAAGCAATCAGTAGCTTGCAATGCCTGAAAAGACAGTTAATACAGATTGCTCAAACTCTCTCTCTTCCTTAGGGCAATTCAAAATAGCTTGTGAGCCAGACTGCTTTTATGACAACAGTGGCCTCTTCCTGACTGCTGCTTATTGTCAGTGGCGTACATGTCACTGTAAGGTAGTGCCATAGCACATTATGTTACCTTTTTGGGAACTGTTCTGGTGCCATATGTGCCAAGTCTTCTGTATCACATGAACAGATACCTATGTTCAAGCAGCATTCACAGACTTTGCTGTGTGAGCTGATATATTTCCAATCTCATTTTATTACTAAGCAAACACCCACGTCTAAAATACTCTTAAGAAAATGAACAGCTGAGCTAAAAAAGTGCATCCATGGGGAAAGTGATTAGTTTTTTGCATGTTTGACTTTCTATCTGGCTCACTACAGGATCCTCTGGACACTACAGCCACTATTTGGGAAAGGTAAGCATGAAGTGAGAGGAGGGAAAAAAAAATCTGTAGCAAATTGTACTGAGTTTAAGAAGTGTCATAAAGATTTTCAACACAACTGGAAGATGTTGTGAGCAATCTGAGACAGCCCTGCTTTGAGCAAGAGGTAGGACTGGATGATTTTGTAAGAAACTTTCCAAACTTAATTCTTTAGTGATACTGAATGGAAAAAGCAAATCAACAAACCCACTAAGAATGCTATTTCATAACTCTTTTGCTGTTGGGAGCTGACAACATCAGATCAGTTACCTATTGAAAATCCATTTTCAAATGGCACTTGTGTTGTTAGAACAGGCATTTTTAGCGGAACACTCAGGAAGATGAAGCTTGGAGAACTACTATTTCAGAATTCTTAATTGCAATGGTTTTTAAAAAAGCATCAAATCCTAATCCCTGTAGCTGAACTCTTTTCCCTTTAAAACACCTTCCTTTTTGTTTTTGTTTTTTTTTTGTCTGGATCCTAATTAAACATGAAATCAATAAGCAGAAACAGTCACTATATTCCATTAAGACTACATTTTTCTCCTTAGAAACATATTAAATTTAATGTAAGAAAATGTTACCAGCAAAAATTTTATTAGAAAACTTAGTACTCAATAATGCAAAGTAAACACTTTTTTTTTATTCTTCCTTCCTCACCCAGTACTTCCAAAGGAAGCAAAGATTAAGAACTGTTGTTTGCCATGGCCTTAAGAAAGTACAGTTCTATATACCCTAAACTCTCAAATCTGGATCATCCATGGGATGCTATAATCCCATTGCCATGGGATTATCCTGACAAGTTTGATACAATGAAGCCATTTATCTCACCATAAACAAACAGATCAAGTATGTTTTGCCAATTTCAAAACATTTTACACAATCTACTGCAAGAGCCAGTCTGCCCTTAGTGTGTTCCTACTGACAAAAAGTACGCATTCAGAATATATTAGTCATTTTCATCAATAAACTACAATTTCTTTCAAGCCCTGTGTTGTATAACATATACCCTCTTAAAGTTTAAATTCTCATTTATCTCAATTTCTGTTTTATTATTTAAAAGCTACTCACAGTCAACTAGCTTATTACCAAAATATTCCCCGTTTCCAACACTATACACAAGTTACTGCCTTTTTATGTATTTTTATTTAACTCTGAAAACTTAGAAGATCACACTAGCAATTACAAGGGGAAGACTAAAACAACAATTTAGCTGTTTGCAAGTAAAAAATTATTTCAAGTAAGAAATGAAGAAATTAAAATTCCATTTGCCAGTAACCCATTTGCCAACCTATCAAGGCTTCTCTGTACTCCTTGTCCTGAATCATAGACTGTGAAGCAAAAGAATGTTGGTGGGAAAAAATAAAATGCATAATGTTTTTTGCTCAAACATCACTGAAGCTGGGGGAGAAGGAGAAAAGAGAGCAATTTCCCTGCAGTGTCAAGCTGCTAAGTACCCATAATCACTCCAATAATCTTTGTCACAATGTGACAAACCCTGTGTTTCCACCCCACTGTGTGACTTTTTTTTTCTCCTCTGACAGAACCACAGCAGGTAGTAATTGTGCTACTCAAATGTCAGCCTACACACAATATTGTTCACAAAGCTTAGTTATGAATATTAAAAAGTATGAAAAGGAGTAGATTGTCATATTACATATCTATATTTAGATGATTATGATGTCCTTCATAATCCTCAAATATTTCAGAAACTGTACACAGAACTGAAAATGAGAAGAAGCTTCCAAAGTCATCTTCTAGTGACTGTTACAGCTAAGGCACACTCTGTTCCTCGAGCAAAGCAGCTTCCTCTAGAACAATTGGAAAACGCAAACAGACATTTTCTTCAATTAGAACATCTGACTTGATACAAGAAAAAATCAACAACTGACCTTTCTAAATTTAATCATATAATTAGCAATTTAATCCATTAGATTCTAGTAGCAAAAAATATGTTCACTAAAGGAGTGGGGGGACAGGAATTAAAGGACATGAACACAGCCTCTGGAAAAGAAAGCAACAAAAGTGAGGAAGGGAGAAAGAAAAGGGAGCAGCACTTCACTCTCTATAGCTTCTATTAAAGCCAATAACACTAAAATTGTCTTTCAGACTCTTAGGACACAGCCTTATCATAAAGCAGAAAAGCAGACAGAGCTCAGCACCATGGCAACATTCACTTGCTTAATTACCAGCCCAGAAGGCTTCCAACCAGATCATTGAAAACATATTTCACAAAAGCAGTTGCTTTCACTTTTTCACAGTAATATAAAAAATCAGGAAGGTAACAGCAATGGGACAGACACACAAAGAAAGCCAATGCTTTCATTCAACATCAAGGAGTTTGTAGGTGTACTCTGGTTTATTATAAACAAATTATCATGGCAAAATCATCACCAGTAAGGAAGTTTATGAACATACCTTTCAGTCGATGACTTAGAATCTGTTCCAGAATGGCTGCAAAATTATTAAATTCTGGGGAAGTATCATCAATAGTCTCAAAACAGGAACGGTCAATCAGAGTCTTGACTGAAAACCTAGAGCAAAAGTACAGGACCATCATAAATTATATGAATAGCTACCAGTCCTCTGTAGCAGGGCAGTAGTTTGTTTAAGTCAAAAGAGCAAAGAACCAGAAACAAGCTTGATGATTTCAAGTTCAGTCAGAGCAATAGGAACACAAAACATGTTGAGAAATAGCCTGGAAGTAAAATCATCATTGCTGGCTTAGGTATAAAGCCTTAAAACCTGAAAGAAAACAAAAATCCCCAACCATTCCACATAAAAATGAACTAATTATTTTCCTCTTCCCTAAACTATTTTAATGATGTTGTAGAAAAACGAGCGCTTGGAAGCATCCAACATCAGTTCCTCTTTGTAAACCTAAACATACTAATTTTTTTATTTGACATTTCATCAATGCTCCTTTTATTCCCTAAATACATGCCCAAGAATCAGAAGTATAAACTTTATTGTATTAAGAGAACATTCTAATTTCACCCTAATGCAAAATAATCCAGACATATTATAAAACAATGAATTTTTATGCACTGTTAACTCTGTGCATTAATGTAGGCTGATTTCCCTGTGAATGGGGCTATTCAGCACCATATACTACTACACTATTATGCTAGAAAAGCTATCAATTTAAATGATCTAACATTT
>JAWWES010000081.1:20655415-20673910 GCA_035583135.1 Lophotriccus pileatus | reverse complement strand
CCCCGCGCCGCAGAGCGCCGGCCCCGCCAGCCAATCAGCGCGCGGGGGGGGCGCGCCTCCGCCGCCGCCGCCGCCGCCGCCGCCGGGGGGCGCTGCAGCGGGGAGCGGGAGCGGGGAGCGGTGAGGGCAGAGCGGCCGCCGGGCCTGCGGGACACTCAGCGAGCCCGGTAGCCCTCCAAGCGTCCGTGAAATCGTGGTCTTCTTTTAAGGGTTGTCAGTTCTTTCTCCTTCTAACGGGTGTGGATTTCCCTGGTTGTAGCCTGCGAAGTTAAAAGTGCTGTCAGTCATTAATTAGAAGCATAGAAGCACAGAATCATGAAGGTTTGAAATGACCTCCGAGGAGTTCAAACTTTGACCAAACGACACCTTGTCAACTAGACAGTAGCACTAAGTGGCACATCCAGTTGTTTTCTGAATGCTGAAGGGATAGTGACTCCACCACGTCCCTGGGCAGTCCATTCCAATGCCAGACAGTGCCTAATGGGATATGTAAGCTTTAGAGAGCATAGTTGTGGGAATATGGCCATGAAATGGGAATGCACTCTGCCACCAAAGTAAAGCTCTGAACAAAGTTATGATTTCTGAGCATGCCTGGAAGAGCTCCGGCTTTACCTTGGTGTCAATTTCTACATGAAACGCAGAATGGCATGAAGTTCAAGTCGCTGGAAGACAGGATGATACAACATTTCCGAAGAAAACCTGGCAGTAAACTAATTGCGTTTTGTGGCTGTGAAGGAATAGATTTGGCAGGATAGCTGGGGAGATGTGAAGCTGTATGGATTAATTTGGTTTGCTTCCTTTATGGGAAGAAGTTCTGTTTCTGCTTAAGAAAACAACTTCATTTGTTTGCAACAAGGATGAATGGTGCAATAAGTTTTGTCACAACTCGTTATTCTACTGAGTTATGCACATGATATTCCTACAAGGTCTATTAAATTCCAACCTATTAATTCCTATTAATAGATATAAAAATATGAAAAATTTTATTTATTGGCATGCAAATCCCCCCGAATTATGGTTTTTTTGGAGACTATCACCAGTAAATATGAAGCTATTACTAAGAGATCCTGTCAAACTAGAACTGTGTCCAGTTACTGACTGCCAGTTCTTTATATGATGAGAAGTTCTGTTGACATAGGAACTTTCAAAAGTAGATCAGCACATGGATGACCATTTTTTCAAATGTAGTAACATGTAAACTGTTTTTTATCAGAAAATATTTCATAAATCTATTCAAATGTTAGCACCAAACCTTCCAAGATCATCATATATTACTTGATATGCTATATTCTCGTCCCACTCAATATGTAGCTGAATAAGTTTGAACTAATCTTTATGTTCATTGACCTGGATATCAAATGATAAGTAAACTGTTCTACTTTCCCTAAGGTAAAGCTTCATCTTTGCTTTGGTGGATATTTTCCCAAGCATATTATTCAAATTCATGATAAGGTAGTTTGTCATTCTATTCCCTGCCTCTCTTCTTCCCCTGTCCAGAAACATCATAAAAGAAACAGGAGCACACATAAACCTGAAGGAGGAGATTCTTCCTACATTGAAATTGAGAGTAACACTTTTCTTTTTTTAAATGGCTCTACTAGTAAAAGATTGAAACTAGCTGTTATTCTTTGTTTTTTCTCTCAGATTGTCAAGGGGAAATTCATTATTTGTTGCCTCTCAGAAATGAAGAGCCTGCCTTCAGGTTTCTTTCTGCTTCTCAGAGTCTTTTTTAAGGCCCATTGTATCTGTAGCTTCTGTTAAGAAATTCGTGCAGCTTGAGTGATCTTTCGATTAAGTTCAGGCTGAGGCTGAAGTAGATTTAATCTCTGCAGATGAGCAATTTCAGCTGCAAGGTCTGTTCTTGAACTGACGATAAACCTGCTGGATAATTACTAATACTTTACCAGAAAAAACCCTAACAAAAAAAACCTAACAAACAACAGGAAAACTATTCTGCATATATCAAATACGGAAGTATTTTCTCTGTTCTTCTCCTCTGCCTTTTTCCCAGAAATTGCAACTTTTCATTTTTATACTTGAAAGAGATTTAAGATTAAATCAGGCTTATCTGTTGGACCAAGCTTTAGTTTTCAATATTGATAGGTTTTAGTCCTCAAGTAAGTGGATCTTCTTAAAAGTCATTGCTTTCTTTCAAATATAATTTATCTTCTGCTACTGCCTTATCCAAGCAGAAGATGTAAAAAAGTTTCAGAAGACTTCAAAATAATAAAAAAAAAAAATTTGAATATCATCAGCTGCCTTGGAAAGCTCAATAAAATTGTCAGTAAATTTTCTGTGTTGACTCCTGAATTTTTAATGCCTCTCTGTAAGAAAATAGACTAAGGGAAAATCTCATTGCCTTCAACTAGCTAATGGGAGCACAGAGGAAACAGGCTCTTCTGATGAGTCCATAGCAAACATACAAGGGACAATTGTCATAAGCGGCAACAAGGGGTAGATGTTGTGAAAAATTGACAGCGAAGATATTTAAGCACTGGAATGGATTGGTTAGAGCAGCTGAATGATGTTTGTCTTGGAGATACTCAAAACTTAACTGGATGAAGAATCAGAATGTCCTGATCTAACTTCAGAGCTGATCCTGTTGTGAGCAGGTAGAAAAACTACTCCTATTGGTCACTTCCTGCCTAAACTGTTGTTGTGGTTTAACCCCAGCTGGAAACTAATTCTCAGGCAGCCACTTGCTCGCTCTTCCCCAGTCAGGTGGAAAAGAGAATCAGAAAAGTAAAAGTGAGAAAGCTCATGGGTTGTAATAGACAGTTTAATAAGTAAAGCAAAAGCCACACATGCAAACTAGGCAAAACAAGGAATTCGTTCATCACTTCCCATGGGCAGGCAGGTGTTCAGCAGGAAAGCAGGACTCAATCATGTAATGGACTTGGAAAGACAAACACCATCACTCCAAACATCCCCTCTTTCTTTTCCACCCCAGCTTTACATGTTACCATATGGTCTGGGATGTGCCTTTGGTCAGCTGGGGTCAACTGTCCGAGCTTTGTCTCTTTCCAACTTCTTGTGCACCCCAAGACCACTCGTTGTGAGAAGTAGAAAAGGTCTCGACTCCATGCAAGAACTGCTCAGCAATAATTAAAAAAATCCCTGGTTATCAACACTGTTTTTAGCACAAATCCAAAACACAGCCCCATACTAGCTACTGTGAAGAAAATTAACTCTACCCCAGTTAAAATCAGCACAACTATTTTAATTCACGTTTGATAGTTGCATTATAGAATTATTCCTATAATTAATTTCATAAGGAAAAGTCCTTTCAGCTCTAAAGTTTCTGAATACAGAATGCATAATGGGAATGTGCCATGTCGATGACAACACTGCATTTGTGTGAGTTGATGCACAGACTTCCACCAGTTGTCTATAACAATGTTTTTAGCTTTAAAGCTTTAATAAGATACTAATAGCTGTGTTTGCCAGAGTATGTGGCTTCACTAAAGAAAGTCTCTAAAGAAAGCATGGGCATGGGTAATGAATGAATTCTAAAAAAGTATGTAAAAAACTCCCACAAAACCAAATCTACTGGGAACTAACCCTGTTATATTTCAACCTTGTGAAACTGGAATGCATTACTTACAATAGTCAGAAACAATATTACTGGAGTAGGAATTTGAAGTCTCACTATATGAATAAATAGAGCAGCTTTGACTGGTATACTGGCCATGAGGAATATTAAATTAATAAAATCCGCTTGGATACCAATGCCTGTATGAAACTTGCTGCATTTCAAAGAACAAAAGACTCAGAAGTCCTTCTCCAGACTTATTGTCTTTCAGTCAACAATAATATGATTTTTAAAGAGATCGCATAACTGAAGTGCAGAAACTCCATTAAGGATATTGTTGATTTTAAAGTGCTCCCCTGTCAAATTTGACATAATTCATTCACACAAATTATTTTCTGAAGACATAAGCACATGGGAAAATAAAATCTAAAAGTCAAACCTTTTACTCCATTCTTAGTGAGTTTGACTAAGTACAATTTGCAACTTTAAAGCCTCACTTCTGAACAAATTAAATATTTACAAGGTTTAGCTACACCTGAAACTTCCTCTACAAGTTGTGTACTGAGTCTGGCAGGAGAGTTAATTTTCTTTGTAGCAATAAGTATGGTGCTGTGTTTTGGATTACTTACCAAAACAGTGCAGGTAACACACCAGTATTTTAGCTGGTGCTGAACAATGTTTCTATAGAGTCAAAGCTTTCTCTGTTTCTTGTGCTTCCCAGCTCATGAGGAGGCTGTGGCTGCACAAGAAGATGGGAGGGAACATAGCCCACACAACTGACCCAAGGGATATTCCATGCCATTTGGCATTGTGTCCAGTGGTAAAAACTCAGTCAGAGAAGGAAGAAACGGGGACATTTGAGTTTACAGCACTTATCAAGTCACTGTTATGAATGATGAAGCCTCACTTTCCTGGAAATGGCTAAAGATCTGACTGTTGATGGGAACTAGTGAATGTATTCCTTACTCTGCTTTGCTTGCATGCACTGCTTTGCTTCACTTTCTAACCTGTCTTTAACTCACAGTTTTTAAGCCCACAATTTTTTTAAGCCCACAATTTTCCTTGCCTTTGTCCTTACAGTTCTCTCTCCCATGCCACCGGGCAGAAGTGAATGAGTGGCTGTGTGGGCCTTAGCTGCTGGCCAGGGTTAATCCACAAGAAGTTAACACTGTATTGTGAATTACCCTAGGAAAAAATGAACTTGATACAAAGACATCACATTAGACTCCCTCAGTTAGGAGCAAAACAGATATTGATTATGGCACATTTGGTATGAAATGTAATATATTTCACTATTGCACTTTCAGATAATTTTGAGTATACTAGTAAGTTTGGAGCCCATCTCATGGATTTCAGTCAGTTGCTTAGCTCTGTGTGTATGTAGGAGGCATACATGCTTGCTGTTTTAAAAGTTTGTGGCTTGAAATGGTTTGGGCTTTTTTCTTTTCTTTGTTGTGCTTTTTTTTATTGGCAGCATATCTGTATATCTATGGATATTTGATTTACCAGTATCTTTGTACTGAAACATGGTGTGTATCATTTCAAATTCTAGTTGCATTTTTGCGAATCCTGTTTCCTACTTGAATTATCAGAATGGGTAAATTAGTCAGATTATTTGTATCTTGCACTTTGGCATTATTGCTTATCCTTATGTCTTAAAAAAATCTGTGCAGGAGCCTTTAAAAGAAATGTTTGAGGGTGTTTTAGAAGATGGAATTCCACCCACCTTCTTTTTTGGCATCCTGCTGATACTTAATTCTGTGGAAGGAATGAAAGCAATTGAGGAAAGCACAGTACCATATGCCTCTCTAGAGCATACTTGAGTGACAGTCATGAACAGAAGGCAGATAAGAAGAAAACCTGAATTTTACAAATGACATCATCGTGTTAGAATAGGCAAAAAAAAAAGTCACTGAAATATAAAGCATGTTTGTGATTTAGGACTGGAAGGGTGTAAATTTCAATCTGTAAGTTTTAAAACTTGTTGTGAGTCAGTTTAAGGTTGCTTGCCTGAAATGAATAGGAAAACAGTATTTGAAGACATCGTGACTTGAACACTGGAAGACAGTTTTTGAAAGCTATGCTTGTGAACCATAAATGAGATTACTGCTCTATGTCATGGCACATAAAATTTAGTCCATGTTCATTTCTCTTGATTAGTCTTTTTGCATATTTATGTTTTTAGAAGTTATTACACTTTTCTTTTGTGACTTAAAATATTTACATTGCCACTTGGTGGCTTCCTTTGATCAGGTAATAGAAGATAAAAATATAAGTTAAGGTCCTTTGTTTTTCACAGGTGTGCAATTCAAACCTTGACATGTGACCTTCCTACACATGCAGGACAGTAGACCCCTTTTTGTAACTATGTACCTGCTGTGGTAATTGTTGTGGTGGTTCTCAAGAGCCTGAAATTCTGATGTTGGGGTGGTCAGATGTGAGAGCTCTTCAGTAAGGATAGAACTGAAGTGGATGATTTTTCTCCCTGTTCTTCGTTGCTCATCCTTGATGTTTTAGTGTTCCTTACCCCTTACCAATCAAAACAAGCAGAGGATGTTGTGTGCTACCAGTACTTTACCTTCTTTTTTTTTTATAGGACTAGAACTTGTTCTGATTTTGCCAGGCTTCTTTCCTGCTTGTTCTGCATCCTTAGTTCTTATTTTCTAGTTTTTTTTACTTGATGATGTTTTTCTGTATCCCTTTTGTGGAAGTTTACCCCAAATCTCTTTGTTGTTCCATATATAATATATTCATATGATTAGTTGTGTCACAAAATTCTAGTTTGTTATTGCTGGGTTTCCTGCTTTAGTGTACTTATGTCTGGATTCAAGGCAAGCAAATACTGATTATATCATTCTTAATATATTGTTACTCATAGAAGTCTTCTGCCTTGGTAAGCCTCTTGTAAATGATGGGATGGAAACTCAGTTCCCTGTGCTTTGCAAACTCAGGAAGAATGGCCTGGACGAGTGTACAGTGAGGTGGATCGAGAACTGGCTGAATGGCAACCTCAGAGGGTTGTGATCAGTGGCACAGATGAAGGGATGAAGGGATAGATGCCTCCTCAGCGAGTTTGCTGATGATACATGACAGGGAGGACTCATCCCCCCAAGTGCTCTGCAGCCCTTCAGAAGGACCCTGACAGGCTGGAGGGATTGGCAGAGCAGAACATTTGAAATTTCACAGAGGCAAATGCATGGCCTTGCACCTAGGGAAGAATAACCCCATGTACCACAACAGGCTGGGGGCTGACCTGCTGGAAAGCAGCTCTGCAGAAAAGAATCTGGGGATCCTGGTGGGCAACAAACTGTCCATGAGCCAGCAGTGTGCCCTTGTGGCCAAGAAGGCCAATAGTGTTCCAGGGTGCATTAGGAAGAACATTGCCAGCAGGTCAAGGGAGATGATCCTGACCCACTACTCAGCCTAGTAGAGTCACATCTGTAGTGCTGTGTGCAGTTCTGGGCTCCTCAGGACAAAAGAGAGAGGGAGCTCCTGGTAGAGGTCCAGCAGCAGGCTACGAAGATTATTAAGGGACAGGAGCATCTCTCTTATGAGGGAAGGCTGAGGGAGCTGGGCCTGTTTGGCCTTAGAAGATATAACTAAGAGGGGATCTCACCAATGTCTATAAGTATCTGAAGGGAAAGTGTCAAGAGGATGGAGCCAGGCTCTTCCCAGTGGTGCCAAGTAATAGGACAAGAGGCAATGGGCAGAAACTAATGCACAGGTTCTACCTGAACACGAAGAAGAACTTCTTTATTGGAGAGTGACTGAGCACTGAAACAGATTTCCCAGAGCTTGTGGAGTCTCCTTCCCTGGAGATATTCAGAAGCCATCTGGACACACTCCTAAATAACGTGCTCTAGGGCACCCTGCTTGAACAGAGAGGTTGGACTAGATGACCTCCAGTGGTCCCTTCCCACCTGAACATTCTATGATTCTGTGATTACGAACCCACAGTCTCAAGCTCTGCTGGCTCAAGGCTAAGTACTGCCTCAGAGCAAGAAGGTAGAGTGTCACCCTGCTCCAGTCTTGTCTCATGATCTTCTTCAAAATCCAGTTCTTTTGCACTTGTATATCTCCAGACAGCCACAGGTCTTCTGTCACACATTACAAGACATACTGCAAGCTGTAACAAGAAGACAACTACTTAATACACAGGTAATGATTTATGCTTAGAAGAATACATGATTCTTGTAACAGTGATTGTCCTCTGAAAATACCATGGTAGATTCAATGTTTCTTCATCCTTTCCTGGTCTAAGTGGCTGTTGATTCTCTAAAGTACTACGTCTTCTCACTGCTTGCTGCCTATTAATTAGGGTTTTTTTGCTGCTTGCTCTGTTTTCCATGAATTCCTTAATGTTTTTTCTATAAAGATTTCAAATTAGCCCCAGGTTGGTGATGTTCTGGATATTATAATTCTGTTGGTATGGGCAAACATTGCAAAAGTCTACCCTAAATTAAATAGCTGAGAAATCTTGCATACCTGTTTCTCCATATAGAACACAGTTTTCTGATGATTTCTGCTGAAACAGAGAAACAATAACATGTATCTGTATCTAGTGTCATAGATCCTAGAATCATTAACTATTTAGGTCCACACACAAGTAGCTACTGCTATTGTAGGAGCAATACTCTTTTCCCATTGTGGGGGCCTCTCTGGACAGCATTCCTCTGTGACAGTACTCAGTGACTACAGTCACGTTTCTGAATCTGTTAATACATCATCAGTAATGCCCTTTAGCTCCTGTGCAGTGACTGAGACATCTCTTCAGGCAATAGCAATGCGGGTTGTGCATGTACTGTTTTACAATCATCTCTATGCCTCCTTCTGTATAGCATTTTGGCTTTCATTTCTCCTAAAATCACATCTCTATCCCATTTCAGTGTTGAAACTTTGGCCATTCTACACTCTGACTGTCCTATAACTTGTGTGTTGGTGGTTACTGCTTGCAGAATCTACTGTTACTGGTAGTATAAAAATGTTAGTAGCACTTCTGAGTTCCAGCACTTTTCTTTCTATAAAACTAATATTTTTGCTACTTCTACCCACTTTTTGATTCCCATATGACATTGTACAATCTTATTTAATAAAAGTATCTTGTGTAAATAACATTCAAATATTCATTTATACGTATTTTTATTTCATGGGGTTTGTATGTTGCGTATAACATGCCCCAGTTTTGATCACTTACTGCTCAAAGCTTTTATAGAAGTGGTATCTAAAATTTCAGTCACAACTTCTACTCCCTTAAAATTATATCTACAGACCTTCTTGGTATGTTGGACTCAATCACATGGAATCCATTTCTGGGTCAATGTTACAAATAACCCTTTAATAAAAGGAGTATATCTGTTCTGTCTTAGAAAAGTCAAAGTAAAATTTCTTCACAGCAATATGCACTCTGTTGCTATGAAATAGCATTTGTGTTTGTATACCCAAAATGGTGAATTGTCTCTGGAAACTTTGGTTAACCACACCAGCAGTAAAACTCTGTGAACTAAATGTTTGACCTCTTTTTTTTGTTGTTGTTGTTTGTTTCGGTTTCTACTTCGCTTCTGGCTTTAACACTTTGTTTAACCATCTCTGCTGTTTTCTGCTCCTATATCAGTTGGTACAGTTGTCCCAGTTCCATCACAATTGCTGTACATTCTTAGGATTTTTAGCCAAGTAGGTAGAAATAAATATCCAAGTTAAATTTGTATGTGCTTCAAGCCCCCAGAGTACATTCCCTTAAAATCAGAGACCTTTGTTAAAATCATAAAATTATTTTTGGCACCATGGAACATAGATGCTGTTGTTTAGCCCTCAGATTTGTTTCCCACGATTTTAAAGCAGTGGAGGCATGTATCTTACATTTTTATGATCTGTGGTACAAAAGAGTTTTCCATTGCCACTAGAGATGGGGTCTATTATCAACAAAAAGCAGGATGCTTACGACTTCCTTTTTATACAAGCAAATATTCACAAATTTGAATCTAATTATTAATGTAACTAAATACATGAAAACTTTACTCAGTCAGAGCCTAATAATTAATTTATGCTGCTTCTTTTAAAGCCATCCTGCTGGCAATAGTTTTGTTGTGACTTCCCTTACTCATTCTTAAATTGTAATAGCAGCATTTGTAGCATTCTTGCTTTTTGTTGACCTATTTACCTTTTCATAATTAAAATTGAAACTGGAACTATTTAGACATTTTTCCATTCATGAGTTTTTCTTGATATACATAAGGTCCTGCTTTGTTTATAATTGGATCTAGTCCATCCTGTTTACAGTTTAGACTGTAAATTCACATGGAAAATATGGAACGTTACTTTTTTTCCTTCTCGTCATTCTGCAGAGTACTGGTTTGTTCTTGTCTGCATATGCGTGCATGGAGCATTCCTTCCCATCTGAGTTGCTATAACATCATTAAACACTTCCCATGTGTTTAGATAGGGTCTGTGTACATTTTTCAGTTAAAACATTAGGCAGTCATTTTACTCCCAGGCACAGCTGTAAATCACATGAGCTTGTGAGAAGCTGTTGTGGCTCACAGGCCATTACAATGACAAGGTGATGCAATATCTCAAACTTTTCTGCAGTTTTTCACCATTTGGCTTAGTGCTATTTTTGTAGACCCTCAGGTCATTCAATTAACTTGAATTGCAAGTTTCAAGCAATGTGGAGCCTTACTTTTCTTTGCAGGCTCCCACACAATTCCTTGAGTATTTGCCCTGGAATATATGAATATATGTTCCTTGTTTCAAATCAATCTATTGGTTTAAGACCCATCTAAATGTGATATATTACATTGTGAGATATATATATATATATATATATATATATAAAATGAAATGTGCACTGTGGTACACTTGGCTGTAGCTTTCTTTACTGTAACAACCTCAACCCGCTTTGTCAGTGGCTCTAGAATTAGGAAACCATACTCCCACTTTGTGTGGTAGTTGGGAATAAGGTGGGACTACACTAAGTCTAGGGTAGTCTGTTTGTATCCTAACCTGTTGTCGTGAGTTTTGCTGGGAAAGAGTTTGGTTTTTTTCTAAGTCCAGTGCTGTGTTTTGAATTCCGTATGAGAATTATGACGATAACACACTGATGTTTTGGTTGTTGCTAAGTAATGCTTCCCCTAAGTCAAGGACTTTTCAGTGTCTCATGCACTGCCAGTGAGAAGCTGCACAAGAAGCTGAGGGCAGAGGGAGCACAGTCAGGACAGCTGACCGGAGCTGACCAAGGAAATATTCCGTATCACAGGATGTCATGCCCGGTATATAAACTGCGGGGATTTGGCTGGGAGGGGCTGATTGGAGCTCAGGGACCAGCTGAGCATCCATCAGTGAATGGTGAGCAATTGTACTGCACATTACTTGTTTCTCTTACTTTTTATGTCCCTCTCTATTTTATTACTATTATATTTTACTTTGTTTCAATTATTAAGCTCTTCTTACCTTAATCCATGAATTTTTACTTTTTTTCCAATTCTCCTTCCCACCCCGCTGGGCAGAGATTGAGCGAGTGAGCAAATGGCTGTGGTACTTAGTTGCCGTCTGGGATTAAACCATGACACGTACAGTTCATGAATTCTGATGTTTTAATTTTCTCTTAGTGAGGGTATTCACCACAGCGCAAACTAAGCTATTATGTACCCATCTGTTTTCATGTTTGGCCAACTACCTACCTTCTAATACTCCTTTTTGCGTTCAAACACACCGTAAATGATCTTGTTCATGCACCTATTGAAACAAAACTACTGTAAGTGTACAGAGTGCTCCTTATCTACACGTATTTGTTATGTGGCCACAGTCCATTCTCTATGCTTCACCTCTCTACTAGCTTCTATGGTAATCGCTGCTCAATTTCCTTATTTTCATGTGGTAAATAGCTCGGTCTCTGATACCTTGCTTTGTATCATTTTCTTTGGCTTGTTTTCAAACCATGTGTTTCTTCAGATGTTAAGTCTAATGGGGCCACCACAGTCTTGGCGAGGGTATGTGCTTGACTATTCCAGTACTGCTGCCTCTGTATGTTCTTTTTGGTATGCTTTTTACATGACCTGCATGTTTTTTTCCTCTCTTCTTTTTTTAACCTATGTACAGGATTTCCTTTCCATGATTGATAGGTTATCAGATTTCCACTTTGTGTTAGAAGGTAATTTTTATTCTACTTTGGTAGCCAAATAGTTAAAGCTTGATATATCCGGTCTGGAACTATGTACAAAGCTAGATCATTTCCTTCGGGTTCCTCTTTTAACATCATTAGCAGAGCTTGTGGCTCTGCTGCTTGTGCAGAGTGAGGGCAGACAGCTCTTTTTATTTTTCCCAGGAGCTGCAGCATATCTAATAGAGGGTTTTCCACAGTTTTCAGAAGAGCTGGAGCCATTTGTGAACAACGCTGAATAACCTGTGGCACGAAGTTGATAGCAGAGCTTTTACCCGGTGAGACATATAAGGTAAAGTGAATTTATGTTCTGTTCCAGTGGTTAAAAGCCATATAGAGCTAGTGATAAAATTCTATGATATTCTACAGAAAGCTCTTATTTTATAAAAGCCATTTTCCAGGCTAGCCTAGGGTTTGCTACATATCCAGTTTGTACTTTTCCACTGATTATGAACTTCAGTGGAGTACGTGTGATATATACTTTAGTGAAGCATGTGTGACATGTTACTGCAAAACAGCCTCTAGTGATGTATTCCTGAAGCTAATTGCTTATGCCAATGCTTAACCTGTTCTTATTATGTAATAGAGTTCTTTCCCACAGGTCTTAAGACTCTCAAAACAAGAGCTGTAACTTTCATCTTATTTCTGTGTTCTTAGCACGGTGTACGTCAGTAGTGGCCAGATGAACATGAAACAGTTTACAATAACCTAAGCATTTAAAGGCCAGTGTTTGAAGTAGTGCATTTTCGGTTCTTTTTTCCTTTCAATTCTTGTTTGTGAAATTTCTTTGCTAATTTGATTAGTGGTTTACTGATTTCTGCAAATGTAATTCTCACTAAAATGTAAGCAATTCGGAAAGTGAATCTCATGCAACTATTACTTGCATGGACTCTCGTAGTCAGTTCTACCCTTTGCTGATCCCATTCCTTCCTGACCTAAAACTATTACTGAATATTTACTTCAGATTCTACCAACTGAGTCTTGTCATGATTAACTGCAAAGCCTGTTTTGGAAGTAATGATGATTACTTCCTGAATATATTACCGACCTTTCAATTCATTTTTTCCATGTACCAACTCATCATTCATGTATGGTATGACATAACACATTTTGATTGTAATTTCATCCACATGTGATACACTTGATCTGAAAGTCTTGAGGTACATGTATAAAACAATATTGCTTTCTCTCATGTTAAATGTTTGTTGTTACCAGCTTTGATCTCTTAGTGGAGTTGTAAAGAAAGCACTGGCTAAATCAACAGTGAAATATTCTGCTTAGCGCTACCTGAATTTCAGGCATGTTTCCACTACAGACAGCCTGAGAGGTGGCTACCTTACGTAAGTGTTAAAATCCCACGTTTAGGGTTTTTCCTTTGCTTTTAGCCCTGGACAAATGGGATGTTAAAAAGATAGGTCTCTGTACTAAGAACCTGCTTTCCAATAAACTTGGTGGTGGATTGGAGTTCTTCCTCTGTTTCTGGGTATCTGGGTGCTGATATTATTTTTTGGGAAGAAGGATCTGGACCTTCCAATCATACACAATTTCTATTTTTTCACATTTTAGCTTACAGACACACAAAACTTGAGGAAATTCTGTTACCCAAATATCCACTGTTTTTACTTCCTCCGGATTCTTAATAACAAAGCATCAATGACTTGCAGGAATCACTCCACCCTCACCTCCCACTGGTCAGGCCCAATTCCACAAACATCCGTAGCAAAATCTGAGTCTAATCCATTTTGTTTCAGCAAGGCTATGCCAATAATTCCCTGGTGTTTATATGAGGGGTCCTCCCACTACTATACTCAGAAGGAACTCCTGAACTTGGCAGCTGTTTAACTGCAGGCAGAGATCTTAATACAGGTACTTGAACATCCTTTCAGGCATTTAATGCAAATTTTATCATTTTCCTATTTTCTTGAGTTCCAGCTGGAACAAATAATCATTGAAGAGTGGTTATTGACTTTACAGTATCAATTAACATCATGGCACTAGTGGTAGTTAATGTTCTTTTCTTGACCAGCTAGTACTAATATTGTTATTGGCCATTTGCATTGATTATATTGTAATTTCTCCACTAGACCAGGGACAGCGAGACAGCAGAGTGTCCCTAGTCTTTATTATTGAGAGGAAGAGATGATGCCAGAGAGCTTCACTGAAAGGGATCTGTTATTTTCCATTGTTTTCATTCCTCCTCATGATTTTTCATTTCCTTAACAAAATGAGCCAGTGAAGAATTTATGTATTCTATCCCATTTTCTCATATTTTTGCCTCTTTTTCTCAGATTTTACCATGTTGCTTTCCTGCAGTCCCATTGGTGTCCCCTAAAGGAAGTTTTTATCATTTTCTATAAGGATCTTTTGCAGTTACTGTGTTGCAGTTACCATTTACTCCTATTTACACAAAAAGCTAAACCCACAATGAGGACTGTTTTCTCTTATTTGTTCCCTTTGATTTTTATTTTGAAATGGAGGGTTTGGGTCTTTTATAATTATATTTCTGAAAATTACAGTAGGTACAGACCTTTTGTCAAATCCACAGCACTGAGATTTCCTTGTATTCCTTCTTACCTTCATTACCTTATCCATTTTCCTTGTCCATATCTGTTGAAGCTGAATTTGCAGCTCTTCTCATTGTATTTCTGCTTGATTCACAGGCCCCTGAGTTAGTCTTTCTGACTTAACTCTTGTACCACTGTTACTTGAAAGTCACTATTTAATCAGATACATTCTCAGATGCCAATCCCAACAGTTTTCCCAGGTTTCGTATGACTTTACAATCTCCTCGTGTTCCCGATGGACCTCCTGCTAGCCAAATCTCCTTTCATTGCTTAGATAACTGTTCTGAGACATCTACCTATTAAATTTCTTACAAGAGATTCTTCCTGCAGTGTAGGTGATAATCATACTCCGTTTTGAGGCTGTGTAATTTTTACTAGTTAAGGAAAGCTAATCCTTTAGGACCAAAAGTCTCGTTTTACAAGTTTCTGAATTTAGTGGCCTCAAGTTTAAGCAAATCCTCTTGCTTGCTCCGCAGTCAGGTCAGTTGCTATTGTTATAATAATCTCCCACATTTTAGGAGCAATGCGACCAAGCAGGAGTAGCGAGCGCTGTGAGTTCTTTTCTGAACACTGTTTTGGTTGTAACTGCATAACTGGATCATAAAAGCCCATTTTGCTGTCACATTTACATGAATTTTCCATATATTTCTATTTTATTCTGAATAGAAAAATTTTAACATATTCGCTATGACAATTGTGTCTTGGGTGACTGCTATTGAAGTAAAGGGACCTTCTGAGTCTGCAAAAATCCATCTGTACAGTATAGCTTTCAGGGTCTGTCTTCAAGTTAGTACATGGTTCACTGCAACAACTATAAGGTAAATGTAAGAATCAGAAACTGAGAATCTACTTTTAAATGCCATTACACTAGTATTATACACTCATATCAAAAAAGAGACAAAAACCTGACTGTTTTTATTATCAGCCAGATCAAAATTGATGCACAACAGAGGGTTTTGGAAACATTCGCCCTTATTTCTACTCACATTTTGCTGATACAGAAGATATAAATACATATTTCTCCTCTTCTGTTTTTTACCTCTCTCTTTTTCTACATATTTTTACAAATATATGTGATGAAAAAGGGGGTTCTCATAGCTAAGCAATGTCATTATTCTTTTCCTGTGTTTCCTGTCATGGTTTAACACTAATGAGTCATCTGATATGGCATGACAATCAAATCTTCATCTGTATTCATGGGATCTGTTATGAGAAGATCAGTTTACTTAGCTTACCATTATCAGAATAGCCACTGTTGTGAACGTTGTGGTAGCAAAAAGGGTGTTTTGATCACTACCATTGTGGTGGAACATCAAAAGAAAGAGGATAATAACTTGTACTTATTCTTGGGGTTTGCATTTTTATGGAGAACATTGTACTATGAAATCTTGAAGTAAGAATTATTTTGCCTCCGTGACTTCACCCTTTTGTGAAATAGAGGAAATGTCAGTAATGATGCCAGATTTTATGGAACAAGGCAAACTCTATAACAAATAAAGTGTGATAACCCAGTCTAACCCCCAGTGTATGAAAAGACCATACATGCACTCATGATGATATAGACTTACCTTCATTTTTAGGACTTAAGCATGTACATACACATGCTTTCCCTGAAAGACCTACCATGCTTAAATGGTTCAGTTTACTTGAAATATGAATATACATGGAAATCAATTAGAAAAGTAGCCGGTAATTCTGTTCAGTGAAACAATCCTCCAGTATTCCAAAAGGGGGTTTGTCACATACATATTTGGAACAAAATCAAGAACTGTATTTCCATAATTTTTGACTTGTAAACGCACTATTTCTTATAGTTAGATTATTCAATTAGTGTGTAGTCTTGTCACATAGAGTAATTTTTGTGACATAAGCATCATAAGCATGTTATGTGACACATCAGCATCTTTCTGATATGTTGCCAACATGTTCCATAAATAGCCTAGGCAGATACATTCTTCTTCCTCATGTGCACGGTACCATGGAATCAGTTCGGTTTTAGGACTTGGCCTGGTTCTGACCACACCTGCTTATAACTTCCAACTAACTGGACGCCTTCATCAACTTTTGCCAAGCTTGCATGGTCACTGCAGAAATCATCGGTCTTCTTTAGGATGTGGGATAACTTAGGAAAATATCTGTCCTCGGACACCATGGAAAATGCTATAATGTCTTCTGCAAATGGCCCATGACATGGAATCACTGCCAGGTCATTTCCTCTATTGCTTAGATAGAAGGCTTTGTTTGTATGCCCCCCAGACAGATAGACAGTCACCAGAGGTAGTTTGAAAACAGTTCATTTTCTAAATTCAGTGCTGCTTCATAGTACTGACTATACAAGGAACAGCTGAGGATGCTCCCATCAAGGAATCCCTGTAGCATTTAACAGGCATACCTTGCCCACAGGAGGACTTACTTCTCTAATTTCTACTGGAACAACATTCCTAGTGTGCCAGGTGCAGACACTGAATACAAGGGATATAGCCATTTTCTTACAGTAGTTGGTATCTCAGTTTGACTAGGTGCTCAGATAAGCTTCTGGGAGTTGCTTCCTTGAACATTTTCAATACTAACAAAATCATTATCCACTGTTGGTAGTCCAGGCTGGCAGCGAGGACATTAACGAAAAAAGTACCAGGGTGATTAAAAAGGATTTCAAGGCACTGGGTCGATTAGTTAATGGGACAGGAGCAGAGGTTCCTCAGTTCCTACAGTAGGAGGGATGAATGAGGAGAGGAGTAGGAAAACCCATCTCATCAATAGGTGGCTAAAGGGTTGGTGCCACCAGTGGAATTTTGGGTTTTTTGACCATGGGGCAAATTCCATGGTACCTAGCCTCCTCAAATCAGATGGGCTTCATCTGTCTAGCAAGGGCAAAAAGACTATAGCCTGTAAGTTGGCAGGGGTGATCAGAAGGGATTTAAACTAGGTTTGAAGGGGGAAGGGATTGAAACCAGACTCTCCAGAGATGAGCCTACGGGTGGAAAGCCCAAGTTAAGGGTGAAATCAGCAGCCCAGCTGAAGTGCATGTACACCAATGCACGCAGTATGGGTAACAAACAGGAGGAGCTGGAAGCCATCATGCAGCAGGAAAGCTGTGATGTAGTCACCATGATGGAAATGTGGTGGGATGACTCGCATGACTGGAGTTCTGCCATGGATGGCTACAAGATCTTCAGAAGGGATACGTGAGGTGGGAGAGGTGGAAGGGTGGCTCTGTATGTTAGAGACTCTTGACTCCGTAGAACTTGAAGTCAGTAACGATAAGGCTGAGTGGCTGTGGATCAAAATCACGGGGAAGGCCAACAAGGCTGATATCCTGGTGGGAGTCTGTTCCAGACCACCCAACTAGGATGATGAGGATGATGAATTTTTCTACAAGCAGCTGGCAGATGTCTCAAAATCACCAGCCCTTGTACTTGTGGGTGACTTTAACCTGGATGTCTGCTGGGAACTCCACATAGCAGAGAAGAGGCAGTCTAGGACATTCTTAGAGCATATAGAGGAAAATTTCCTGCTCAAATAAAACCTCTACGCTGGACTTCTGGAGAGCAGATTTTGGCCTATTCAGAAGACTAGTTCAGAAAGTACCGTGGCAAACTACCCTTGAAAAAAAAGGGGTCCAGGAGGGATGGACATGCTTCAAGTAGGAAGTCTTGAATGCAGAGGAGCAGGCTGTCCCAGTCTGCCGAAAGGCAAGCTGGCGGGGAAGACGTCCAGTCTGGCGGAACAGGGAGATTTTAAAGGAAATTAGGGTAAAAAAGAGAGCCTACCGATTATGGAAAAAAGGGCTGACTACTCAGGAATAGTTTAGGAATATAGTTAGGTCTCATAGAAAGAAAAAGAGAGAGATGAAGGCAAAATTTGAACTCAATCTTGGTACTTCTATTAAGGATAATAAAAAGTCTTCCTATAGATACATCAACAGCAAAAGGAGGGAGAGGGACAAGGAAAACCTCCATTCTTTACTGGACATGAGAGGGAGCATAGTTATCAAAGATGAGGAAAAGGATGAGGTTCTTTACCTCAGTCTCCAACAGTAAGACAGGTTGTCCTGAGGACAGCTGGCTTCTGGAGCTTGTAGACAGGGATAAGAAGCTGAATAGTCCCCCCAGAATCAAGGAGGAAACAGTTCACAACCTGCTGAGCCACTTGGATCCTCACAAGTCCATGGGACCAGATGGGATCCACCCAAGGGTGATGAGGGAGCTGGTGGAAGAGCTCACCAAGCCACTCTCCATCATTTA
>JAWWES010000081.1:20540266-20655315 GCA_035583135.1 Lophotriccus pileatus | reverse complement strand
GCAGAAAGGGACCTGGGGGTGCTGATTGACAGGAGGCTGAACATGAGCCAGCAGTGCCCAGGTGGCCAAGAAGGCCAGTGGCATCCTGGCCTGGATCAGGAACAGTGTGGCCAGCAAGGGCAGGGAAGTGATCCTTCCCCTGTACTCAGCGCTGATGAGGCCACACCTGGAGTGCTGTGTCCAGTTCAGGAAAGATATTGAGGTTCTGGAGCAGGTCCAGAGAAGAGCAATGAGGCTGGTGAAGGGACTGGAGCACAAGTCATATAAGGAGAGGCTAAGAGAGCTGGGGTTGTTTAGCCTGGAGAAGAGGAGGCTAAGGGGAGACCTCATCACTCTTTACAACTACCTGAAAGGAGGTTGTAGCGGATCAGGGTTGGTCTCTTCTCTCAGGCAACTATCAGTAAGACAAGAGGGCACAGTCTTAAGCTCTGCCAGAGGAGGTTTAGGTTAGATATCAGAAGAAAGTCTTTACAAAGAGGGTAATCAGGCATTGCAATGGGCTGCCCAGGGATGTGGTGACTTCTCTGTCCCTGGAGGTTTTTAAGACAAGACTGGATGTGGCACTTAGTGCCATATTCTAGTAACCTCAGAAGTCCTTTCCAACCTGGCTGATTCTATGATTCTATGATTTGCTCTCAGTGAAAGGTGACATGGAAAACAGGACTGCTCTGAACACTTTATTCATTCAGGGTGAGCTGTTAATCATTCATTATTTATTGCTGACTATAAAAGGAAATCGAGGAATTACATTTTCTGCCATGAGCCTCACACAGGTTCACGTGTCATTGCCATGCAAGCAGAACGTGAACTGTGCAGAGGTTGTGACTCAGGGTTGAGTCAGAAAGGAGGAAGACTAGAGTGCAAAGGTGAGGAAATTCCAAACAAGCCTTCATTTGTTCTTTCAATTATTGTGGGTGGTACTGGAGTACCATCTGAAACCTTGTGGTTCAAGGGTCCCCATGAATATTGACTTTTTGTAGAGCCACCCCTCAGTCCTTCTGGCTCTGACCTACAGCCTTCATCTTCCATTCTGTCTGGGAAGTAGACAAGAAGTCATGTTGTGATTTCACGGTCTACACAGGGAAAGGGAGAAACACTGAGCAAGACCCTTGTGGTTTGCTGATTAGCTAAATATTTTGTATAGGTTCTTTCTGCTGTTTCTTGGGCAGGAAGGCCTCTGTTTACTAATATTACTGATATTACTCATATTTGACTATGATTAGCACTTTCATTGATCACGTTGATGTTTAGTATGTAATATCACTTTTACTCAAAGCTTATTCTTAGAAATTAGTAAGAAATAAATAAGAAAAAAAGACGAAATTTGGATTTGCCAGGCCAAACTCTAACAAAGTCAAGTTTCAGTAGGAAATATATGGGAAAATGTTGTTTTTCCCTAACATGGATAATATCTGGATGCATTATCCAGATAAACCTTGTTGGAATCAATAAACCTTGTTGGAATTAAAATATATTTTAATGATCTTATGATGTGCCAGCTTGTCAGAACTGAAGTGAGTTTTTCCATTCTCTCTGCTATCACCTTCAGCTGTTGACAGCCCCTGGACTAAAGATAGCTTAGAACTGCAAGCAAACCAGGATCTTGTACCTGGAAGTGTTAGGAGAGATAAGGAGCTTGGATTAACCATTGGATGGGCCTTTAGGAAATAAATTTGAAATTAAGATTAAAGATTCCTTATGGAAAGAGGGAAATTGGGAGTTAAGATAAGCTGCAGACAGATAATGAGAGAGAACATCTACTCTGAGTCAGTAAAATGAGTACAAGCGATTGCCTTCTCAGTAACTGTAGCCATAATGCAGCTGGCCACAACTTACTGAAATCTGATGGTCTAGTTGCTGAAGTCCTGCATGGTGAGAGATTTATTTCCTCCAGTCTCTTTAGAACTGTTCTTTGCAAAATGATCACATGCAGCACAACTTGATATCATGACTGGAATCTTCCTGTTGAATCTCCCTGGATTGTTGTCAGAGATGCACTGGTGTGCTTTATAAGGCAGACAGAGCTTTGGCATGTGACAGCGTGTTTCTCAAGTGGTTGATAGGAGGAAGCATTACCCCTACTATCTATGGTTATGGCTGTTCAAAAGGTTGGAGCTTGTGAACACATGTCTTTACTGTATAAAATTGCCTATAGAAACACAATTAGAGTGTACAATCATTTGTTTTATGGTAAGCATCAAAAAGGAACAAAGCAATTTGACTCTGGTTAAACACTAACATGCAGAACATGGTCATAGTGCCATAATCAATGACTTATGAGATGAACTGAATGATTATTTTTAGTTTGTTTCACTACTGCAACAAAATTCAATATATAGATTAGATAAAATATGTAAGTATGCTTCCATACTGCTACAGGACAAGAAAGTCAAATTACTTACAGAAATTGAAAATATTTTCCTATTTTTGAAATAAACAGCAGTTTGAGGCTACTTTCAAAAAAAAAAAAAAAAAAGAAATTGTGAAAGCACCATTAAAATTTTGAAAGTATTGCAAAGTGGAATGGAAGAAGTTGTTCTTTGTATTTGCTGTGAATAGAAAAGGGGTAACAGGTCTAACCTATCTCAAGGGCAATTCATGTTAGACATCAGAAAAACTTCCTAGTATTTCAGATTGTCTAAAGTTCTCCATCTTTGTTTTTACAAACTACCAACGGAGAGATAGAACTTAAACACCTGTCAAGAAGAACATATGTAGTCGTAGAACAGACATTGATCTGATCTGGAGGAAGGAGGATGGCCAGGATGATGTTTTGACATTATGTGTCTTCCACATACAATGAACTTTAATTGTAGAGTAGAGAAATAAATAAAAAATTGGAATTCAGTGTTACTAGGCAGAAGCTGAACAACAGGTTTTTAATTCTCATAATTCCCTGTGTAATCTAGACATTTCACAAATTGTACAGAATAGAATTGCAAGTATTCATAAAATATGACTTTAAATAGTATTGTACCAGGGAATAAGTCAATATTAATAGCTTTGATTTCTGTACAGGATATAATTTTAATGCTGTTATATATTTAATATGTAGTGACATATTGTTAGTGACATTGAAAACTCCTTTCCTTCTTCCTCAGGACTTCAGTCACCTGTGATCCAAGACACAGCTGTGTCATCATCTCTCAGACTTGTGAGGAAATTGCGAAATTCTGAGCAAGAACTGCAAAGAAGTTGATAAAGTGGACTTCTTCAAGGTAAGAAAGGTAAAATGGCAGAGAGAAGTAAGAGTCTTGAGATGGAGGTAAGCAACAGTTTAAGGATTCAAGAGGAAAACATCATCATGAAAAGGGAAAAGCAGCAATTTGGAAGACAGCAATTAAGACACAATGAGAATCTGTTCCAGAGGCAGTAGAAACCAGCTCTACCCCACTTCACTGGGGACTTCTTGGCCAGCAAAGACTTTTCCTGTTTCTTATTCAGAGCACTGAGCATACCAACAGTCAGTTTAATATTTCATTAATTCAAGTTATCAAAAAATAGTTGTGTATGGTAACTAATCAGTAACTGCTGAATACTTTTAAGTTGTGTGTATTCAGTTTACAAAGGGCTCTTTGTGCACAGCAAAAGGTGTTTGTCCAATCAAAGGGACTTGGTGAGGGAGGAATTACTTGTACTGTTACAATATTACCAGGCATATCCTGGCCTAGAAAAGTTATCAGGAAAAAAAAGATGGATGTGTCTGTAATAATATAGGTTTTATTCAGCTTCAATTATTTTCCACCTGCACAATAAGTAATTTTGTCTATTTTTTTCTTGCAATTTTTCATTTGTGATATAAAGTCCTGAGCATTTTTAAATCCCGAATGTTCCTACTATATTTCTTTAAATGCATTTTTCTGTTATAACTGTAGTAAGAATACAGTTTTAAATGCAACTATACTTTGAGTAATGATTATGAAAAATATTAGATCCTTACACATTAATGCATCAGTGAGTCATATTTAGTAACTTTGGTGATAAATAAACACCAAGAAAGTTGTTTCACATACACAGAAAATATATCTCAAAATGAGATGTAGATTTGTCTGGATTTTCTGTTGTTTAAGTACAAGCCAAGAAAACTTTGCTTTCAGAAACAGGACTGAGTTTGTGAAGCTGAAAACTGACACATTAGTAATAGGAAGCTAGTGACATTAGTTTATGGCAGTCCTCCTTAAGAGAATAAATAATTAACTCCAAATCAAATCACCAGACAACAGAAGTGGAGTTTTGTAATTCTGAAGCATGCTTTTCAGAGTAAACTTTCTTTTTAAACACAAATAGAAACTTGATGCTTACAATAACTTGATTTGTCCTCATGCTTAGTCTGGGACAAATAAAATGTCCACCGATTCCAATAGGCATTATCTCATGGCTGAGCATACAGAACAGTTCAAGGAACACACAGTTCTCATTTTCTGACAGTATAATAATTTTTGTCACATATGACAAGTCTTGTGGACAGAATGGTAGCCAAGTTGGCAAAATTCCTGTACAACATACTATTCTTTTCCAACACTGATTAACAGGAAAGAGGCTGCTAAAATGAAACAGGAGTTCCCAGAATACTATAAATCAGAACTTCTTCACAGTTGTTCTAATTTATGCTAGGATTGAATATCATTGAGGAATCATTACAGAATTCCTGGGACCCACTCCACAATTTTGTCTACCTGGAGCTTATTGGAAAACCTAACTCTCCATCTTTAAAGTAAATAAAAGAAAGAAGTAGCTTGTGAGATTTTTCTCTGGCTGTTTGTATTATATTCAGACTTTGAAGTATTTGCTTCAGTTTCTAATCTAGTTTGCTGTTTTTATTGTAAGTATAAAAAAGGTTAGTTTTTTTCTTGATATTGTTTAGAAATTTTAAAGGCATCATGACATCATTTCACTATGTTTTGTCTCTGCTATCAAAGTTAAATTAAAGTTTCTGTGTTGGTTGTTTATTTTGATAGCATGTCCCAGCTGGCCATCCCCTTTGCTGGCCTGCATCGGATGAAAAAATTACACAGAACCAATGTGTGATTTGTGGGATGAGATTCTCCCAACACAAATTATTTTCTGGAAGCATAAGCAGTTGAAACTTCACCACAAAACATGACAGCCCTATTTTTGAAATGCCTTTTCTGCCGTTCCCAAAGTTTGTTCATCAAATGTTGAAACATTTTGACATATAGGAGAGGGTTGGACAAGTAAATTTAGATAATGAAATACTTGGAAACAGTATAGAATAATTAATAGTGAGTTACAATGCAGGATGATCTATGTTACCTAACTTAACTGCAATCCAAAAATTAAGTTATAATCACACAAAATACAATTTAAACACTATTGTGAATAACAGAGCTATACTGAAAAGTCTGGTGAGTGGTCTGTAAGAGCAATGACTTAGAGAAGGATTTAAGGTTTGTCACAGTTTTTTTACCAGTACAATATCTCATTGCACTAGAGTGCCCAAGAGAGATTATTCAAACCATGCATTTATATCAAGTAGGAGAAGGGAATTAATTGTACCTCAGTTTAACATTACAGTGTTGACAGACTATTTCAAAGGATCAGTGGTCATCCTTCAAACATACAAGAAGTTCTTATGCTCAAAATTCTAAAAAAGATGAGTGAATATAATGCAAGAACAATAAAACCATGTCAGCCAAAGGGAAATTGGCTACTATCTTAATAAAGGGACGACTGAGTAAACCTTATGAACATGTATAAGTATTTCCACATAGAAAATATATCTGACAATGCAGGTCCTCATAGAAATAATCAAATCCAAGAGGCATTGTTCTGTCTTCAAATAACAATATCTGTGAAGGGAAATGGAGCACAGAAAGAGTTAGCCAGTAGGTGCAAAAAAACTTGTGACTATTGCAATTTTTAAAGTACAACTGGATATTTCCTCATGTATAGACTTTAATTTAAGTAAGGTCAACATTCCTGACCCAATGAATCACTTGGCAGAACTTTCAACTGCCTGAAATCCCCTAAGACTTTTACCACATAACTCAATAGAGGTAGCTCTTTGAGCTTCAGTTGTCATTTGCTTCATAAAATCCTACTGGTCCACTGCTGGATAGGGTTGAGGTGGATGTGTAGTGGAGTTTTGGACAATCCAGGTGCATAAACCTTATCAGCCATTTTTTATTTGCATGTAGAAGGGATTTGAATTGTCCAGCAGTTCCCATTTCACCAGACCTCTGCTTCTTCTAATCATTGGTTAACAAACTACTTTAGGAAGGAATTTTGAATTGTTTATGAGCCTTAAATATCTCAAAGGTCATAGCTTGGTCATCTCTGTTTAAATCCATCTTCTGTGTGAAATTTTATGACTAGTAAGTAGAAGGAGAAAAAAGAAAGGTTTTCTTTCTTCTGGACTTTTGAATGATCAGGACACTCTGCTTTTCGTGACATCTTTACTTAGCACCAAGTCCATGTCCACTCGATACAGACAATGTCTATAGGAGATTTCATGCCTCAGCTCTTCAGTCTACAGAATTAAAAAATGACATCAAGGATTGGTTAAAGCTGAGGGTAAACTGTTTATTTAAAAATAACTGATCTGAGGGAAGACAGCCTTTTTCAAACATTGAGATTATGAATCCTGCTAATGTATTTAGGGCAAAACTGGTCGCCAGACTTTGGATGAGACAGCATTTCTTCTCAGAATAGATTGACTGTCACCTACATTGTTTCTGGGTGTTTTTGTACGTCTTTGGTTGTGAATCACCTACTATATTCATGGACATGGGTTTTTATACTCAAATGCAGGTAATGTGCAGTGGTGATGCCTCAGATTCTTCTGTTTTTGTTTTATGATGCAAATTTAATCTCTTCAGACTGAAATTATACAGCCAAACCCAAATTATCAGTTTCAACGTGGACGTATCTGAATGATTTATAGCTGATATAACTGATACAACTGCAAGATATAAGAGATTAGAAGAAGGATTTAGTGATCTCTGATTTCAAATTCTGTGCAGTTGTGAAGCTGAGTGAACAGTCAAAGTATACAAGCTATAGAGAAATTACAAAAGTTTGTATCCTACTAAGTAGATGTAAAATACTGTAAAATATGTTCCAAATTTTCCCACCTTTTTGGAATCAGTTTAGTTGCTTCAGCTCATAGTGTGATAAAGACCGATGTCTTTCATTTTCTCTGCTTTACTGTATGCAGGCAATAGAAACTATGGTAAAAATTAAATTGCTCTTCTGCAGTATTTCTATTTCCCTTTCTTATCATGATTGCACTGCAACAGCATCAAGACTGATATGTGATAACAGAATGTTGTGAAAGATCTTTTAGTTTAGACCATTCTCCCTTCAAGGTGAAATAGCTGTGAAAGTCCTGCATATAATATTTCTTTCTTTAAAATCAATTAATTTTCTTTAAAGTTTCTTATTTAACTTTATTCTGTTTCCCTTAAAATAATTGGAACAGTTAATTAGTATAGAAAAGTATTTAGGAACACAGGTTAAAACCCATTAAGTATTTCAGAATGACTTTTCATAAACAGATAATACTTATACTTACTAATCCTTTATATTTTGCTTGACTGACAATACTAAACTACCCTTTCTGAACCATTTCTCAATTTGATAAGATTATTTGTATTCCGAATATGTATAAACATATTGTTTTACCTAAATTTTGAGATTACAGGCATACATAACAAGAAGGAACAAAAATAATTTCTTCTGTGTAATTACCAGATTAAGTAAGTTTTTTGTGAGTAAAGTGATAAGCCACCTACAGAGAAACTAATATAAACTTACTTGTCTTCTAGGACAAGTACTTTTATTTAACTTTTCACAAATTTTACTTCTGTAAAAGTGTTGAAAACATCTAGTTTAACACATATATTGAAATAAGAATTAAGAAGTGAAATTAATTTATTTTAAATGTTTTAAATATTTATTATTTTCATCAAAGTACTGCCTACAGATACTGATAAAGCCAACACATTCCACAATGTCCATTAATAGTGGTCCAAGTGGACTCCTAATAAGTGGTCCATTTCAAACAGTTTAGAATCTGAACATAAATTCAAAAATCAGAAATATGCTAATTGAGAAGATTTCTGCTGACCAGAGCTATTTCCAAACCATTTTTCAACTGAGTCTGAAACTCATCTTGCTGTTCTCCAGTTACTCAAATGAGAAAATATATGCACTGTAGTAAAATCCCATTTTCTCTCATGCTAGATGGGCCATGTTTTCCTGGATTAGACTTAGAAGACTGGAAAAGAAGGAAAAGAGTAAACCAATCCTTTGGCGTTATTTGGTCTCTTTCTCACTGTGTATTTAAGAATGGATTCATCCTTAAGTGTAACAGTTACTTGGACCATTCAGCAACACCTCTAATAAGGTAAAGAGGAATTCCTCTGAATTTTAAGGGGCATAGTTAAGCCAACAGTAGATACAGGGAAATTTTTTTCATGGAAGAGCAGAGTATCCAGGGTTGTTTTCCCAGGTGACAATAACATAAGTGTGTGTTTAAGGAGTATTATTATTCCCTTTAGGAAAAGGGAGGTACAGTCCAAAGTGCGTACACTTTACTCTCCAAAATAGGCAAGGCAATTGGAATGGGAAAAAAAATGAGAGAAAGCTATTTGTTATCTCTGTCTTACGTAACAAGAGCAAAGTCCGATCATGCTGTGTGTCCTGAACCATCTTAATTCTGCTCGTGTTTGAGACATTTTTCAGAGGACTGGACACAAACCAAGAACAACTTTCCCGGTATGTCAGTGGTTTGGGATTTTTTTAAAATCAGAGATATTTTATAAATTCACTGATGTCTGAAGCTGGGAAAAATCCAATTAACTGGATAACAATTAATTATTTTAAATAAACATTTACTTTCTCCTTTATTTTGTATATCTTGGCAAATTGCAGAAAATGTGCTTGTATCATTCAAATGAAATTAAATGAGCGACCTACTGTTATCAAATGGATACAAATACAAAATGTGGGTGTTTGTAAAGAAACAAAAACTCTGAACTGTTCTCAACGTGCTTATACTTTTTCATTATGAGGATTCCCTTTCAATGTATGATGTTAATAACTTTACTAATTTCAATAATTATCTATATTTGAGATTACTGTCCTTTGCTTAAGGTTATATATTTCTCAGTCAAATATTATTTTACAGGGAGCTACTTTCAATAAATTTAAAATGCATTCTGAAGATGAAAAGAAGAACTATACTGTGGATGGAAACAGTTATGAAGTCACCAGCCAGGGTCATGAATCTGAAGACAAACAGTAAGTATTCTTAAACGTTGTAAACATTCTGTATTGAAGCTTATAAGATTGCATTACCTTATTTTATATTATATTTAATTTAAATTATTTATTTTATTTTACTTTATTTTCCAGAAAAGCCTAGTAACAGTAAGCTTTGTATCAAATTGAGAGTAGCATTGATTGACATGTTCATTTGGTGCAGAAGGACCTTTTATCTTTTTCTCATAAGCATTAAGTGTCCACAGTATTGACTAGAGTTTATTGAAAAATATATCTGAAATTTAACAGAAATTATGTTTAAGTAGACATTTTGGATACATTTATATTATCTGCTAAAAATTGTCTTAATATCTTTCATGTGACAGGGAGTCAATATTTTACATACCTCCAAAATTTTATGTATTCCACCCCCCACTGTGTGAAAAATTTGATTTTGTAAATTATCTTCCACTTTCCAATTTTGAAATTATATAGTGCTTCAGTTCACAACTTCTCTAACCAGATAGTGGAACCATTGAAACAGGTGAACTGGGGAGAACTTGACTTAAATTTACAGCATTCAGGAGCTGATACCTGGAGATTTAAGGTATTCTCAGGAATGCTCAATAAATCATATCCATTTTAAACACAATTTTTTTCCTGTAAAATTATTTCATAATTGTGTTTTAATTGAACTGTTTTAATATGTTGCACTAGTATTTCTGTAAAATGCCGTCCATTTTTAAATGCACTAAAATCATCACACCTTTTCTTAGCAAGAAAAAGAAGGAGAAGAAGAAAGGGGAAAAACCTAAGGTGGTCAGCCCATTTGCTCTGGTAAGATTTATTCTATCTGTATATGTGTATCTATATATACATGCAGGCACATTTCAAAAGACTAAACAAAAATGATTGCTATTTTGTTAGTGTACTGCATCTATGACACTGTACCAAACGTTTTGAGACTGCAGAATACTGGCTATAGCATAGAAATCAAGCAGTTCTGTTTGTGGATGCATTTATGTTAAAGAAACTGTCTTATTACTGTTAGGGATTCTTAGGAGTTTTCTCTTAGTAAGTGATCATGCTAAACACACCCATAATAGATTTTGTTTGTGAAAGACAGGGATTTCCATGTACAGTAATTACTTCTGACACAATAAAAAGGGCAGCCATATATCTACAGTTATGTGTCATCTTGTCCTCTAAATTACCAGAGTCAGGTACTAATTATACTAATTAGGCCCATCAATCATTATTCAGTCATCTGAATCAGCAGTAAAGAGTACTGTCAATGTGGCATTGACAGAACTTAAAATTAAGAAGTGAGCACTAAAAAGTACTTTAAATTCCAGATTTTTTCCCTGTATATTTCAAAAAAGATGGTATTTTAATATTTAATCAAAATCAATCATAGGTTCTCTTTTAGTAATAACTGAAATATTTTCTGGTTTTGTAGGTTTTGTATGCATGATACACAGCAATGATATTGCAAATAACAGACATAAAACTATAGTCCATGATGCTGGACAATGCACAATTTCTTTGCTGTGCTGTGTCAGCTTGCACTTCTGCAATTACATCATAGGACAATAATTTATATCAATAAACTTAGTATTTTACAGTACAGAATAAAGCCAATGGTTCTGTAACAGATGAACCGACACTTTATTAAGTTCAATGGCAGGAGGATTTAGGATTTCAGTACATTTTTATAATGTCTGTAGTACATTAGGAACCGTTTTTTTGACTCCATAATAATGAATTTAAAGTAAAAGAAATTATTGCCTTAATTATCACAATGCCATTAAAATTTCTTATAATTTGAACTTTTTATGGTGAACTTAAAAAGGGAAGATTTCTTATGCCTATGGCCTTTCTTACCCGGATGCAGATATTAATATATTAAAATAGTGCACCTCTCTAGTTTTGAGAGTTTATAGCATAAAAGTGCTTATATTGAAAGGATTTATTCCTGTACATTTAATTGTTTTGTAAACTGAATTTCTGATGAGATAATGTTGTAGTTTTGTGACAGCAGGTGTACAATTGATAGCTTTGTCTTTACTTTCTTGACTTTGTAGACATAGCATTGTGTTAGCATTCTAATCAACATTTAGAATTAATTTCTCTTCTCACTCACAGTTTCGATACTCCACTTGCTCAGACAAATTATTAATGATAATAGGCACTACTCTGGCAGTAGCCCATGGAAGCGCTCTCCCTATTGCAATGATAATTTTTGGTGATATGACTGACAGCTTTGTTGCTTCTGAAGACTTTAATTTTACAGGTAAGAATATATCTGTTGTGATGAGACCAATGGCATCTTATTTAAAAAAAACACGGGGAAATTCAGGCATCTTGACCGGGCATATTGATGTCAGAAATCCCCATGCTATACTATCACACAAATTAGTAAATCATGTTCATTGTAATAGACATACACCATATTTGGGGGAATTTTTATAATATTTTTTCATTTCGTCTTTAGTAGATTTTATTTTTGACTTTTTTTTCCCAATTATCTGCTACAGTGCACATTCAATAAATCATGTTTAACTGTAGTTGTAATAAATAGAAAGTGGCTGGTGTTTCATCTCTTCAGCATGGGCTCTCGTTGATTCCCTTGCATCAAATCTGACAATTACAGTTTATGAGGTGAATCAGATCAGTAGGTAGATTCATCAGAGATTCACTACCAAAAATAAAAGTACTAATTTTCTCTGGGATCAATTTGTTGACTAGCCTCATTTGCTGAATCAGAACTGTGAAATCAAACACAAAGGAGTGCAGGCATGCACTGCTGGATGCAAGAGGAAGGAGTGATACTGTCATTTTGGTATCAGCACATAGATCAGATTATGTTGTCCTCTGAACTCAGAGCATCGGTAAGGGACTCTAGAGTGTGGGTAGGTTTCCCAGTCAAAGGGAAAGGGTTTGAAAGGGCCAATCAAATCTTGTCAATCAAAAAATGATTACTGGACTGGTGCCACAGCCCAGAGGTTCAGCTACTTCAGACCACGAGACTCGCATTGAAAAATCCCGTCTCCTGGAGGGTGAGGGGGTCCATCTGTCAGAGAAGGGGAAGAGCATCTTTGGCCATAGGCTTGCCTAGTCTTTAAACTTAAGTTGCCAAGGGAGAGGAACCTCAGTCCATCCCACTCCTACCAGTGTGATGCCAGTGCCTGTAAAAGATACCTGGAGCCTGAAGAGGAGACCTACCTATGACTTGAGTGTTGGAATGAAAGGATACAGGCTTTTCTGGAAGAACATTTGGGAAGATGAGAAGGGGGTGACCTATGTCAATGACCAGCTGGAGCACATGGAGCTCTGCCTGGGGTTGGATTCCTTCTAACCCAACCCATTCTATGATCCTATGTATGCTCAGGAAGACTTTTTAATCTCAAGTTACCCTGATATCATTTTGTAGTTGGTGGAGTTATGACTAATCTTGTATTAGTAAAGTTCATTAATTTTTGTTAAAATTTTCTCCTTTCATTCAAATCAACTTGATTCAAAATGAGATATAACAACTCCAAATATGCTGAACAGCATGCAGGAAAAGTAATTTGTTAAAGCTTGCTCTATTAAAAGTATTTACTCTTCCTTTCTAAGGACTGAATTCTTCTCTAATGAATTTCACTTCGGACATTCTCGGGAAGCTGGAAGAAGATATGACAAGGTAATTAGAAATTGGTATTTCCTCTTTTTTTAGTGTAGGCACACGTTTCTGTTCAAGCCATTCTTCTCCCAAGAATATTTTGCACACTTTAAACAACACAAAAACAATGACTGATTGAATAAGGCAATTGTCTTTTCTGAAGAGAAGGAAGAGATAACACATTTGCTGTAGTAATTCTTGCTGGTTTGTACCAAAGTGCATGATCATTTCTTGTAACAGTGGACTGTAAAGTTACTGATCATTTAAATTTAGTAGTTAAGTTTGTAATAAAAAAAAATAAATCTATTTACACCAGAAAAAAAGGGCTCTTTATCCTAAAATAAATGAGCAAATTAGGAAAAGGCTGTTACTTAGAAATTAAGAATTTGTATGTAGTGAGAATGAACTGACAGGGAGTTGCCATTTATTCTTTTTAAGAGTGTGTGGCCACAGAGTTTCTTGCTCCCTCAACATTTCTGTTAGTCTGTAACACAAATGCAAGCAATGCAAACACACCTTCAGTGGGATGTATTTTGCCCAGTGATTTGAAAGCAAATTTGAAGGCGGAATTGCAGAACTAAATAATTTGTGCATGGTTGATATTACATTAACTGTTCTATGTTTAGTAAATACCTGATGCCTACTTGCACAATATTTTTAATGTCTTATGTTCACGCTGAAAGAACTTGAAAAATAGTTGTTCTTACTACATATGAAATTATAGAACTTGTTTTGCCCATTATTTATTTGCTGAGTGATCTCTCTCTGTTCTTATCACAACCCATGAGCTTTTAATTGTATTTTTCTCTTCCCTGTCCAGCTGAGGAAGGGGATGGAGCATGTTAGGTTGGGCACTTGTCTTCCAGTCAGGGTCAAACAACCACAAAGATCATGCATGCCACCTTCTCTTTTAGACATTAACTCTGAAAGTACAAGTATGAATAAAAAGCAGCACATTTGTTTCTCTTTACAAACAAATTGTTTAATAAGGAACATATTATTTCTTGGCAGCACAGGATTAGGTTTTCTTTTCCAAAGTTTCTAGATAGAGCCTTGAGTTAGCGATTCCACTGGTTTGAAGAAGCAGCTGGTTGTACCCACTCCTTTTTTCTCTAAGAACGCCTGCCAGCAGGTCAAATAATAATAAAAATCGTTTACAAGGACAAAGTTCTCACAGAGGTGTGTTCAAACACTGAAATATACATGTGGACTTGGATGTGTTTGTTAAACAACAGCTTTCCCAAACCCCAATTAGTTCTCAAAAGAAAAATAGGTATTACTTTACAATGCAATGAGCATTTACTCTCTGATTAGTTTCAGCAGTGAATTTACAGAATATGTTTCATCAGCATGGAATCTGGGAAAGATATGAATCCCTTTTGATACAATTTGTCATGAAACAAAGTCCAAGCATAAATCAATTCTTTGAAGTGATATAAAGTCATAAAGTAATTGTCTAAAGTAATTACTGGTGAATTTAGATGCAGTGTTCTTGGGTTTAGTTTGGGAAGGTTTTTTTTTTAATTTTGTAGAGTTTTAATGAAGCTGAATGTGATCGAAGTCAATATTCAACTAACCAGCATTCCGTTAGTCATTAACCTGCTTTTATTAAACAGTTTTGATTAAATGCGTTTTATAACGAGTATAGTTCCAAAGTCTCTAACTAAACTATATGGTAACATAGCCACAAGAAAGACTGGATTAAAATTTGAAAACTTTAATCTGTGAAGCCATTCTCTCCTTTTTTGAGCAGAGCATTTGCACACAGATTCCTGCAATTTGCTCCTGCCAGGTAGTATGTAACAGTTCTACAGAGTCAGTATGCATAACTTAGTACACATGAGTGAAAGTCATAGGAGTTTTAAAGCTTTTTATCATTATTTACTTTTGTATAGGTTCAGTATTCTTATAATACACATATATACACCATGAATATTTAACCCTTGATTTTGGTCACGCTTTACAAATGGAATCAGTTCAGATGTATTTTTCTGATTTAATTCTGGTGTAAGTTCACCTATAACTCATTCTGATGTCAATCATGTATCAAATCAAAATCAATTTAATGCTTTTTGAATAGTTTAAAATTGTGACTCAAGTTGTGTTCCAGTTTGAGAAATATAGTGGTTCACATGCTCCTGGTTTGGATTTCACACCCTGCTCTTGCACAGGGCTGAATTAATATAAAAGTAAAATATCAGCTATGCACAAAATAGAGAGGAAAAGAATTTTTGATCCAGTGGCATTTGCTTGCAATAGATGTACATATAGCAATGCTGTATTCTCCAGCCAGGAAACATTTCCAGCATCCATCCATATATATATTTCTATAGACAGGCACATTGTATGATGTAAATGGCATGTAATATAGGTATATATGATTAGGTCTGTCCATGTGTGTTAAAAATGCTAGGGAGTTTTTGGAAGTGACACACAGAAGTGAAAATGGTATTGCATCTGAAATACAGTTCTAAAATAATCTTATGAGAAAATGCATATTAAAGTGACAAAAAAAAGAAACCAAACAAAACCCCAAAACGTAATTCCTGTCTAACTATATCTTTGTTTTGGTTATTGGAAAAAAAACCCCTGACATTAAATACTATTCATAGAAAACTTATCAAGTTCTACAGAGGTCTGAAACAGAAGAAGGAAGCATCATGCTAAATTCAGACTGGTGATGTAATTAAAATCAATTTAAGAGATTCTTGCCTTTTTTGCCTTTTTTTTTTTTCCTTTCAGATATGCATACTACTATTGTGCAATAGCAGTTGCTGTTCTTCTTGCTGCTTATTTACAAACTTCACTCTGGACCCTATCATCAGGTCGGCAAATAAAAAAAATTAGAGAAAAATTTTTTCACGCAATCATGAGACAAGAAATTGGATGGTTTGATGTAAATGATGTGGGAGAACTTAACACTCGTCTTCTAGAGTAAGTACAGTATACCTTTCCCAATGTTATTTTACCTTATCAAGCATGTAGGAGTTAAGAATTTTTATTTTTATTTTCATTGTGAAATTAAGTCTTCAAGTTTTCTCATGGACAGTATCAGAGACTGAAGTCCTAATACTTTTGATACTGGACTGTCACAAGGATGTCAGAAAAGCACTTTGTTAAGTTTCCTTGAACTCTGAAAATAACTAAAGCCCAGCCTATGTGGTTATCCCTTGGAAGAGAAAACATAGTTCATTTCTGTGCACACTGAGGACTGAATAATGTGCCAACTGACCCCAGCAGTGTGAACAGCTTTAACTGCATGACAAGATTTTTCTTTCTCTTTCCCTGTTTTTCATTCCCAGATAGTCCACAGGTGCCAAACAGAACAAAAATCTGGAATTAAGAAAGTGAGAGTAGTTTTGCAATGTAGAGAGAATTTCAACCTTTTCAGACAAAACCAGATTTATAGCATTACAGTTTCACAAGAAATAGGAAATTTTCCTTGACCACACTATATAGTGTTTTAGCTTGAAGAAAACTGTTATTTGGAAACAATTAAATAATAAAAATTGTCCTCCACACAGGTGATCATGTACCAAAACTGAAAACCTTTCTTTTGCTTTCTGCATTTTTCTTCCTTTCTGCATCTAATTTGTTTTTCAGTGATGTCTCCAAGATTAATGAAGGAATAGGTGACAAGGTTGGACTTCTTGTTCAACAACTAACGGCATTTGTAGCAGGATTTATTGTTGGTCTCATAAGAGGATGGAAACTAACACTGGTAATACTAGCAGTAAGTCCTGTCCTGGGACTTTCAGCAGCCCTCTGGGCAAAGGTAGGTTAACATCCACTCAGTGTCAACTTTTATATTAATGAGAGATAACAAAATAAATCTACATATCTGAAATTCTTAGTGTTAGAATTTGTTGTTTAGCCCAATTACAGCTTTAGATAACACTTGAGTACATAAACTCTTAGATGAACTGTGTATCAGTACCCTCATGTTCAAGGCCAGGTTGGACAGGCCTTTTAACAACCTGATCTCGTGGAAGGTGTCATGCCCATGGCAGAGCAGTTGGAACTGGATGATCTTTAAAGTCCCTTCCAAACCAAATCATTCTATGATTGGATGATTCTGTGTAGTTTGAATAATATCATTCTCACAGATTGGACAACCTTATTTGCTTGAAAGCTGTTTCTGCCAATATAGCACATTCTAATACAGAGAAGTGGAATCTATACATGTAACTGTTTAACTACATCCACATAAGTACTTATTCTGTTGAAAGGAATAATTGCACCTCCTGAAAAATAAGGGAATAACTGAGAAAAAACCTTGGTCACAGACACAGAGTTTCTTTCAGAGTTATTAACAGCTTTGATAAGAAAGTTTAGACAGACTTAGATGAGAGAAGGACCAAATTACCATGAGATTAGACTGACTTACATTTGTAGTTTGAAAGTTTTCAGATTTTCAGATAGTATTTTATTTCCCTTACATTTTAAAGGTCATGAAAGCTTTGTCTTGAGTGAGTATATTGCAGAAAAGGTTAGAGAAGCATGTGCCATGTATGTCTACTGGTTGAGTCTTCACAGATTGTGGCCAACCAATGTAAACTACAGGGCCCTCTGGCTAATGTAGCCAGCAATGAGAACGAGCTGAGGAGATCTGCCTGGGGAGAACCACAGCAGCTCACTATGAGTAGTCATCTAATCTCCTGCACCAGGTGAAAGCAGAGTGGAAAATCCAGCCCTTAGTTGTTTACAAAGGGTAACATTTAATTATTTGATTGAATTCACATTATACTTAAGGATTTGGATATTGGACATTCTGCAGTCATAGATAATATAATCAAAAGGCTTCCTATTGGAAGAAAGTAACTATGATAAAAGTAATTATGAAGTGCTTGCGCTCATTCTATTTTTCCTGTGTCAAAATACTTGATCTTGTATTAGGTTCTCTCTGCTTTCACTGACAAAGAGCAAGCTGCTTATGCAAAAGCAGGTGCTGTTGCAGAGGAAGTTCTGGCAGCAATCCGTACTGTAATAGCTTTTGAAGGACAGGAAAAAGAAATTAAAAGGTAAGAGCAATATTTGCTTTCATCAGTGGATTTTAAAGTACTTGTTTCAGATAGTTTGAAGTTTTCTAGTATCTCTGTTGTTGAAAGTCTTGTTTTCTGCATTTTTAGGTAATGGCAGATTGTCTGTTAGAGGCTATTACGATGTGCACTACATATTGAAAGATGATTAGTTACTTTTTAAGAAAAAGTCTAAATAAGTTGATATATTGTCTCTGCTTTAGAGGGTATACAAACTATTTTAAACATCACACAGTGAGCGCTTTAAACAAAAATAGGGCCCTGTCATGAGAAGAGATAATGATATCCTTGGTAATCTGATTACTGAGTAGCTATGAAGGTGCAAAGAAACAATATGTCTATTTCCACTACTGTAAAACATAATTCTTGTGATATATTTTAACCTTTTATCTTATGTGGTTCACTATCAGAGTTCACTGACCTTCGGTTTATTTAAGGAACTTGAATGCCAACCCGTGACCTACGATGCCCTTTTAATTCTACATACCATGTTGACTGATGTTGGCCTTTTTAGGAGTTATCTTAGATTACCCTGTTGCAGGGCTACCTTTGTACAGTCTTAGGGTTAGATATTATACTTTCTGATGTACTTTGTGAGCATTCTTGTCCTAACTCATCCCCAGAGTTTTTGGTGCTGTGTGCCATGGTACAAGTGTAAGTCTATTTTGAACTTCTTTCTTTCTTCCAGATATCATAAAAACTTAGAAGATGCTAAAAGGATTGGAATAAGAAAGTCTATTACAGCTAATATTTCTATGGGTGCTGCTTTCTTACTGATTTATGCATCATATGCACTGGCCTTTTGGTATGGAACTACTTTGGTCTTAACTGATGATTACACTATTGGCAAAGTTCTGACGGTAAGTATTAATGAGTAAATTCTCAGTAATAGTGAGAAAAGCATATTGAATTATATAATGAGAACTTATTTGAGTTTAATGTGAGTTATGGGCCAAAATTGACAACGTAGCATCCCTTCTTAACAAAAAAGATTCTCACCACAGAAGTCTACGTGTTTCTATAACATCTTAAAATTTATATGAACCCAAAATAAAACTTATATTATTTTCAACTGGTTTTATGTATTTTCTGACTTTCATAAGATCAGACTGATACAGAAACAGTTCAATCCAAAGCTGAAGTGCAATACCCTTCCTAGTTGCTATTTGCTTTCAGATTTATGGGGCTGAATATATTTTCAGGATGCAGAAACAAAACTTTTTGTTAACTGTTGTGTGGTCTAAATAGATATATTTTTTTTATGTCTTGTGCTATGAGAGCTTGGAATCACTTCTCAATATTTTTAGAAATTGAGGGGGATAAAAATATACTTGTGACTAGGAAATATGTAAAAAAACCATAACTTGTAAGTCATATCTTAAATTCTTCTCTTGATGTGGCAACCAGTCTAAATTTTGTATGAGATATCAAAAAAATATGGTAAGAAGAATAACTTTGTTATTCTTATATAACCATAATAAAAGCCCAGACAGGTGACCATATGCATATATTTATTTATTTTTTAAACTGCCTGTTTTGTTTATGAATCAATGAAGTTCATGAAAAATGTCTCTGATATGTCTTTTTGGCTTTTTGGAACCTTTTATGGAGGTTGGCATACAGAATAGTCAGTGAGGTTCATGACCTTGTGTGTAATTTATTCTGCTCAGTCTTTGCAATTTCAGTTGTCTATGTTGTAGTTCATTGAATGATGATTTTAAAACCGGGGTGGGAGGGTGTGGCCTTATCATGTGTCAAATCTGTGAATAGCCCCTATTCAAGGCCGTGGCTGTCATGGACTTTGCTCTGACTTACTATGGCTGTTAGGAGCTCTGAGCAGCATAATTTTATTGCCTTTTTTTTTTTATATTAACTGAAAGCAATAAACTATGCTACTCTGAGAAAACAGTTTATTTGTTCTTTTTCTATTTCTTGTTTGCTTGCACTCTTATTGAAGCAGAGAGATCCTTTATTACTTTGTGATGGAGAAGCTGGATTTGTATCCTTCTATTTTGTTGTAACTTTGAAAGCAGAGTGATAGTGCTTTGCATATCTGCTTCACTGGAAGATATGTAATACACTTTCTGGTCTTTGAAATGTCTTTGGCCTAAGAATGAATTAATGCAATAAAATCCCGAGACATCAAGTCCAAGTCTACATTTTTTGGCACAGATTTTACAATTCTCAGTCACCTTTTCACTTCTTCTCAATATGTTTGCAGCATTAACTCAGTTCTCATCTGACTTAAAAAGCTCTTTTCTTAACATTATTCTCTGTTTTCAGTTTTTCTGTAATTTTAGATTCCTTAAACTTCTGTTAACAGGCATGGAGCCTCCAGACACAAAGATATCTAAAGTAAATAAATAAATGTAATTCTCTGTTTAATAAGAATGAATATATGTCACTGTATTTATTTCTTTCAGGTCTTTTTCTCTGTATTGATTGGAGCTTTCAGTATTGGACAGACTGCTCCAAGCATAGAGGCATTTGCTAGTGCAAGAGGAGCTGCCTATGTGATCTTTAATATAATAGACAATGTGAGTATCCTTGCCCTTGTTATCATTGCAAAATTTCTTTTGAAGAGAAGAGGCTCTTCTTTTTAAAGACAGGCACTGTTTATGGATATTAAATTAGTATCAGTAAATAACTGTGTGAAATAGCAGAAATATAAAGATAAAACCAGAGAGAATGTATTATTAGTCAGTTCCGCTTTGTCTTTTAGAATTATCAGTCCTTGCTTCAAAGGTAGAAGTACTGGATCTCTGAATCACTTGGTTTTGAAGGGTATCCTCTAATGTTTTTGTCATGAAGGACGTATCTGTGGTGCTGTACTCACATGATTACAGACAGTGTAGGTACATGAGCATAGGTTTCATGGTATCAGTGACACCGGTGTAGTGTGAGTGCCAGCAAATCACTAAAACACAACCTGGTTAACTGGAAATGTACCTCAATTGTCAGGAGATTCTAAAATCAGGGAAGCTGTGATTTTGCTAGCTAATGAAGATCTATGAAATGCAATTGCATGTTTTGGATTATTGTTAAGGTATACTTCAAGTTCTAGACCCACTCTAGATGGAAACAAACCCTCTGATAATTAAGAAATCTGCTTCCGAGTAATGATCAGCAGATCAATTGTTTCTCAGACAAATTGTTTTAGCAGAAAGGCCAAAGCTATAAATGAACAGCTCATTAGAGATGATCTGCTCAGGTTAATCATCAGGCAGTGAAATGAATATCAAATTATGGCTAGCTTCGTGTACAGTCTTAAAGACATTTGCTAAATTCACGCAAAAGCTTAATGGAAAAATTGTAAAAGTATTCTTGCATAAGCTTATCATCAGTGCAGGAATGACAGAGCAAAACATCATGCAATTTATTTCTTTCAGAAATCTCAACTAAATTACTTAAAAACCACATTTAATATCTCTGCAGACTGATGGTGCACTCCAGGACTTCTTTATGAAAAAATGGGGGGTTTTTTGTATTTTATTTTGCACAGGAACCTCAAATTGACAGTTATTCAGAGACAGGTTACAAACCGGACCACATTAAAGGGAACTTGGAATTCAAAAATGTTTACTTCAATTATCCATCCAGACCAGATGTTGAGGTACTGTAAATGAAACTATATATATTTTACAGTTAATCATATAGATCATTTGTTGGGAAAAAAAAATCATTAAAAAGTGACATATATTAAATTTTGTTGAAAATATATGATTCCATGTTGATTCTCTAATGTATATAAAACTACCTTACCATCACAGTGATTTTAGCTGGGTATATTTACACCTTAGCCAAGTTTTCTGTGTAACTTTCTGTCTAAAGCTATAGTAAGTGTGGCTATGCAAAAAACCATAAATGTGTATTTCTACCAGAACCTAAACTTAAAAGCTAACCCAACTGTTTGTGTATAGTAATAATAACGAGATAGTGGGTTTCAGAGTACTTGCAATGCAGGGCTCTGATGACTGTGTGTGAAATAGTTAAAGAAAGCAGATCCAGCAAGGACTTGCTATACATGGAATAGAGATCAGAATCTGTATTTTTCTGTCTAGGCAGAGCATAAGTTTGCTTTTTGAAGCACTGTCATAAATCCAGAGTCTTAATTCAGTGGAGATGGAGGACATTTGAATGATTTTCGAAAACGTTTTCATGGACATCTTTGCACTATGTAATTATTTCCTACCTTACCTTGAAGGAAAATCACTGGCCTTGATAAAACAATTTTTCTTACTTTTGATAGGCAGAAAGAAAAGACACAGAGCTTTTAGCCATAGCTTCCCTGTAGTTTGCATGGTGCATTAAAAAAAAGGTGAGGCAACATGATACAGGAATTGTTTTCATATTATATTTTAGTTATGGGTAGTAATATTATTATTTTGTCATATGAACTGGTTCATGAGAGAGGTAATTGTGAAGTGTGTTGTATAACACATAGGTATTGGACCAACTGTGATGTAAATGTAAGAAAATTACGCTGAAATCATGTTATCCAAAATTTAAACCCACATGTTTATAAATTTTATTTTGTACCAGATTCTGCTACAAATATGAAGGGTTTTTTATTGTACTCTTTATATTTTCACCAAATTTACGCTGATATTTCTATATACAGTTATGTTTTTGATTACCTTTCCTATATGCACAGATACTGAAGGGCTTGAATCTCAAGATTAGTTCTGGCCAGACAGTGGCCCTGGTTGGCAGCAGTGGCTGTGGGAAAAGTACAACTGTTCAGCTCATCCAGAGATTTTATGATCCCAAGGAAGGCATGGTAAGATACCTCAAGTGAGATGACTGCTCTGTATGTCACTTGTTGAAAGCCTAGTTCTGACCTCTCACCTTGTTCCAATGATATGGTAAAGTCTTGCCTAAAAAGGCTTGCGCCAGCATGGAAAGAGAAGTTCCTTGATCAAAACACTCAGTAAACAATTTTTGTCTGCTTCCTTTTGATTAGATTACCATTGATGGGGAGGATATTAAGACCTTAAACGTAAGATACCTGCGGGAGATTATCGGTGTGGTGAACCAGGAGCCCGTGCTCTTTGCTACCACTATTGCAGAAAATATTCGTTATGGCCGTGAGGACGTCACCATGGAAGAGATTGAAAAAGCTACCAAGGAAGCCAACGCTTATGACTTCATCATGAAGCTACCCAATGTAAGCAGATCTGTTCTCCTGCTGAAAAAACTTCTTCTGAACCCTCTTGTGCCAAATAGTTCCTTAGGAGGAATGCTTGTTAAGAGAGGAAGCTATTCTTGGAGCTGTGAATATGCAAAGCTCTGCAGAGCTTCCTCATAGCTTTTGAGAAGAACGTTAATTTTGTATCTTCAGGTCATGATTTGGCAGGTATTTGAAAAACTATTAGAATTCCAGGAACACAAATTATTAGGCAGGTTTATCCAAGTACACGTTTATTCCTGTGAAGTAAGGAGAAGACACTACTGAAGTTACTGACACTGATGATTCTTTCCTTTACACTGTCTGTCTTTGGTGGGAGTACTGTGCCATTGAGTGTTTTGAATACGTGTGGCTGTCTTGTAGAAGTTTGAAACTGTGGTTGGAGAAAGAGGGGCACAGCTGAGTGGAGGCCAGAAACAAAGAATAGCGATTGCCCGAGCTCTGGTTCGCAATCCTAAAATTCTTCTGCTTGATGAAGCAACGTCAGCTTTGGATACTGAGAGTGAATCAGTTGTGCAGGCAGCACTGGACAAGGTCAGTAGTGTTTTAAGACGAAGCAGGTAAGCAGGAGTCTAATATTTACTTTTTTCCCTGACTTTTGTTGAAAATAGAGACCCATAAAACAAAAAAATGTAAACTTTGACTTGGCAAATATTCTTTGTATGGAGAATTTTTGAGATGTTGCAAGTATTACAGAGAGGAATCTTATTTTGAGTGAGAAGATAGAACCACATTTTCTGCATTATTAAGCTTAAATCAACATTTTCTTGGTATAAATACCATCCTTTGCTATTATCTGTCTTACTGAGATGAATATTGTTGTCAGTCACCTGCTTAATTAATTTGTGAAGCCTGACACACAAGATAAGCCTTTCCAGTATGTCATAATTGTTTGTAGCAGTGACTTGGCATGAAATACTCCAAGGAAATACTTGCTTCAGTTAACATGAATACCTCTAGGTGCTTCTTTTGTTCTTCACGTAGAACTGTCTCGATAATGGACAGTTCATCCCTGGTGCAACTCAGGAGTCTCTATATTTACCTTATAAATTCGAATACTTGTGAACCTTTGCAGAAGGCCTAAGGACTCAAAGAATCATAGAATGGTTTGGGTTGGAAGGGACCTTTAAAGATTATCTAGTCTCCACCGTGGAGTAGGGACACATTCCACTAGATCAGGTTGCTCAGAGCCCCAAGCTGGCCTTGAACACTTCCAGGGGTGGGGCATCCACAACTCTGGGCAACCTTCTCCAGTGTCTCACCAACACCATCACAGACATTTTTTTTCCTTATAGCTAATCTAAATCTACCCTCTTTCAGTTTAAAACCATTGTCTTTTGTCCTGTTACTACAGGCCTTGTCTGTAAAAATCTGTCACCTGATGGTCATAAGGGTGGTCACCCATTATGTACTGAAAGGCTGCAATGAGGTCTCTCTGGAGCCTCCTTTTCTCCAGGCTGAACCCCGGCTCCCTTAGCCTGTCTGCATAGGAGAGGTCTTTCAGCTCTCTGATAGTTTTTGTGGTGTTCCTCAGAACTCGCAATACTCCAGGTGGGGTTTCATCAGAGGAGAGCAGAGAGGGAGAATCTCCTCGCTCAGTCTTTCTGGACTGCAAGCACATATTGTCAGCTCGTGTCCAGTTTTTTATCCACCATTATTCCCAAGTTTTTCTCTGCAGAGCTGCTCTCAATCCGTTCATCCTTTAGTCTGTATTGATGTTGAGGATTGCCTTGACCCAGGTGCAGGGCCTTTCACCTGGCCTTGTTGAATGTCATGGGGTTCACATGGCTTCACTCCTCAAGCCTGTCAGAGACCTGGATGCCATCCCCTCCCTCAGTGAATAAGGTGCACCTCTCAGCTTGATGTCATTTGTAAATTTACCGAGTGTGCTCTCAATCCCATTTATATATGTCAATGATGAAGATATTAAACACTATGGGTCCCGCTATGGACTCTTGAGGGACATCCCTGAAGATGAACTCCATCTGTTTTCCAACAAAATTCCACTGCTTGGTATCATTACTTTGATTAGTTAAGCTAAAATTTGCTTGATCACTTTAACACAGCCTCATAATTAAAATGGCAAGCTGTGACATTTGAAACATTAGATGTAATACATTTATAAATATCCAAAGATAAGTAGTTGAAATAATTCACATGAAATAGTAGGAGATTTTATTTTCATTGAGTTAACAATGACTTAGAGCTTAAAACACTGAAATTTTTAAAAGACAAGTGTGAAGTGTTCTCTAATGGTTCTGAGTATAAACTATTTTCTGTGAATGTTAAGGTTTAAATTGAGAACTATGGGCTTAAATATAAAAACTTCTGGCATTTTTAAAGTTTTAGGGTTTGTAAAACATTCTAAAATTTTAAATATTGAGAATTTTGGTTAGGGATTTGTGATCAAAATTGTAGGATGTGTGTGTGCCACGGTGAAAGATTGTCTCTTCTTCATCTTCAGGGTAAAGATTATATTTCTGTTTTAAGGTACTCCTTGAAATATGGTTTTAAATCTTTTGGGAAGGGTATCTTTTTCTGTGAACCGTTTCAGAGTTTCCTTTAGGTCTTATTCAACTCCAATACACAGGGGAACAATTTTTGAATTGACTTAGAGACACTGACATTAGACTTTGCTCTTTCTAGGCCAGGGAAGGACGCACCACGGTTGTAGTGGCTCATCGGCTGTCAACTGTCCGAAATGCAGACCATATAGCTGTGTTTGAAGGTGGAGTTGTCGCAGAGCAAGGAAACCACAGTAAACTGCTTGAGAGGAAGGGAATCTACTACAAACTTGTTAACATGCAGGTACTTTTCTCTCTAGCTGTTGCCTCATTTTCTTTTTTGTTTTCCTCACCCACAGTCATTGTATGCTATCAAAAGTATGAGGAATTCTGCAGAATTTGTTAGAAGCAGCAAAAACAAAAAAAAGTACTTTGAAAGGAGAACAGTAATTTGAGAGAGGAGACCACTAGTTTTGATACAAGACCTATTTAAACCCAGGATAGTACATTTTTAATCCTCTAGGTATTTAAATCTAAAAGATTATTTTATGTTTTCCTTTTATGCAGATAATGTAGAGCAGATGACTACAGTAGGTTGCTATTCCACTTCTTGTTCTTAGCCTATGACAAAAGGTAAAATACAGTGGCTGATACTGAGGGAATAGAGCAGGTATATTTTAAGCTGTTTGTTTATATTCCTTCTTACTGAATTTCTTTCTAAAGAAAAAAATGTGGGAGAATAGAGGAAAAAGGAAAATAATCCAGCTATTCCAAGTGTGAAAATACATTTTGAAGTTATGTATTCAGAAAAAAAGATATTAGAAATTATAATAAATATCAGAAATATATTAATTATTAAGTGAAGACCAAAATACTTACATCTCAATGTCCCATGTGACCATTAGGTTATAGCAGAGCTTCACTTTGTTTTACTGCATAATCACCATGTCCATTAAAGAAACTGAAACTGCCTCCTCAGTGTGTCAAAGAGTAACCCAGACCAACTGAAATATTTCTTCATAAAATATAAGAATGCATTTGGTTACCTTAGATTCAAAGTAACTTTGTATCCAAGCAAATGTGATTATGGGAAAAACGAGGAAATGTAAAATGGAAAGAAAATTAAAAAAAAAAAAAGAAACAAAAAATGGAAAGAAAGAGAAATAAAAACTTTCTGGAAAAAAATAAACACAAGCTGAAGTCAACTTTGACTCCAGTTACTATTAAATACCTCAGGGGTGGGTAGATGTTTACTTACTCTGTCAAAGAGACTGGCAAAACTACCACTAAGATTAGGGCTTTTTTCCAGACTGCTCAAATTTTTCAGTCAAAATCTCTTTTTGACCTGTTTCATCCTTAGCTTCCATATTCCATTTTAAGTCAAGTATTGCTCAGAGTGTTCTGCAGTAAAGAGACTTAACTTTTTATCTCTTCATGAATAAACAGTGTATACTTTGAGAACCCACGATGAGAGCAAAACGTTTGCCCTCAATTTAGAATTCTGTTAGTAGTTAATTCATAAAAAAAAGAGCAGCCACTTTCACTCCCCTGCCCTCCCCTTAGTATAAGTATTTTCTTGAGAGGTGCCATACTCATAAGAATAAAGCTCTGAAGACAGAGATCTACTAAAATAAAATACAGATTTTCATATCTCCTTTAAAGTATTAGATGTTGTTTCCCCCATATCTCTTTCAACTGAAACAAAGTTACTTTTACTTTGATTACCTTATAATTTTGAAAGTAATATATGCACAATTAATCTTAGCATCACATTCTTCCCACTTTTAGGCAATAGAAGCTGAAGTTCCCTCATCAGAAAAAGATGAGAATGCACTTAGTGTCAAAAAATGTGATTCTAACTTTGAAGAATCCTTTACAAGAGGACTGAGAAGACGATCAACTCGGAGAAGCATGAAAGAGCCAGGAGAGCAAGATGATGGTTCTGATGAGAAAAAAAGTTCACCTGTAAGTGTCTTTGCAGATGTTAGAGAATTTGATTCCTTCTAAATATGCATTTTAATTTCATTCTCCTCAAGAAAGATACAAGAGGAAGGAGGCATTTGATGGGATGAAAAAACCATTTCAAATTCTAAATAGCCTTCAACTGTTAATATTCATAGCTTCGTTTTTTATTCTCAACATGAATGATAATACAAATAAAATGGGACTTAAAAAATATATAACAATGTTGATGGGTTTATTATTGAAAATCAATTAGGTTTAAAAGAAATATGTATAGTGTAACAGCTCTTTCTTCCTTGTATTAGAATAATAAAAAGAAATGTACAATCAGCTTTGTACAGTTTTGTACATTTATTCATGTTATTAAAAAGTATACATTTTACTTCCTCTGAGTATGTTCTGGGAGTAGGAAATTGACTAGTACTATCTCTTCTTCTCCATATTTCTCCAAATACGTTCATGCTTGTCCTAACAGAATTTCCATTTTTTAGGAGGAAGAAATAACTCCAGCTGCATTTCTGAAAATTATGAAGTTGAACAAAACTGAATGGCCATACTTTGTAGCTGGAACCTTATGTGCAATTATCAATGGAGCTTTACAACCTGGGTTTGCGATCATATTTTCCGAAATTATAGGGGTAAGTTGAAGTAAAATATGCAAAAACCTGTATTTACACAAAATTTATTTCTAATAAAATTAGGTTTAAAACAATCACTGCATAATGAAGCTGAGGAGTGGATGAAGCGCTGTTGCAAATATCTGAAAAATTATATGAAATTTACAAAATCCTAAAAATCTTTCTATAACCTGAATTTTGCTTGTTATACTTGTAATCGTATGTAACATATAATCAAATTTTATAGGAATACAAGTGACTACCAAAGTTAGTTATTGAGAAAATGGGTGTACTTCAGATGTTAGTTGATTTTAAAAAATGTTGTTTTAAATGTTATTTTTATAGGTTTTTTCAGAAACTGACAAGGACATTTTAAGAGAAAAGAGCAACTTATATTCACTGCTGTTTTTAGTACTTGGAATAATTTCCTTTTTTACTTTCTTTTTTCAGGTATGTTTTATTATATTTATTTTATTGTAATTGTTTATCGTGTTTTAGAAACCAGTTCTGAAATACATTAAAAATTTGCATATTCATAATACATGTCTCCAACTCAATCCAGAACCTGTATTTATGGTTCTAGATGTGTTTTGTGCTGAAACCTTTTTGACCTAGAGCTTCTCATGTGTTAGAGACCTTCCAACCTATTCAGACGTCTTAACTTCAGAAACCACCAGTCAAACACATCTCACCTAACAACCAGCCCCTCCCGCCTTTACCACTTCCTTCTCACCCTCAAGTCTTCCTACTTGAATCTGTTAGTGATTGAAAATCTACCAATCTCTTGCTTTGGTTCTCCAATTTTTTATCTCCCTAAGCCTTTTCCCATTCAAGCCTTGCCTTATGGGAGTCTCCTAAAGATTCCCAGGCCCAAATTCATCAGGTAACACTTACCATACTGATATTCAGCTCCTCCTGCTGAAATACTAATGGTTGTAACTATTGTGACTGCTACAACAGTGCCACATTAAAAATAAAATTAAAAAAAAATAGTAATCATAATTTCATATGTAATCTGGTTTACAATTTCCGAATATTTGGTATAGTTTTGTCTGTTAAATGAACCTACATGGTGAAAAAAGAACATGCACTTGGGATGTCAGAATAAACAGTCTTGCAAAAACCTTCTGATATATTTATGGAATTGTCTTGTGGTACATACATGCAAGAAAGCCTTGTTTACAGAAGACTGAGTTGTATATGGCTATGGTAGGTTTGCTCAGTTCATAAATGTTCAGACAGCGCTTTCAATATGAGTGATGCATTTGACTTCAATGAACCCAGATTGCCTTACTAAGTCTTTAACTTAAAATGAATGGCCTAAATGCCACTTCTTTAAACCTGACATAGGTCAGCTCATACAGATGAAGTCAAAGGGTGGATTAGTGATCTTTTCCTTGAAGCATGGTGATGAAGCAGTGCTGGGAAATATTGCTATGCTCCCTGTATTTTTTTTCAGAAATAATATTTGAATCTCTGTACTGTGAGCCTAATAGAATTCACGTATATTAAACTTGGTTTTGTATTTGCTTTGTGCAAACAAGAGGGCAATATTTTGTACTTCGACGTTGTAGAGACGATGTATCTAAAATATTTACTGAATAAACACAGGCACTGTAATAGTATGCTAAGCATTATATCTTTTCTCAAATAGGGTTTCACATTTGGCAAATCTGGAGAAATTCTCACAATGAGGCTTCGATTCATGGCATTTAAAGCAATGCTTAGACAGGTAAAGATAATAAATATTTTGAACTCCAGGGTTTTAAAAACAATTAATTGTAATGAAATGTAATTATTTTTATAATAGTATAATAATTGTCATTTAATAATTAACAATTAAATTACAATTTATCAGTTTAATAATTTTAAATGTAATAATGAAATGTAACTAAATAATTAATTGTATTGGTATAATAATAGTAAAAATTGGTAAAATTATATAATTAGTATAATTATTGATTGTATTTGTATAAAATAACTGTATAATGCATCACTCTATCATGTTATGACCTGTCTACAGAGATCATTGTTTAAATCAGTTTTGAAACCAATTTGGTTACATGTGGTTGAGCAAAGTATCCTTAAAAGGAGGGACTTAAGCCAATACAAGAGCTTTTTAAGTACTCCTTGGAAGGACTAAGATTTACAGCCAAACTACTATAGCTCAATAAGTTGATGTGCACCAGTAGTATCCCATTGCCTGTTCGTTTACCTGCTTTGTGTTCTTGGTGCCCTTTCTCCAGTAAAGAAATACAACACAGCTTACATTGTAACTTTTACTTTAAATGTCTGATTTAAACTGTGATATGCATAGACATGTTTTTATTTATAAATTGGAAGTCTCTGTCAAGGACCCCCCAAATCTATAATTTTTATTTGTTAGTACAATAATAAGATTGTATATTGAAATCTAAAGGCAATTTCAAGAATTAAAATATAAATATGTCATAATGTTTTAAAGTAATTAATGTAGTTATCTAAAACAGCCTTAATTTTGCATGATTTCAGGATCAGTATTTTAGACTTTGAAATACACAATAGAATAGTTACGGGGTTTTATTCTTGCTCATAAAACTACGTGTAGACACAGAATTTGATTTCTGTCAATATGACTATTTGCAATGTGAGAGAAAACTCTTGTAGTCTGCAAAACTATGACTTATAGATCAGCCATACTGAAAATCGAATGAAAAAGCAATCTTTCAATTGAGCCTTGAGGTCACAAATGCCAGTAATACTTTACCAGGAATTAATTCAATGCATATTATACTGGGTCACATGGTGAATAAATTATAAACTGTATACCTGACCCCAACAATTAATGAAGGAACTAAACTTAATTAAATATGCAGAACTGAGGCACTGCCACATACACAGTCTTCTGACACTGAACCCCGTTGCATTAGGTAGACCTTAGATTTACTTTGCAGTTTATATGAAATGTCCAAACACTGCTCTTAAAAATAATGTTTCTTACTGTAGGATATGGGCTGGTTTGATAATCCAAAAAATACCACTGGAGCACTAACTACGAGACTTGCTAATGATGCCTCACAAGTGAAAGGAGTAAGTAAAATTTTGGTTTGGTATTTTTCATATTGGTTTAGCACATAGCAAAGTTGCAGTTTGGGTGTGACTGGTTGATAAGAGTCTCAACTTTGACAACTAAAATTTACTATAAAACAATAGTTGATAGAGAATGCACTGAGGTGTCTTATAACAGTTATGGTAATATATGTTTACAAAAAAATTTCCAAGTAAAGCTTTTCTGAAGTTTACTACTGTGCTGTATTCTGATCTTCATTTTTAAACAAATTTATTGGGAATTTCTTATCTAAGAAATCTGTTTAAAGAGGTCTTATTCACCTAAAGACATGCATCTAAATTTGTTCAGCTTAAGACTTTCTGCTATTTTTCTGATGGCACAGATTCCTTAATTAAAAAAATAAATTAAAAAAATTTGCAAGCAATAGGGTCTCTTTCCTCTGTTACTTTTTGGAGTGTCTTTAAAAATAAATTGTGGATTTTCAGGGGTCTGTAATACCAAGCCAAAGTACACTGAATGTAATTATTTGTGTATGCTTAAGTAAATTTGTACTGCTCCAAGAAGTTACGAGTTTGATTTTTTTCTGAACTGAGGAGTTTTGAAGTATCTTTGACTTTATTTCCATTGGAGAAGTTAAACATTTAATCTTCTTTTCCACTGGCCTTTGTGTGATGACTTATAAAACTAATTGTATGATCTACAAAATATGACCGATTTTAATGTGTAGATGAACATCTGAATATGTACTGAGGTTCAAGTTTGTTCAGCTTCAAGAGCAGAAATTAGAAATTGTGGTGTACATTTAAGTAATCAAAATAAGGGAAAAGAAGAAATAAATGTGATTTGAATATTTTTATACAAAAGCATTTAAGAAACTCCCATTTTGAAAAAATAGCAAAGCTGTGTTAAGACTTTTTAAATAGTGCTTTGAGAATCAGGAATATTGTGGGTGAAAATGCTTTTCTTATTTAAATCACAGTTACTTTAGTAAAAAATGCCTTTTTTCTTCTTCCAGGCAACTGGTGTCAGACTAGCATTAATTGCCCAAAACATAGCCAACCTGGGAACTGGAATTATTATATCATTAATATATGGCTGGCAGCTGACCCTGCTACTTTTAGCTGTTGTGCCCATTCTTGTAGTGGCAGGAATGATTGAAATGAAGATGTTGGCTGGGCATGCTCAGAAAGACAAAAAAGAGCTGGAAGCTGCAGGAAAGGTGAGTTTAGAGAAATTTATCTATTTCTGTACAATATATAGAGTCGTGTTTACCAAAGTATTGTTACTGGGTGTATTACTTCCAAATACAGAACAATTCATAATATATAACTTCCAAAGACACCTACTCTATGTAGTTACACCTACAGAGCATCACACCTCTTCAGTAATAATTGAAGAATTACGTTATTAACCAATATATATTTTTATAGCTGATAAATCCCTGAATGTGCTAAACACTATTCAGGCACACTCTTTTCTTATTCCAGTATTTATTTTACAACACTCTTCATTTTGTCATTCTCTTCTGTTTGTTTTTTTTGGTTTTTTTTCCTGTCTTCTCTTTTTGGCATTTCATCTGTCTTATGTTTATTATACTGCTCTTTTTTTCCCCCCCTCCTTCATCTTATTGCTGCTTGCAGGGATAATATGTTTATACCCACTGGTTTCTGAGTCTGTTTGCAATTCATTTCTTTCTTGAGTGGAAGAGAAAGCTGAGAACTGAAATCAAGAAGGCTAAACTCTTGTTTAACAAATTAAATGAAGGCATTTAATGTCACTTCTTTCCAAAAATCCTTTTGGGACTGAACAACTGTTTCATCACTTCCCAGATAATTGCTTTCTTCAAGGTAAAACTTTTCTACAATCTCTTCCTACGTCCTACTGTTTTTAAACTGAGAAGAAAATAATTTATCTAAGACCATGCACATAAGGAATAGTATTAATATTCAGATTTGGCATTTAAATGTATGTGTCTGCACAAGTTCTAGCAGTGGAATGTCCCCTTATAGTCACTAGAGGTGCCATAGAGTTGGTTGGCCTCTAGTTGCAATTTCAGAAGGGTCTGGGTCTACTCTATGCTCTATGTTTTATCTGCCATGCCTTACCCAAATGTTTTGAGTATCCTCGACCGTCTCCAAGGGCACAAGTCACCTGCATGTAGGCAGCTAGATTAGAGTCCTTCCCACTCCAGTCAATGATTTTGGAGAAGCAGATTAAGCAGGCACACAGTGCGTAGACAGCTGAATTGCTTTCTGGTTATGTTGAATAGGTATCCACTGACTGCACCGGAAGCTTAGACACCAACATTTTGGTGTCTTCATCTGGATCTGGTATCTCCCCCATTCCTCCAAGCCTCCCAGTAACTGCTGTTTACTAAATGGGGTTTATTTCCTTCCTTCCATCATGTCTGTAGATACAGTCGCTGAAAACCATTTTTGTCCCTCGAAGGCCACAGGAAATTGTGCACAATGATCTTTCCATGTTTTTTTTTCATACAAGCCAAAAAATGCAATTCCTTTCCTTCCAACTGACTACATTTCTTCTGCTTCTTCTTTCTAATGGTTGAACATTTATTTCATGTTGTTTTCCTGTAAGATATGACAGAAAAAAAGTTGGCAATTCTTGGAATAGGCACTAAAGACTTCCTTAATGCCGCAGATTGTGAAGAATTACCGCAGGTGTTACAAACATTTATGACATTTGTACAAAACTTAAAAAACATATTTGCTTTTCATAGAAATGTATGAGTTTCCCCTCTCAAGACCACCTAAGCAAGGAGTGGACTACCAAAATTTTATTATATTTTCAAATATTCTAGACCCTTCACCATCTTTGTTGCCTTTCTCGGGACATGGTCCAGCACTTCAATGTCCTTCTTGAGGAGAGGGGCCCAAAACTGAACTGAGTGCTCAAAATGCAGCCTCACCAGTGCTGAGTACAGCAGGACAAGGATTTTTTTATACAACTCCCGCAAAAGTCTAGCTAAATTGTCATTGGTATTGCCCATATTAATTTCCTGCTGTACATACAGTTCTAACAAGACATGACTTTGCATTTGTACAGTATCTGTGCTCATAAATGAACTCTCCTGCTTAATACCCATCCTTAGAAATGGGACTGATTGACAGCTGAATACAGCTTAGATATAGGTGTTTAATAACATTTGAGATGCATTAAGAAATCAAAAACATCCATCCCTGTGGGATTGTCAACTGTAATACAGTACATGTGGGAATCTCTGCCCTCCCAGAGCAACAGGAGTTGAGGACAACTGGAATACTCAGTATAACACGTATTGCACAGGAGGCTGTGTAGGTTGTGCACTCAAGCCCAGTGTTTCATCCAGGGGGTGATTAGAGGGTAGCAGCATTGTTCCAGTGCCTGAAGAGATATGATTATTCCAAGTGTCATCTGTGGTCACTTCTAAGTATCATCCATTCTATGTTAATATGGACTAAATAGGCCGTACAGGTTCCTAGCCTCATGCGTGGCCATTGAGGAAGACTTTGTGGGCACCTCCATAGTCTTAAACAGACTATGTAAAAGCTTTGAATCTGTTACTCCCATGTAGACACACATTTATTGCCTTCAAATGTTGCTAGGTACCTTTGTCCATACAAATGACTCAAGTCTATATAATCTGCAAGATTAAAGATAGTATTATTGTTCAGATCAAATATTTAGTCCTGAGACCTGTTAGGCTCTAAGGCGCATAAGTAACTTGGACATTCTGATTGTAGCCCAAACTCAGTGGACCTCATTTTTCTTGTTGAATATTGTGGGAGTTGGGTCAGCAATATATGAGAAACTGTTGTCTGAACATATTTCAAGATGGCTTTTGGTAGTCTTTTTGCTAACTTACTTTCTTAGGACATACCAGAGGAGATAACACTTGCCCGTGGGGGTTCTGGGAAGAAGAAAGTAAGTTAGCAAAAAGACTACCAAAAGCCATCTTGAAATATGTTCAAACAACAGTTTCTCATATATTGCCGGCCCAACTCCCACAGAATATCTTCTCCATAATTGTCACTGCTCTCTAATGGCTTTTCACCATTTATTTGTAGGACATTTAAGAGGTCTTATCAGAAAATTCTGAGCATCGTAAGAAATTCTCATTGTCATAAAAAGAAAAATGTAAAATGCTTATTTTTTATATCAAAGGTACATGATTTTAATAACCAGTATAAAAAATATAAAATTACATTCCAACAGAATTGTTTTATTAGTTTAGGATAAGAAATTGCAATACAACCTTAACTTTTGATGAAAACATTTGTGTTTCTATTGCAGATTGCCACAGAAGCAATAGAAAATATTAGAACTGTTGTTAGCTTGACCCGAGAAAGAAAATTTGAGTTGATGTATGGAGAACATTTGATTGTACCATACAGGTATAATAAAAATTACTAAGCTAAAAAGATACATCTGTAATAAATTGCATATGTTTACTTCAACAAAAATAGATCTTTTTTGGTAGTGTGTATGATTTAATGTATGATTTAATTACCTCAGAATTAATGTAAATATTTTGCATATTTTTATTAACAAACACAACCACCGCCAGCTGACTTTTTTTTTAAACTTGAATTAATTAATTTTCGTTATAATATTGGTATCTTCTATCACAATGTCACTTAGTTTGGAAAAATGTTAATTTTAAGTGAGCTTTGGAAAGTATCTAATCTGAATTTCCACCTGAAGTCTTTTTTATATTTAGTTAAAAGCTTTTTAATATATATATAAATTGAATATTGCATTCTGCCATTTTCTAAAGTATTAGTGGGATTGAAAATATTTGAGTAATTGCTTATTGGTTTGTAGCTGAAAAAAAAAGTAGTATAAATCTGCTTGGATTAAATAAAAATTTAAAAGTCTTAAAGTGAAAGACTAAAAAGATTTCGTCAAAGTTTTATTTGTTCTAGAAGGGAATGTTTCATTTTCAGATATCCATGAAAAAGTAAAGGAAATGACAGCATCTGTACACAGATATAACAGGAGACTAGTGGGGATGCCACTAACACATCAACCATAATAACTGAGTGATAGAGCACAGTGCAGGACATAAAAGATATTGCTTAGCTTTTTTCTCAGGCTATTGGGTTTTGAGTCCATATCTCACAACTTTCAGAACAGTGTCTAACCATTCTCAGGGTTGAGATTGAGGGGATTGCTCTGAGACTTTCATCTTGCTGTTGTTCTAGTACAAATAAGAAGTTATTGCCCGATGGATCAGTTTGTCTGGAAGAGACAAAGATGTGCTTTTTAGTTAATGTTTCTGTGGATGTACACTTTCCATTCATAACACCATCAACTGAAGTCAGTTGGTATTTGCATATTAAAACTTAAGCATGATTGTACACTGTGATGAAAATATGCATTCTTTCTTACAGAAATTCTGTGAAGAAGGCACATATATTTGGCCTTTGTTTTGCCATTTCACAAGCAATGATGTTCTTTACCTATGCTGGCTGTTTCCGGTTTGGTGCCTATCTAGTGGCAAATGGACACATGGAGTATAAAAATGTATTTTTGTAAGTATCACATTTGCAATATTTTTTCTGTCTATCCAGAAAAATAATTTATTATTTAAGAGATAGTAGCTCAATACAGGCCTGTGTAAACAAGTGTGTGAAAAGACTGAGATTCTACCAGTGTAGATATCAGTGACCTCAACACCCAAGAAGGTCAATCATACCAGTTTTTTGTTGGCAGCCTAATTGTAGTTAACACAGCTCATTTTGACTGGAAGATGTTGGAAAGTGCCTGCATCCCATCTGCTAGCTGAACATCTCTAGTCAGCTGAGTGAGTGAACTTCCAGTGGCTCAGTTAGACTTGAAAGGGATTGTTTGAATTGTGTGAGCCCTCTTAGGCTGTTTAAATGCAGAATAAAACAGATTATGTAACTGTGAAGAGAAAAGACAAAATTTAAAATAAACAAATCTATTTTACTTCACTTTAAAAGAGGGTAAGAGGTTTCATATGTCAAATACCATTTCTCAGTGATGAGTAATCCTCTGTTGTGTGGCAGTAATTAATAGCTGAAGACATCAGGTTCTTAAACTATGTTAATGTAGCCTGTAAAATTATATAAAATTTCATAAAATTACACAAAAATCACCATAAAACAATAATAGCATAGTTTTCAACTTTTTCGGTATTGTAAACGCTGCTATTTTTTCTGTCAGAGCCCTGATAGAAAATTAAATCTTTATTGTCACCTTGTTACAGGCTTGATTTCTTACTTTTGTTCATGTCTTAAAAATTGATCACTAACTCCCAAGGGTCATAGAACCATAGAGAGGAAATAGAACCATAGAGAGGGTTAGTAGGATGAGAGTAACAAATGTTGCCATCCATTGACCCCTTTCTTCATAGCCCCAGCTGAGGTTTAATATAGTTAACCAGTATTAATAACTAGAGAAATTAGTGCTAATAAGTAATGAAAACACTGAATTTGGAATGCAGACATGTTTATTTCGCATCATTGAAAGAAGGTAAAAAGGAATTTCTGGAGCTAAATGAGTAAGTAAAGCAATAATAATTGGTTGCTACTTTATTCTTTCTAAATTTAGCCCTCTTTTTTCTCTGAGTGAAAGAAAAAGTTGACTACAGCCCCATTTCCACTGTCTTTTTCTTCATTGTCTATTGATTTTTTTTTCCTGATTTCTTTTATAGAGTGTTTTCAGCTGTTGTATTTGGTGCAATGGCCTTAGGACAAACCAGCTCTTTTGCTCCAGACTATGCTAAAGCCAAGATATCAGCAGCCCACCTGTTTCAGCTGTTTGAAAGAGTGCCCTTAATAGACAGTTACAGTGAGGAAGGAGAGAAGCCTGTAAGTAAGACGTGTAATGGGTGATATTATCTGTTGGTAATATGAACAGCACTCTTCTCACTTCCTTCAAACTGTTTTTTCCTCTCCTGATTGCATCCTTTTCCCAACGCATTCTTGACACTTTATCTGAACACAACATGGACAGAGTTCTCTATTGTGAGTCCAGCTTTTGTTCATAGCACCAAAAGATTATTTGTTTTGAAAACCCCTATTGATTTTGGGGAGGGGAGCAAATACTTCTGCAATTCTACTTGAATCATCTGTCAAATTGTCTTAAAGATGTAACAGTGATGCTCTTTTAATTCCAGGAAACATTTGAGGGAAACATAACAATCCAAGATGTGGCATTTAACTATCCAAATCGACCAGAGGTCAAAATCCTCCAGGGTTTGAATCTAAAAGTAGAAAAGGGACAAACTCTGGCTCTTGTTGGTAGCAGTGGCTGCGGAAAGAGTACTGTTGTTCAGCTGATCGAGAGATTTTATGACCCACTTGATGGAGAATTGGTAAGTATTTTTTCAAGAACATGCCAATAGATTAATTGAGGGTGTTCTTACTGGTTTTATGTGATGTGATAAAGTATAATAGATATTTCTAGTTTTCTTTTTCAAGTATTTTTAATGTTAAAGATCATCAATGGCTCATCAGGGCTCCTTAACTGAATGACATCTATGTAAGTCCCAGTTTCCCACATTATAAGGAATTAATGAAACAGGATCTGTGTGGTAAAAATATGCCTTACCTATGGCCTAATGATGGCTTTGAATTCAGAGCAAATTTCCTGAGTTTTTTATATTATGAACACTTTAAAATTTGTTAAATATACATATACATATCTACTTCTGTATAGTGTAGTAATAGAATTTGCCATCTATGTTCTTTCAAAAAACCAAAACCAGTGAACATTGCCAAAAATAATTTTTATCATACTTTCTACTTGTCCGAAACATCTTTCAGAGTATGTCCACACACCAAGTGATAGACTATAAATACTTTCAGTAAATTTATTTTAAAATACATGTAAAGTTTCCTACACTGCTTATTCGGCAACTTTACATTTTTTTTTCACATAACAGGATTGTTTAATGCCACTGCTCTTTGATGTAAATGTGCTCAGAGATTATGTTTGAAAAAGAAGGTGCACATTTTGGGCTGGATAAGATGAGAATAAGAAGGATTCCAGAACTTGTCTCTGCAGAGATACTCACAAAAAATAAAACAACATTTAAATAAGGCCTAGATGCAATGGACAAGATTTTTTTGAGGGTGGAAATGGCCAAACATGTCCAGTGTAGCAAAATGATGTGTAGAAAGTAGCAGCACAAGTGCCCCAAAAGTATGTTTAACTGAGTCTTACTTCCTTAGCAATTTTTTTGACCCTCTATCCATAAATAACCAACCATGGTTTACTGAAAGGAAAAGCACAGACCTCTGGCATAGAAACCACAGAAGTGGTCGGCTAATTCAGAAGCCGAGTTGCCCTGTGAATTCAGGTGAAAGGGGTGTATTTTTAAAAGCAGTAACTGTCCAAGCAGCTGTATACCAAAGTGAGTAATTGTGCTGATCTGATAAGGAGAGTAACTATGCCTAAAAGTCATGATGTTTGACATGGTAGATCTAAAATGCATAATAACTGCACTCTCTAGTTACTTAAGTGATTTTTCACATCAGATAAGGGGCAGGAAGCAGATCTTAGCAGCTTGCAAATCCAGTGGAATTCTAAGGAAAAAAGATGGTAAATACCTCTATAATCAAGAGCCATTTCTCCTTTCTAGCTTATTCTTCCTGCTGAAGAAAGAAATGAAAGAACGTTACCCAAGGTTCTCTGAAATTGCCTCAGCATACCCTATCTTCCAAATTAGTCTTCAAAATCCTAATTAAATCTTGAAACAAAGATAGGCACTGAGGCAACACTTTTATAAAATAGCCCTTAGAAAATTTTGGGATATAGGGGAGAAGGAGGGCAAGGGATTACGTGAGCTTTCAATTGGTCTCTCTAAGGAAAGAGCTGCAACTGCACAACTTCTGTGTATGAATTTACAGCAAGTCTCAAACACATATATAGCCATGTGACTAAAATTTAAAACATTTGCATTCTCAGCTTTTTGATGGCAAAGGTGCAAAGGCACTGAATATCAAGTGGCTGAGAGCTCAGATTGGTATCGTCTCACAAGAGCCCATCCTGTTTGACTGCACTATTGCTGAAAACATCGCCTATGGAGATAACAGCCGTCAGGTGCCATTTGAGGAAATTGTTAATGCAGCAAAAGAAGCCAATATTCATACCTTCATTGACTCTCTGCCAGATGTAAGTTATTCCTTTTCTCTCCCCCTTGAAACTGGAGGTGACCTAAAGTGGCAGGGAAAATTTGTGTCTGCTTGTAAATATCTGGTGTACAATAATTCCCCGAGATGCATATCGATCTGAAATAAGTTTTAAAACATTTTTCCTTTCTTAATTGTGTTTACTGTAATTGTTTTTACTCTGGGATATTCCTGTGTCGGGTAGAGAGCTGAACATTCAAGATGTCAGGGGAAAAAAGGACACAATTGTAACTAATTGAGAGCTGGAAGTGAGGATTGGGGATTTTTAAGTAAATGGAACCTTTCTCTTTAAGCTCTTGTCCATCTCAAGCATGTGTAAAAGAATCTGCTAGACTGACAAAGTTATACAATTCCTCTAGTTTACCTGGTCAGAATTTAAACTTCTAGTATTCCTATGGTCTGAGAATATAGTTTTTCACATGTGTATATGTGACCAACACATAATAATGTAAGAAGGAACATCTTGGTCAGACAAAAGGTCTGCCATGCAGATAATCTTGTCCCAAGCAGTGAACACCAAGACATATTTATAAATAAGTATTCAGAAAGGCTAAACATTTAATCACATTTCTCCTGAATTCTCATCTTACTTTGCATAATTTGTGACTTGGGAACTTCCTAAGAAGGAAAATGTATTTTATTATTTAGTTTTGTATGAATTTTTCTTCTGTGTGTTCGACGAATCAATTTCTAACCTATGCCAACTTGCATTCAAAACCTTCTGAAGCTGGGAGGTTGCCAGCTTAGCTGTATGTTGTATATATTCAGATTAATTTCAGGCTGATAAACAGCTTAAAAAATACAAAAGCTGAGGCTCATGATTTTTGCAGACCGTGTTTACTTTTTAACGACTTATCAAGATCTGCTCTTCCAAAACTTTGTAGAGAAAACTCATGTTATACAATGATGTCTCAAACAACTTTGGTGCTTTTTGCAAACAAGTATTTAATACCTCACAGATTACCATAACCTACATATATGACTTTGTCCAGGGGTCTGAATGGTCTGCCTTAACTCACATAACTCAATTAAAAGCATAATTGTCCAGACAGATATAGATAAAGTCTAAAAATGTCTGTGTCCATATATAGATATATAATTTGGGCTGAATCTGAAACATCTTACACATTTTTTTTCAGGATGAATAAAAGTTGGTTAGAATAACTGATTTATTTGGACGCTAGCTTGGAGTGTTTTAAGTCAGGGTTTGATCCCCAGTATTGTCATGGATTTCCACTGATCTTTGGTGTTCTGTCTCCTGGTTCAGAATAGCATTGCCATGCAACCCTAGAGAGTGTTGTTGCTTGGAATTTAGGAAATACGTGATGTTACAAAGAAGTCTCCTGGTGAAAGATCTTCAGATCTGTGTCATTTGGCAATTCTGGTCAGTTGTTTTCAGAGAGCTACTGGCACGAAATATGCAGTTTATGGGTGGCTGGTGTCAGGGTTGATATGCTTCAATATGCTTCAGAATTGATTTGCATTCATAGCCTGAACTTAATCTATTATTTCCAGAAATACAATACCCGTGTAGGAGACAAGGGAACGCAGCTTTCTGGCGGTCAGAAACAACGTATTGCTATTGCCCGAGCTCTTGTGCGTCATCCCCAAATCCTGCTACTGGATGAAGCTACTTCTGCCTTAGACACAGAAAGTGAAAAGGTAACTTAAGTTTAAACCAGGAGTCAGGAATCTAAATTCCATCATTCCCTCCCCTTTTTTTTTTTCTTACATCTTGATTATTGCTTTTACTGTCCCAGATTGAAGCCAAAAGCTGGACATATGGTGTCTTATGCAAACTACATATTTATGCTAATAATAGACAAATATTGAAGTCTTACTCCTTCCTGCAAAAAAAAAAAAAAAACCAAAAAAGTACTTTTTGCATCTGTATGGTAGTAGACAGATTGAGATTGCAATGAAGAACACATTCCTTAGCCTAGAATTCTTCAGGCTTCAACTGAAGAAGTGCTATCAAACCTGGATCAGGACACACAAACTGCAGAAGCCAGAAAGACTGAGGATGCTGCCAGATAACTTTTTTTTTTCTGTGAAACTGACAAATCTTCTTTCATAAGTTTTCTTCTTCTCCTGATGCTCTCCAGTCCTTGCTACATGTTCATGGTTAACACAATAAGTTCCAGTGAAAATTTTTAGAACACTTACTTCTTTCTTAAGCCCAAAGCTGCAGTGTTGGTACAACAGAAGTACAATCTAGCCGTAAAAAATCAACACAGAGCCCACAAAAACACTTACTATTAATGAGGCAAATGTTATATCAAATATTATAGTCTGAAAAGTTAAAACTTTTGGACTAAGTTTTTATCAATTGTAGGCATAAAAATGAGGTTTGAAGGGAAAATGCCATTAAATAATCCCATGATTCATTGTTTTCTTAATTATGTGCCAATTAGGTACATAATTGAAATTTCATCCCTTATTTTATTCTGCATTAATAAACATTAATAATAATAATAAAGAAAGCAGAGATTCTTTTTAGTATTTTGCTGCCACTACTACCTCTAAGAAAAAGATGATACATGAGACTCCCTGCAAAATCATGAGAATTAGTATGATAGCAGTTGACCCAAGAATACTGACTTGACTCCCATGTTTAATTAATCTGTCATGAAGGGGACCTATGGAGGTCCCCAGTTAAACATCTTCTTCACACAAGGGCCAATACTGAATTCAAACTTAGATTGCTTAATGCTGTGTCTGGAATTGAAAATCTCCAAGGAGATTCAGCAGACAGTCTTTTGTCCCTGTTCTAATGTTTAATTATCCTTGCAGTGAAGACTTTTTTTTATATCCAGTCAGAACATCTCCTGTTACAATTTATGACCATTTTCTCTTGTTCTCCTGCCATGCGCCTCAGTAATGAGCCTGGTTCCATCTAATCCTCTTGACTATCACAGAATCATCTGCTATAGCAGTTTTGACTCTTTGCCAACACAGGCTAATCCTAAATCAGGAAGCTCAAGCAAGATATTCCCTTTCCCTCACTCTCATGTTGCATTTTACTTCACAGCTGTCAGAAAAGTTCACCTTTTGGTTTGTTCATTGTGCAGATTGTTCAGGAAGCGCTGGATAAAGCCAGAGAAGGCCGTACCTGCATTGTGATAGCTCACCGCCTCTCCACCGTCCAAAACGCTGACAAGATTGCTGTGATACAGAACGGCAAGGTCGTGGAGCAAGGCACCCATCAGCAGCTTCTGGCTGAAAAAGGCATCTACTATTCGCTGGTCAATGTTCAAAGTGTGTAATGCAACATCTAGAATAAAGGCAGTGTCTATGAATTGCCATGGGAGCTACTTCTGTCACTGTAATTATTTCGATGTCAACAGTCAGTCTTGATACTTTTGGTTTTCTTCTTTCTTTTCATAAATCATACAAAACTAAGTAAATACGTACCAGTTTCTCAGTACTAGCTTTCATTATTCAAACAGCCTTATATGTGGCCAAAACAGTGGCCTTTTGCCCTCATGAAAGTAGAAGCATGCTAAGCCAAATGTAATTAATATTAGCTTGCTTTGAACTCTGTCAAAAATCACATTAATCAGGCATGTTTGGTAAGCAACTTAGAAACATTTTCATGCTCAGTAAAAGTAGCTTTGCTATTGTCAGAAAGAAACCTCAAGCCTTATCCTCACTGTGCCTGTGTAAGACACAGTCAGTCCTGGCCTATTAGGCTTGTTATCAACTTGTTATGAGAACTTGTAGGTCAGCTGAATTTGATTCCAGATGTCTCTGTGAAGTTTTAGTCTGGGATGACAGTAAATGTCTTGAAAACACAGGCAAAAGCTGAAAACAAGGGTCTCAGAACTGCAAGTACCTCAGTGGTGGTTGGTTACTGATCACCAAAGAGTTGCGACCTTAAGAGATGGAAAAAGACATAACACAGAAAAGAAACAGCAGATCAGAAAAAAAGCCATAACTGATGGGCGAGACAAAGCACCTGCTGCAGCCTGGGAAAGAACTATCTGCAAGTGTCCCGAAGTCCTAGGGGTCAGAGGTCAAAGACTAAGAACTCTCTGAAGACTGCAATATTTTATAAAAAGTGAAAATCCTGGATTTGGACTTGGAGGAGGGGGAAGGAAGGCATCTTCTTCATTGTTAGCATCTGTTGTTGAAGAGCTCTTGAACCCAATCGCTGAGATCACTAAGGCTCTCAAGGACTGTAGTCGTTGGTGCTAAATCCTTGATATCAGCGCTGTGACGTGGTATATTATTTGCTAATTTAGGTTGACTGTTAAGCGCCAGCTGCTTGGAATATGTAGTAATACTGATTTGTAATTATTAATAACTAAACATGAAGCAATGTATATTGTTAATGAATATTTATTCAGTAAAGTTTTGGTTTTAAGTTTAAAACTGGCCTGATTAATCAATTTTCCACAATTTCATCCTAGCAGGTTCTGATTCCCCAGGACTTATACATATGGTCTGTCTTACGTACCTCTAGGTATTTATACACACAGATCTAGATATTTATACACACATTAACTCAGTTCGTCAGTGTACTAACATCACTCTTCAGAATGTTGATTGATGCAGTCTCACGGAATCACATACCTATTTTCTTTCGTTTCTTAGGTGGAAAACCAATTTGAGTAGCAAATTTTTTTGTTTCCTATTTATCCATTACTTGATACAGTAAGATTCTTGTCCATGAGTAAGGCTATTATTCTGCATAATAATATAAATAAGTTATATTTGCAATTGCAAGAATTGAATAGATACTGTTTAACATTATAGTCTGAAGATTCAAGTGAGAATATACTTAGACTGATTTTTTGTTTTCGCTAAATTCTGGATGTCAATATTTTGTTTTTAAACTAGGATTTTCAATTTTGGATGAAACGGTTTCCAGTGATTGGATTAGTAATCATTAGATTATTTCCCCAACTTGTGTCATTTTGAAGATTCTTGATTTACCAGACAAATATATCTCTTTATGAAAATCAGGATAAAATTGTAAATATTTTACCATAGGTATCTGAAAACCACTTTTTTAAATCCTGGCCATATAGTTTAAAATATATTTCTTTTTTTTTTTTTCCCATATCCTTTTCCTCTACATTTCTAAAAAAGTATTTCCCCTCTGTTGAGATCTATGCATAAGTTTTCACAATAATTACAAATCTACTATAATTGCTTCAGGAACTATGCTGCTCACAATTACTTTCTTTTCAGAATTTTCTTTCAGAAGACTACAATGGCCATATTACTACAATTGAGCTACCACTAGATAACTCATCATGTAATTTATAGTCACAGAGCCAAAGGACAGAGAAGAACACCTCCAAAAATATGTTCTTCACCACATCTATTCATACACCTAATTGCAATGCTTTACCCAAGGGAGGGGTTGACTGAACTAGGATAATTCTGCTGTAAGGATTATTATTTTACCACATCTTTCCAAAGGGCATAACAGACCTTACTCCACAGCTCTGCCTTTTCAGTTAGCTCTGAGATATTTTTGTTCCCCTTAATGTCATAAGATACTTGTCTGAGCTCTTCCTTGTTGGCGTAGTCAGCTCCTGTCTTTGACCATAAGTACCCTAAACTCTTGATGATGGGTATGTGTTGTTATTCTGAAGCAATAGGCCTTTTTTCCACTGTCCTGTTCTTCTTTTAAGAGTCTGAAGCAGAACTTTTCAAGCAGAACTTACTGTTTTGAGGGAAGGTAGTCTAGCAGTTTTTCCACACATTTCTTGTGCCTCTTAACCCGTTACCTTTGGAACAAGTCTTTAGAGAGATGTCAGCATTGACACCATCCTGGCAATCCTAATCACTTTGCAAGCATATGCCACTGACCATGGAGAGACAGGAAGCAAGAAGGACTTAAGTCCAACAGTCTGATAGCCCTCCTGCTGAAACAACTGATCAAAATAAATGTCTCAGAAGAAAAAGAGGATTTAGGTCAAGAAAGTCTTTCTTATTACAGATTCTTATCAGGGTGCTGCTATTGCCCAGTGTTCTCCAGCATACTTACCCCTACAAGGACAATTTATTGTTCCTTATGAAACAAGCACCTTACTACTAAACCCTTCTATAATTTCTGACATAGTGCGAGAACATAAATAAACTCCATCATCCTCCCTCACCTCAAGAATGTCTGAAGGAGTATTTCTCAACAGTGCCACGTACTGTCTGCAAAGGAAGACTGTACATCAGTTCTGGATCTCTACTAGTCTCTTCTCCAGGCATTCCCTCAAAGTTCTTCCTAAACTATCCCACATCCTGGGAGCAGTTAAACAATATTCCCCCTGACACTGGCTTCCCATCAATCTTGCTTTAATGGAATCAGTTCTCCTTTCTTTCAAGTAAATCTTTTGAACTTGTTTCTTTCTTGCTGCTCTACTGGTCTATAAAAACAATATTCCTGGTAGCATTAATTTCTGTAAGGCACTAAAGATGTCATTGAAGCATTTGTTAAAGAGTAATCCTTGTAAGCGTTCACAGTACAAATAGAATAAAGTTAATCTCTTTGTCAGGGTGTATGGTCTATTTGTACATTTATAACAATTCCTCCTACTCCTCTCCCTCAAAACACAGCAGAGTGCCTATGAATACAGAGTGAAAACACTCAACTAGCAATTCTTTTGCAGAAGAAGCCACACTGTAAATGTATTTATAGACAATCTAAATAACTGTTATTATTTGGCTTCTAGACAAATAGTCTAGAACAATACAGTTTAGTCATTCATTCTTTCTGTATTTCTAAGAGAGGATGGTATCTTTTACTCTAGTTACCTTAGTGCAGTAAAATGAAAGTAAAAAGTAAGACACAAGACCAGCAGCAACTTCAAATCCTTTGCTGTGAATTTCCTGGACTGTACAGATATGTGAAGCAGAGAACAGGAAGGAAAGGTGCAGAACACACAAGGACAGCTATCTTTAGCAGTCTCTGTTTTCGTAAGGTGAGTACATTTCCTTTTGTCTTTGTGTGCTTATTCCTGCATACCTTTCATTCTAGCTGTACTCTGTTAACTAGGGACATCAGTATCATAAGCTGTTGTTGTAGAAATCTAAGACAGGACTGCACGTAAATCAAAGTGAGCATTCACACCTAAGTAATTTCTCTAAGCAAGTCCATCTTCTGCAGGGTTAACAAAGGTCTGGCCAGGGCACAGTTCATCCCATTCTAGAATTGCTGTCACTAGCAGGTCAGATTAGCAACAACCTTGTATTGTGTCTCTTCGTAAGAGGATATAAGCATGATTATCATAAATACTTATATCGTTAATGCCTTGATGCAGAGAAAATGAGTCACACCTTGTAAATGACTGCTCTACTAAAATAAGCGTCTTAGATCTTGCACTACATAATGTTTCATAATAGTAGATCCATAAACACTGACTGCAGCCTTATATTCACCAAGACAGAGGCATTTTTTACAGACATACTAGGAATTGTATGGGACTCATTTAAAATGCCCCAACATTTAAAGTCATTGATATTTTTGATAACTTAAAGAGAAATACTGCATCTATGTATATATATGTGTATATTATCTCTGTCTTACTGGATTTTATTGAAGTGTCTATGGGTAGAAATGGTATCATTCATTTGCTAAGTAAAGAAGGCAAATATGTTAAGAAATGTTTTGAATACTGCAAGCAATTTTTCTAAGAGAGAATAGCATGGTTCTTACATCATTTAACAATCAGGAATAGTTTTATTGCTATGTTAATTCTGATTTTCTTCTCAAATCACAGACAAAAAATAGGTAAGAGAATAACTTGATTAATCTAAGAAAAAAATTAAGTTCATGGTATGTAAGATATTAAAATGAAGCCATGTTGAGAAGGAAGGAATGTATACCTATCTAACACAGTAGCTCTCACAGTAGTTCCCACTTGCTTTTAAAGTGTCCTTAATGAGGTCAGTTTTATTTACAGCAATATATAAAAGAAGTCAGGGCAGAACTTAGAAAGAATGAAGCTACTATAGGTGTGAAGTGACCAGCACTGTCTACTCTCTTTACCATTAAGGCTCCAATGAGCTGTTCAATTAATGCTGGCATCACAGCTTTTTCTTTCTAGGCATTCTTGTCTTCCTCCGAGATTAATTTCTTCTTGCCTTCACTTTTACACATTTTGTACTATTTCATTTTGGATTAATCAGTGTGCCTGCTTGTTGCACAAACTCTTCAATCATTCCTTGATATGTCCATATTTCATAGAATTGCAAAACAATACATAATTTCCACATTGTGCAATAAAAAACCACATTCCATATATGCACACATTCCAAGGGATGGGTAGAAGGTGGCACTATGGAATTATGGCATGCTTCTCCATTCATAAAGTGAATTTCTAATCTGAATTAAGTTTCCTCACAATTTTCTTTTCGGTAGATCTGCAGAAGATCTATCTCCACATATCTGTCTGTTCTTCAATGTAAAACAAGGTGAGTTTTTAAAGATGAGAGTTATTTACATATCTGCTAAATCAGAAACAGCTCAGACATTACTCTTCATGCATGCTAGAGTTGAGAATTACAGTTCAGGATGCTAATACTTCCCTGTTCAGCTTGTTAAGGGTTCATTCAAGGAAACATACAGCAATCTAGCTTTGCAGATGTTTATAATTTTCTTTCCTGCAATTTACTGAGGAGCTTGATAAATAATCAGAAACTTCGTTTCTCACTTGGCTGTCATTTTGAGACATTTGAAATATTTTTCTTGAAGACTTAATTATTCCTTCTAACTCTTTTTTCCCCATTATTGCCTATGAGACTTTAATGAGAGAAAAAATAAATGTGATTTCCATCTAAGAATCTTACATTGATAAAATTTCAAAATATCCTTCAAAATTTCCCTAGAATTACTCATGAAAAAAAGTGAAAAGCTAGGAGGAATTTCTGTGTCTGAGCTTTAACACCAGTTTCCTTTAAGTTTGTGATGAAAATTGTGTGTTTTCTTCCTTATCACCCAGTACTATATGCAAAAAAAATTTCTTTCTGTGGCTGTGCCTTTAATTTGCCACATGATGGCCTCATTAGTTCAGAAAATGGCTACATTGATCTGCTCTGTCTTTTTACTTTTTTTTACTCCTTTTTGTATATCTTGTTCAATTCAGTATATGCAGTATCCTGTCTAATCCAAAGAGCAATACTTTTATGAGCTGCTGGTTACTGTCCAAGATACCCACTCTCTTTCCTGCCTAAGGGAACAGCATGGTACAGTCATACCTGACAGTATTCCTACAATGCCTTCTGAAGTCAGAGTTCTTAAGACCTAGACTAAGGCAGTAGATAATAACCTCTCATCCCAGCTTGTGCTATGTCAAGCAGTCCTACTGGAGGCAACAAATGATGGTAGATAATGTTTACCTTTGCATTTAAATCAAAGGCCTTTCATTTATTTCTTCCCGATTTAATCATATTTGTCTCAAAACCTGTTAAAGTAGAAGGATAAGAAAGAATCTTCCCATGTATTAAAATTACTTCGTAGTATTACAAGAGCAAAGAGGTTGTCATTTATTCTGGGTAATTTGATTCCAGATATAGAGTCTGAGTGCTATTTTTCTAATTGAGCTAATTCTTTAAGAGATATTACATTCAACACCACTATCATTCTATATTGCCCCATAAATTTTAAACAGATATAGAAATTTACAAAATAGAGTATTAAAATACTACAGTTATGTTAAAGTGAAACTCTTTACCTGTGAGACAACAGGCATCTTACCACCAATATCAGCATTTTATACTAGGTGAATTTAGTATTTCCTGTTAATAGAAGATAAGCATATTACATAATTTCTTGATTTTGCCATTATGGACAGAAAAGTCAATGTTTCATTCAATGTAATATACCGTACACTTTAAAATAGATGTACAACACACTTTCATATTATCTAAATTAAAATAATACTTTTAAAATAATTTAATTCTCTAACTGGTTAAACTGGCTGCAGTGAGGACACAGAGATGGTTTATTGCTTTACACTGAGGAAAAGTCTCTTTCTAGAATGAGATTTCTTCCCAAGAAGAAATATCTGGTGAGTATAATGACAGGTATCACAAAGAAAAATTGTTCTGAGAATATGATCTTATCCAAGAAAAAAAAAAAAGTTAATATAACTACGCAATTTAAAACTTCAGGTCCCAGCTGAGTGGAAATGTACATCAGTTCATTTAGTAAATAGTTTTGTGTTTGAGACATTTCTGAGAAGCCTCATGGAGCACTAACACAGCCTTCTCTGGCTGCTCCTCCACATCCAGGCTTAGGAGTTTTTGTTGTGTTGCTGCTTATGCAGCTGATCACTGGTCATGGTAGAATTCTCGTACTATTACTTTCAAATATCAGAATAGCAGCTGCAGTCCACCTGCCCATAACCCCCTATCTGTCTCCTTCCTGTGGATATGGCAAATCATTATTAGTGTGTATTTACCTCAGGATTCTCACACTGTGTCCAAAAGCAAAGCATCACAGAATTCGTGCCACTAAAAGGAACTTCTCTATCATACTAAGTCAACAAAAATTTTCAACTATTATTTTTATCCACACATTTTGTTTCTAAATACTGGTGTGGTCTCACCTTGAATATTGTGGCAGTTTTGGGCACCACAAGATAAGAAAGATATTAAGCTATTAAAGTATGTTCAAAGGAGGGCAACAAAGACGATGGAGTGCTTGAGGGGAAGCCATATGAGGAGCGACTGAAGGCACTTGGTCTGTTCAGCCTGGAGAAGAGGAGACTGAGGGGAGATCTCATTGCAGTTACAACTTCCTTGTGAGGGGGAGAGGAGGGACAGGCACTGATCTCTTCTTTGTAGTGACCAGTGACAGGACCTGAGGGAATGGCCTGAAGTTGTGTCAGGGAAGTTTAGGTTTGATCTTAGAAAAAGATTCTGTAGCTACTCAAAGCATATTGCAACTGTTAAGCTTCCCACACCGGTAAGAAATATTATTCCTGTTTCAGGGGGAATCATTTCAATATTTTCAAGTGGCTTTGCCTACTGACTTTAGTTTCAGAGATGATAAACAACTTACAAACTGTCTAGTTACTTGGGTGCCAACCAATACATTGAGGTTACATATTTTAGGCAACTGACTATAATTTTTATCCATTTATCATTACAGTAAGTCATTAAATCAGTCATCTTAAAAAGTCCATATTAGAGAATTCACATATTAAACAGACATTTGAATAGTATGATAATTTTTTTCTCAAATTACAGGTTTTCTATGTTTATGGAGGTAGCTTTAATATACTGTTTGGTCATAGCAAATTCCTTAGCTTTACCTTATTATCTTAATTTCATTTGACTAGGAAATCCATTTACTATGCACAGTTGTTCTTCAGCTAGAGCTATCTGAAAACTGATGTGGGCTTTTCTAAGTTTCATCAAGAAGAAGGATCAAAGGAGCCAATTCCTCCTAAAATGTTCATTATTTTGAGGGTGGATGAACACTGGAACAGGTTGCTTAGAGAGATTGTGGAGTCTACACTGATAACTAGATTAGTCATGGCCCCAAATATCTTGAGCTGGGATTTGGACTAGACAATCTCCAGAGGTGCCCATGTGTCAGGACACCTTGTTCTCCTCCCATAACAGTGCTCATGCCTTTTGCTCAGTATGTGTTCCTGCTCTTACTCTTCATCCTTATCCACATCTTTCACTTCTCAGTGTCCCCCTGCACTCTCCAGCTCTCATTTTGCCACCTGCCAGCCTTGAAACCTGGTTTCTCTTCTTCCTGCCACAGCTTTTCTGTTCATCCTTTTTCCTTTTCTCTGATGCTTTCCTTCCTCTGTGAGTAGGTAACAACCACGAGAGGGTCAGGCACAGTCCAATGCACAAATGGCTGCCACATGTCTGGTTCTGAGGGAGGTCCTGGGAGAGGGATCTCTCTCAGCTGTTTGTTGTTGGTTTTTTTTAGTGATGTTTCCAAAACTAAAGAAGGAATAGGATGAAAATTGCAATGTTCATTCAGACAGTGGCTACCTTTTTCACTACGTTTATAGTTGTTTTTACAAAAGGCTGGAAATTTACATTTGTGATCCTGGCACTCTGTCCTGTTCTGGAATTCTCATCATCTCTCTGTGCAAAGGTAGGGAGAAAAACATGAGTTTTCAGTAAACTGGTAAGCTATATCTTCTCTAATCCCATTTGGTGTCAGTCTGTCTCTTAGTGAATTTAGACCTTGCCCACATATGGAAAGGTGTGAGTAGGTGCACAATGACAGCGGTACAGATGAAGTGCTGTGCCTGCACCACAGACTCAGCTACGCTGCTGCAAAGTTTATGTAATTATAAAACACCCTCATATAAATAGTTAAATAAGAAGTACCTATGTCTTTTCCACAAGTACTGTCAGTAAAAATAAATAAATACTGGAATGAAGTAAAACAGTACAGCTGCAGTTGTCAGAGGGATCTTTGTCAGCTCCCCTGACCATCCATAGTGAAGAAAGTAGAGAATAACTGCAAATCCAACCTCATTTTTTGGCTGAAGTTAATGCATGTTTTTCTAGCTCATGTATTTTATGCAAGCCAAGCATTGTCATGATGTCCTTCTTTAAATTTCTGCCTTATAAGTTAAATTTGGGTTCTTTTGTAAGTCCTTACAAATGAACAAAGCAGATAGGAAATTCAGTGCAACACAGTAAGAATTTGTAGACATCAGAACAGTGTTTGAGCTTCTTCTCGTTTTGTTTAAATGGGAGAGTTAAAATATTTTGTTTGTACACGGAAAATTTCTGCATTCACTAACAAAGAGCTAACTGCATGTGCAAAAGCAGATGTTAAAGAGGAAGTTCTGTCAGCAGTTCAAACTGTGGTAGCATTTGGAGGACAGAGAAAAGGAAAGGTGAGAATAAAGTTTCCATATGTTGGCTGTTCTTATAGCAGTGGCTAAAGAGTTTTTGCTTTTTATATATATTTTTACTGCTGATTTTTTTCTTTTCACTTATTTTTATTATTTTAAAACAGTATCACAAAACATGCAGAGATGCAGTCCCTTTCTTGACAAGAATATGGTCTTACAGGCTTCATAAACCCAGCAAGAGTTTTAAGCCAAAAAGACAGGCAATGGCAACAAAACCTCAATTTTAGCACTGCGGTCACAAACCAAGGTCATGTATTATGCTATGGAAAATCACCCTTGACACCTTTTTGTTCTTTTATCTAAGTATATTATATAAATAATATATAAATAATATGTAAATATAACCAGCTTGACAGTAAAAACTAGCAGTTTTTCAACTCAAAATTCAATAACAGTTGTGTCAACCACAGAAACACATACCATCCCCTGACCTGCACTTCCCTTTATGCTTCAGCTGCCATTGTTACCTGGCAGCTAAAGAAGACCTTTGAGTGTCTCCACCTGGCTTTCCAGTTCACCACAGCATCTTTCTCTGGTCACCCAGTGCTATTCACTACCATCATAGCTCTCATCATCCTTTTCCTACTCACCTTCAAGGCACTGTTTGCCAGTCACTTCCTACCTTGAGTGCACTAAATGTTATGTAGATATTTCCTCATGGCTCAGAAGTGGGAAGGACCTTACTGAGACCAGAGACTGTTACTGTAGAAAACAAATGTATTATTTAATCCCCCTCCTTCATCCTAAAACCAGGTGGGCTTTTTAACTCCACTGCTCCAGGAAGGATATTCCGCTTGTTTGAAGATTTAACATCTCTATCCAACAAAATAGATACACAGTTCCTATATATTAATTTCTTCCTGTTCCAGCACTGAGCCTTTGATTAAGTAATTCCCTCCTGTAGGTTTACTTTCCTGTGCTTTTTATAGAAATAAATCATAGACTCACTCAGATGAGGTTTTGCTAGGCCAGACGAATTATTTTAGTTTTCTCATGCAATATAAGTTTGCCATTTCACTGGTAATATTTTTCTTAAATTTTGTCATATTGTATTTTACAAAGTTATGGTTTATCTTCTCTTACTATTACTGCCCAGTATTATGTATCTAATTCTGTGAGACATTCTGGTATTCCTTTGTCCTGCTCCTCTCACTAGTTCTCTGTACTGATGCTCTCAGTTTTGTATCTAAAAAATTTAATTATCGTAAGTATTGTTTGCATACCCAGTCAGTAATTTCAGTAAAAACAATGAATTCCCAGACTGACCGAAGAATTAAAGTTGGCAACTCCCTTGGGTGTACTCCCTGCCAAACTCTGCTGTCTTCCTTCAAACTGTTTTTTACCTTACTGTTCTTTTGCGGGTTTTCTTGTACTGAAAGTTGAGGCTGAACTAGAGTTTCAAAGCCATCCCTGGTGCAGTTATCATCTCAATGCTTTTTAATTTCTAACACCCATGAAATGAAAAACCCTTGTTGCAGACCTTTTCTGTGCATGTTCATCTGTAATCACATTAACATAAAATTGCTCAGTATATCACAAGATGAAAGGCAGTCATTACATTTTCTTCTACTCTTAGCAAGAACTTTCTTGGGCTTGGATTACTGTGTAGAAAAATATTTTATACATCTTCAATATTTTTCATGGGAAATTTTTGAATATACACAATGAAAGAAAAGGTAATTTCCAGTACGTTCTGGGGGTTTTTTTGGGTTTGTTTTTTTTCCTTTCAGATACCAAAAAACCAGAAGATGTCTAACTCATTGCTATCAAACAGGCTATTTCAGCCAACATTTCTATGGGTATTGCTTTCTTTTTTGATGTATGCATCGTATGCCTTGGCCTTCTTTGATAGTTTCCAACTTTTATACAAGTCACAATCCTAAAATTCTTCTTATTGATGAGGTAATATCAGCTTTGGACAGTGAGAGTGAATCAGTTGTGAAGACACACCAGACAAGGTCAGTATTAATCAGCACTGAAGGGTGTTTGTAAGTGCCCATGGAATTCAGTTAATGCTCTTATGGGTTAGGACTGAACTGTAGCTGAAGTCCCCAAACAAGCTTTAGTCTTCAGAGCACTGGAAAGCTCAGCTTGTGCTAAGAGCTAAATATTCCCAAGCATGTAGGCTATGCTCTTATTAACACCCAGCAAAGTAATGAAAAAACAACTCGAGGGTGTCTTCAAGAGCAGCTGTTGCATCTTGACTACCGTCTAGACATAGTTTATAAACCACACAGACAACTGAAAACAGTAGCTAATCCTGTATTCCTTGTTGTCTGCTCTAAGCAAGCCTACAAACCATTTACAAAGCAGTTTCACCTATTCCTCAGTCTGAATCAATCATGTTTGTTGTTTTTTTTCCTCACCTCTGTTTCTTTCTCTTATTATGCCTCTATACTTGTGCTCTGAATGAAAACAAATTCCCACCATTACAAAAACCATTTGCAGCAATGATCACAGTTTTTCTATGAACAATATCTACAGAAAACATTTTTCTGGCGTGTGCTATTCTGTCCCAGAAGTACTTAATCTACCTTCTCATCATCAAAGATCTTTTAGTCCCTAAGACTTACTTGGACACCTACCTGCCACTAATTTCAGGAAGTCCTTGTCCACTACTTCTAACTCCTGATAATTCACAGTACTCTGTGACACTGCGCTAGTTGTCACACACAGGCACCTTTCTCCCAACCTGTCAAGTGAATCCAGAGACAGGAGGACAGAGAGCTGCTGGTTGAGACATATTTGATGGGATTCCCAACTAAGTGCTGCAATATAAAACATATACAGCTAGTTTAAACAAGTTACTTAGCCTCTCACCCCCCACACACATGGCTTTAAAATATGCCATATGGTGAGACGAATCTTCCAGTTGACATTTTTGGCAGAGCATGCCAGAAAGACTTGCTCAGACTAGACTATCTTTGATTGCTGATGTTAAGCAAGAGAGAGCTAAGCTGTTGTGTGTCAAGCATTTATTTGTCCTCCTCTTGCCTAATTTTGCTTTTCCCAGCTATGCTGAGTGTGTTCCTCCATAGAAGATTTACATCCAGTGTAGATTAGCCCACTTTTCCCTTCAGGGTTTACCAACCTCTGATGAACCTCTGTATACTGTTTATGTGAAAGGGGCATTCTCCTTTTTATAATGAAGGACCTTAACTTGATTTTCTTCTACATTTTGATGTGATTTTAAAATTTTAATATAATTTCAAACATAGTGAAGTTTTCAGTCTGTACTATTGATCTAACTGGAATGAATTGCTCCAAAAGGTATTTCCAGCTTTGCAGTGTTTTCTCTGTGAAAAAGTTCCAGTAGAAAAAAGCTTCCCCAAAGAGTGATAAATTTCAGAGTAATAAAAATTCATATCAAGCAAAATGTTCAAGTTTAATTCAAAGTTGTGAATTACAGGAATTCTGAGCAAAAAAAAAAAACTTTCTTTAAAAATGTGACATTAAAAATAAAGTCTATGAGAAGGTATAAATGTTGTCACAAAAATGTTCTGGAGCTCATTGCTTCTCAGACTACTTTTCCAAATCATAGTATTACAAAAACCACTCAGATTGCAGGTGACCATCTAGTCCAATCCCAGCTGAATGCAGGATGGACTCTGATGTCGGTGCAGGGTGCTTGGGGCTGTGTGCTGTTGGGTTTGGAATACCTCCAAAGATGGAGACTCCACACCCTCAATTCATCTGCTCCAGTGCCTCCCACCCTCATTGTGAAAACACACTTTTTTATGCAAGTACTTTTGCAAATCAACAGCCTCTTAAGTGACTCAGACTCCTGAAGTTCTTTCATTCAGACATGGCTTACCTTGAATATTCTTATTATCTCCCACGCTCTCTCCTGAATTTCTCAAGCAGTTTCTCTCAGGCCTTAACTTTGAAACAGCTGGAAGTTTTACACCTATTCTTCTTGGCTCCCTCCATATATTGAAAGTCCCTCTCACTGGCTTTCTGATTCTCTTTTACTTCAGGGTTCTTTTATTTAATGTTTGAATTTTAAAGACACTTTCTGGTGGGTCCCTTCAGTTAACTTAGTTAATTCTCTTGTATCTTTTCAGAACAATTTAACATACACACACACAAAAATCTCTGTGGTTAAAACACACACACACACACTCATATATATACAGACATGCCCCTTATGAGTGTTAGTGTAATGGCAAGTTTTTCACTGAATGTAGAGAAGACTTAATGAAACTGAGTAATTTATTGGGCTTTGTAAAATTACTCAGTTTTTAATCAATCTTCCTTCTACCTGACAGGTATTGTAGCTTTTATTCAGAACTGATTATCATTTGAAAGTGCAGGATAAGATAGAATCGTGTAATCAAAGTTGGTTTGAAGGGACCTCAAAGATCATCTATTTCCAACCCCCCTGCCACGAGCATGGAAACCTTTCACTAGACCAGGTTACTCAAAGCCACATCCAACCTGGCCTTGAACATTTCCAGGCACGGGGCATCCACAACTTCCCTGGACAACCTGTTCCAGCGCCTCACCACCCACGCAGATTTTCTTCCTATTACCTAAACATACCTTCTTTCAGTTTAAAACTGTTACCTTTCATCCCACCACTACATTCCCTAATAAAAAGTCCCTCCCCATCTTTCCTGTACCTCCTTTAGATACTGGAGGCTGCAGTAAGGTCTCCCTGGAGGCTTCTCTTCTCCAGGCTTAGCAGACCCAACTCTCTCAGTCTGTCTTCATAGGAGAGGTGATCCAGCCCTCTGATCATCTTCATGGCTCTCCTCTGGATTCTCTCCAACAGGTCTGCATCCTTCTCTGGGGCCCTAGAGCTGGATGCGGTACTCCAGGTGGGGTGTCGCAAGAATGGAGTAGAGGGGGAAAATCACCTCCCTCAACCTGCTGGATACGCTTCCTGTGATGCAGCCCAGCACATGGTTGGCTCTCTGGGCTGCAAGCATACACTGCTGGATCATTTTAAGTTTCTCATCAGCCAACACTCCCAAGTCCTTCTCTGAAAGGCTGCTCTCAATCTCTGCTCAGCCCTTATTTGTGCTGAGTTACCTCAGTGCCGGTGCAGGACCTTGAATTTGGCCTTGTTGAATTTCATGAGGTTTGCATGGACTCAATTCCCAAGCCAGTCAAGGTCCCTCTGGATGGCTGTAAACAACTTTTAGCATCATTCTGTGTCTCCCTTCACAGGCATCAGGAATTGGGGATCAGTTAGAGGAAGAGGGTAATATACCATCTGTCTCAAGAGAAGCACAGAAACAATCAATACTGACTGGACAAAACCCACAGTCTATTCAGAAATGCAAAAAAAAGGTTCAGAATACATCATCATGAACTTAATATAAAATCTGTTCAGCTTGTGTCTCTGTATTCTTACCTATGTGTCCTTTCCATATCTAATGGGATAAGGAAGGAACTGGATAAGAAAGGAACACAGTCCCACTTGAGAGGGAGTAACTTTTGAATAAAGTGTGTGAAGGCATCCTATGTGTTTGGTTAAGGAGTCACTGATAATATCCCACAGCAGTTCTGTGGAAACGTCTTTTCCTCTGAAGCCAAAATTAATTGCTTGTTGCAATATTTAAAATAGCTTGAGTAATATTATGAAACAAAATTATTTGCATGTGGGAATAGCCTAAGCAGCAAGTTAATTCATTTAATTATAGAACAAAACCAAAAGCATGTAATTAGGCATACAACTCAAATAACACACCATCAGTAGAGAATAATAACTATTTTTGTCTAATGTTTTGATATCTGTTGTCTAAAATGTCTATGTTAGCAAACAGATTCCTGAAAATTAAGATATAATTATCAAGCTCTCTAAGGACTTAAACTTGGAAGAGATCATATTCAGCAACAAGTAAAGAACTGTTCTTTTAACACTAAATACCATCAAATGCAAAAGGTGGTTTAAATTCTCAACTTCTTTCTCTGTATAGTCTCATGAAGGGTAAGTGGGATTTGTGACTAATCCTTTCAGGGAAAGGCAGAAACTGTTATCACTGGAAGTAATGGGATCTTTATATAGCATTCATTGGTTTTTTCTTCTTCTTTTGTGGTATTAATACTGGGTACTGAGTAATAGTAAGAATTTCTGCAGTTATTTAGTGTGTTTTTTAAAGATCAGGTATAGTGAGGTTTTCCAACAAGGAATAAGGAGCACATTATAAAGAATACACATGTCACTCATTTCCCTTTATTAATGTATTGAATGTATCCTGATGCAATCCTTTTATTTTAGAATAAAATTGTGCTTCCAGTTTAATTTTTGAAAATTATGAAATTGGATAAAACTGAATGGCTGTACTTTGTTATTGAATATTTTTATATGATTATTGATAGAGCCTTGCAATCTAGATTTTTCAGTCATCATAAGGGTGAGTATAAAACAAAGAAGCAATTGTGTGCTTTACTTTTTATCACTGTTTCCCAATGACCTTCATGATGAACCAATAAAATTATACTTATTTTTAAATATGCCCTGCAAAAGTGAGCATTGGGCAAAGCTCCTTGCTATGGAGGATGCAAAATGTCTGCTCAGTGTCTCACAGAGCAGCAACGCAAATTGCACATCCTCAACCAGATCAGCTCACAAATGCTGATGGAGGAGAGGTTCTCCCTTGAACTCCCTGAATCTGCTTCAGCCTTACCCCTTTAGAGCAGGCAGTGCGTCAGCAGGAGCAGTGACCACCCAAGAACCTTCTGTTGTTCCCCCAAAAGGCCTGTGAACCTGAAAGATGAGCCTTACTCTGTCTTGCCCACATGAGCTGAACCTTTCAGAAGATATAAAGTGACACAAGGCAATGCAAAAGCAACAAGGGTTATGTGAGAAAACTCTTGTGAGTAGACTCTTCATTATAAAGAGAATTTCTGTAAAAACCTCCATTTATGGTGATAGAAAATGAATTTACCTTCTCAAGAGACTGATATTTTGTATATACTGGTAAGAATTTTGTAGCATTTTGTACTTTGTTGAAAAGGTAATAATATTTATACAGTGTGGGGTATTATTAAGGTTCTGAAAGTGTGGAAGAGAGACAAACTGAGTGTGACAGTGTATATATGCCTTTGTGGCCTTAAGTATCCATACGGCATATGTCACTCACATGCCATACCAAAGAAAAACACAGGACCATGTTACTTGCATGAATGGTAGAAGTTAATCATCTTATCTATCTGCTACAGGAATCTGAATCAGTTTAGTAACAAATAGAGCCCTGGAAGCTGAACCTCAGATTCATGTTTTAACTGTTTTAGGATGAGTCCTGTTTACTCATGTTTTTCAATCTGACACCACAAACTGAGGAAAAGCTAAAAATGAGAACAGAGCAACATCTGCATTTACTGGAGCATTTTTTACAAACAGTTGAGTTGTAGTATATGACATGAAAGACATTTAAATAGCCTGTCTTAAATTTTTTATACTCATTCATGAGGTGTTACCTTCCAAAGAAGTACTGGATTCTGCACCTGGGACAAGGCAACCCTGGCTGTGTGTATAGACTGGGGAATGAGATGCTGGAAAGCAGTGCCATGGAAAGGGCCCCGGGGCCCTGGTCATTGGTAAGTTGAATATGAGCCAGCAGTGCCCTGGCAGCCAGGAGGGCCAACCGTGTCCTGGGAGCATCAGGCAAAGCATCACCAGCTGGGTGAGGGAGGGGATTGTCCCGCTCTGCTCTGCATTCGGACGGTCCCACCTTGAATCCTGTGTTTTTACACAGGTAAGTTTTTGTTACTGCAATTTTTCATGTTTTTTGAGGCACTGTATCTCAACTGTGCAGTTCTCAGCAGCTCCGTCTTAAGCAGTACACAACAAAAACTATGAAGAACTTTCACTATCAGACAGGTTCAAAATATGAGAAGAGGTTTAGAATTTTCTCTGTGTCTGTCTCCTTCACTTCATTCCTGCCTAGTCTGACCCTGCATGGCCCTGGCCCAGGAGCGAGAGATTCAACAGTATGTCTTTGTGCACACTGAGTCTTGCTATAGTCAGTGAATATCTGTGCAGGTTCAGAGGCTTCCTCTAGAAAATAACCAGCAGCACTGCAGTTTTTTGACTATAAGGTTCTTAGAGAGTGGGAAAATTCTGGTATTTGTACAGTGCCTGAAACAAGTATAGGGTCTTACAACATCTTCATAAATTATTTGCATGCAGGACTGGAAGTTTGCAGACACAAAACTGGGAGGACCTGTTGACTCCCTTGAAGGCAGGGAGGCCCTATAGAGAGACCTCGACAAATTAGATGACTGGGTAATCACCAACCATAGGAAATTCAACAAGGGAAAGTGCCGGTCTCTGCCCCTGGGATGAGGCAACCCTGATTGTTTGTAAAAACTGAGTAATGAGATGCTGGAAAGCAGCGCATGGAAAGGGACCTGGGGGTCCTGGTTGATGGCAATTTGAATATGAGCCAGCAGTGCCCTGGGAGCCAGGAGGGCCAACCTTGGGCACATCAGGCAAAGCATCGCCAGCCTGGTGAGGGAGGAGATTGTCCCGCTCTGCTCTGCACTGGGGTGGCCTCACCTTGAATACTGTGTGCAGTTTTGGGCACCACAAGATAAGAAAGATATTAAGCTATTAAAGTGTGTTCAAAGGAGGGCAACAAAGATGGTGAAGGGTCTTGAGGGGAAGCTGTATGAGGAGCAACTGAGGGCACTTGGTCTGTTCAGCCTGGAGGAGACTGAGGGGAGATCTCATTGCAGTTACAGCTTCCTTGCGAGGGGAAGAGGAAGAGGATCAGAGGCACTGATCTCTTCTCTGTGGTGACCAGTGACAGAACCCAAGGCAATGGCCTGAAGTTGTGTCAGGGGAGGTTTAGGTTGAATCTTAGAAAGAGGTTCTTTACCCAGAGGGTGGTTGGGCACTAGAACAGGCTCCCCAGGGAAGTGGTCACAGCACCAATCCTGACAGAGTTCAAGAAGCATTTGGATGATACTCTCGGGCACATGGTGTGACTCTTGAGGATGGTCCTGTGCAAGGCTAAAGGTTGGACTTGATGATCTTTGTGGGTCCCTTCCAACTCAGCATATTCTATGAGTCTGTGATTTGTGATAGCACCAAGCCTGTTACTCTGAACTAACTAGTGTCTGTTTGAGATCAGGTTGGTTAAAAAGTTCCTGTAATTAAAACACCTGAAAACTGTTTTTTAAGAAACAAGTGTATATCCTGTAGCAATGTCTTATTCTTTCCTCTACCTTATAGGTGCTAAATTTAGGTTTTAAAAAGCTTGGATTACCTCAAATACAGCTAGAATACTTTTTACTTGATAATAATATTTTTAATATTGTATGCAGATAGTCACTTTATTTATCTGAAAAAGATAAAAAATGTGATTAGGTAATAAAAAAGCTTTTTCTTTTTTCCTCAAACAAGATATCACATTAGGCAAAGCTGACAAAATCCTTCCAATGAGGCTTCAATCCATAGTATTTAAAGGAACTATGAGACAGGTAAAAGCATTATTATTTAGTTTCCTGGTGCTTTAAAAATGCTTGTTTTGTTACATCCCATAAATCGCCTTTGTGTTTATTTAAGGAGTCATGCTACAATCATATCCATAAGATGACACACTGATTTCTTTAGCTTAGTTTAGAAACTGACTATACTAAACCTTCATAACAGGTCCAGGTAGATATTTTAAATGGCTTTAAAACCTTGTTATGGATGTAGCTATTGGTAGTCAAGTGTAAGAAAGCTCAAAGTAATTGGCAGTGTTTGTTTAGCTTTTTTAAAGCACCTTTGGACTGAGGACCAGAGAAAGCCGGCTGTGCTCTAAGAGACTGAATCTGAAATTCAGATCAGCTTCATGGACAGCTAACTCCATGTATGGACTAGGATCCACACATAATTACTAAGACCTGCATATCTGACTAACTGCACTCACTAAACTCGTGGCTGCTCCTCTGTAGCAGGCACAGAGCCAAAGACAGCCGTGGTAGGGATCAGGTCCAGGAGCAGGGCTCTGAAGTAGATTCAGCAACAAAATTAAATCATTTTTTAAAATAATCAGCCTGAAATCCAAGCACAACAGTCTCTAGTTGCTAAGCAGTGAGTAGGACAGCAAGGCTTCTAACTGCATGTGTAACCAGCCTTATCAACATCATTTGAGGGTTGCCATTAACTGCTTCCTGGAGCTGGTGCAGTGGTGAGCTGCTCAGCATCCCTACTATGCTACAGTGTGTGAAAGATCTCAGTGAAAACTGGTAAGCCCTACCTGGTAGGAACAGCCTGCACTGATACCTGCCCTGGAGACTTGACAGCAGTTTGTACTTTAGCACAGCTAGAACTAATTCAGATATTTTCCCCCTTTTGTTGCCACTCCTACCCTTATTAGTTGATATGCTTACAAGTATCTTTTTAAATTCATCAGGTATTTTATGGAAATGTTGGTGTTCAGTGTCTTATTATCAAACCTCAGTGTAAATTCAATCCTTCCCTGAATTTCTACTAAATTTTACTCTCACCGGACCCAGCCGTAGGCATGCATGTGTTCCCTGAAGTAGTAGAAAGGAGAGCAATGTGAGACTAGACACATCACTCCCTTGTCATTCACTCACTACAGACAGTGGTCTATCCCACCACTGGGATGATAATCTGATATATCTGTAAATCTGGGATCAAAGAGGTTTTCCAAACATGCACAGCCTCACCACCTATTGAGTCCATGCAGCTGAGTGACATTTTCCTGGTCTCCACAGAGGGTTGTTTCCTCCTTGAGAAGCTCCTAGAGCCAACCTGGGCCACATGAGCTTCACTTCTGTTCACTTCTGGGGACCACTGAAAAGGGCTTACAGAAAGCCCCTTCTTTCTGGTTTATATAGGAAGGCATTGTAGGTCACCTCCTTGGAAATTAAGTCCCATGAGACTTCCAGGAGGAAAGTGAGATCTCTCATACCATGTTGAATCTCAACAGATCCCTGCAGGAAGGGCTTGAAAAGACCCACCTGTGACAGTGGGACCTGTGAGAGTTTTGTGTATTAGCATCAACACACACTGTTGTTCTCCACATCATGTAAAACTAAAGCAGCCTGCTGGCTATGTTAGTCTAGAGCCAAATTGAAACTGTTTGTTTTACATGTTTTTTATTACCATATTAAGAATACTTTGCTGCACTTAGAAATAGTCACGCTCAATAAAACCCCAACAAATCAAAATGTAGTATGTTTGTTGATGTCTACGGATTGGGCACGTGTACACTAATGGTAGGAAACACAAAAACTCCTACAAGACCCTGATGCGTATTTTTTACACAAAAATACTGTACTGTTGATAAAATACAGCTATCTATAAAGTAATACAAATACTTATATTTTTTAATGGTTGTGACCTTTAATTTTTGATATTTGGCAAATGTGGAAGAAAGATAGACTGAATATTTTATTTTTGCTTCCTGGGTTTAAATAAGAAAAATGTTTTGTATTTAACTCAGACATTTTAGTTTTCAAGGATGTGTTTTAAAGTTACTGGTTCTTCTGTCCAATTAATCTGAACTGCTAATAAGATACAAAAGTGTATGATGGACAATATTTTTTCCCTTTAAAAATAGTATCTTCCAGATGAGGAAGAGGTAGTGTGTATAATCTCCCAGCACTGCACACTATTTCACATATGTGTTCTCAGACACCACAGAGTTTTTGCAGCAACACTCAGACTTCTGAAACACTTTACAGCAGATACAGATTTAAAAGTACTTGTAACTGACAAAGAATGAAGATTTATCTCTGGTTTTATGAGAAAGTATATTGTTTAGTAGTCTTTGCAGATGCATGTTATACATCCAAGTAGTTGCCCCTAAACAGCAGCTTCCTCAGCATTGTTATTTAGTGAACATCTGATGATGAAAACCTGTTACATTCAAAAGCAAAAACTTCTTGTAAAGATACATTTAATATGAAATAATGTGGTAGTGTTTTTGCCATTGCAAAAAGGATGTACAGATTCTTAGGTTTATTTTTGTGTTCTCACATCTTTATTAAACTTTTAGATCTATTGCATTTACTGTTACGTGTAAAGAAAACCATATCATGTGTGTCATCCTGTTGCAATTTGAAGCAATTAAGTTCTCTTATGTAGCCTAATTAGGTAATGTGTAGACTAAAGCTTTTGTATGAATTAATAATTTATTAAATTTGTATTTATTACATATTTCAGTATCATAAAGATTTAATATCATACTAGTAGGTGGGATATGTGTTTTATATTATAATTTTGCTTTTAGATCATATTAATGTTCAATCCTAGTATTGTCCTAGTATCACTAATATAAATGAATCATCCAAGGGGTCTGTTTATCTAAACTTATTTATTCAGCCTGCTTAGATGTCTAGACAGCACTGTGTTTCCATGCTAAATGTTGCAAATATTACAAGTAGTAATAACATGCATAATTGTATGCCTCAAAATGGGGACTGCTGTGTTTGCAGCACTCTGTCTCCTCACATGCTTAAAGATAAAAGTGGTCAGAGAGGAAAAAACTGTCATCTCAGACTCCAAGTTAGGAAATGTCACGTTTTGGGACCTGGTAAATTCTAAGTCATGTTTCTACGTATAAAAACCATGAGATTTATGAAATGTCGTTGTGTTTTCTTGGGCAAAATTCAAGAACAAGGACTGTAAGTCTGAGTGAATACATGGAAGAGGAGGAATACTAGATAAGATACAGAAGGCTTGAGGGAATCATCTGTACAATAAACGTTTTTTCAAAAGACAAAGCATCCAATTTACAGAATATTTAGACAAAATTAAGCATTTTCAGATGGCCTCTAGTTAATAAATCTCAATTGTCTAGGTATCAAATATTTTCCATCCAGTTTTCATATAAACCAGAGTAATTTACAACAGCTTCATTCATTTCCAGGGTACAGGTTCCAGATTGGCACTAATTACCCAAGATGTAGCTAATCTTGGCACTGGAATGTTTTGTCATTGATCCGTGGCTGCCAGCTGACTCTTCTGCTTTTAGTCATTGTGTCAATTATTGCTGTAACAAGAATGACTCAATGAAGATGCTTGCTGGGCATGCAAAAAAAAAAAAAGTTAAGAAGGAACTGTAAATCACAGGAAAAATAGGTTTAGTGACATTTTTATGTTTTTATGTTGTGCTAAACAGTGTTGCTTAACAGGGACATCTGTGATGGGTCAAGAATATACTCATCAGAGTATATATACTCCTTTTTTTGACAAAAATGGTGGTACAGCAAATATGTAGCTGAAAATTGAAAACATGAGTTACTCACTTGTGTTCTCAAATAGTTTGTAGCATTCAGAGCACACTAAGCATTTTAGGAGTCCTTGGTCCCTCATGCCTGTCCAGAGCCTGTGTTCGGGTTTGCTATTCCTTTCCAGCACCCTGCCTTTTTTTTCCCCCTCCATTTTCATTCAGCTTGTTCCCTTTCAGAGCCCCTCTCTTCTACCTGTCACATATTTTCTCTTTCACAATGTAGTTGTCTGTAGGATAAAAAAACATAGTACAGAAACCATCAGTAACGACGATGCATGAAAATTTCATAGTGACAGTGTAGCTGACCATGCCCTGCAATGTCCTGGTCTGATTTTCATTCCTCCCATCTCAGCTGGGAAGGGAAGCAGGAGCCTGGGAATCCATTTTAAAGGAAAAGTGTGAAATTTGCAGAGGTGGGAGTCAATCTTTTCTCACAGGTTACAAGCCACAGGACAAGAGGAAATGACCTTAAGTTGCACCAATGGAGGTTTAGAATCAGAATGATAGAATTACAGAATGGTTTGGGTTGGAAGGGACCTTAAGAACGCCTGGTTCCAATTCCATTGGCAGGGACACTTTTCACTAGAGCAGGTTGCTCAGAGCCCCATCCAGCCTGGCCTTGAACGCTTCCAAGGGTGGGGCATCCATAACTTCTCCAGGTAACCTGTGCCAGTGCCTCAACACCTTCACAGTAGAGAAATTCTTTCTAATATCTAATTTCAACCTATTCTCTTTCAGTTTGAATCCATTACCCCTTGCCCTGTCACTACATGCTCTTGTAAAAAGTCCCATCTTTCTTCTAGACTCCCTTCAGGTACTGAAGTCTGAAATTAAGTCTCCCCAAAACCTTCACTTTTCCAGGCTCAACAATCCCAGTTCTCTCAGCTTTCCCTCATAGGAGAGGTGCTTCATCCCTCTAAGCAACTTGGTGACCCTCCTCTGGACTTGCTCCAACAGGTCTGCATCCTTCCTGTGCTGGGGACCCCAGAGCTGGATGCAGCACTCCAGGTGGGGTCTCACCAGAGCAGAGCAGAGGGGCAGAATCACCTCTCTTGCCCAGCTGGCCACATTGCTTTTGATGCAGTCCAGGAAACAATTGGCTTTCTGGGCTGCAAGGGCACATTGCCAGTTCCTGTCCAGCCTCTCATCCTCCAGCGCACCCAAGTCACTAATTATTCATAAATTTTTGTCAAACAAGTAACCTTTTCAAGTGCATTCTAATGCACTGAAATATTTCAAAGTTATCTCATAGTCACATTGCTGATTATGATCTCATGCCAACTTCCTTGGAGACTATTTGTAAGATGAGTTACATGACTGTTAGATGATGACCTGAATATCTGGTTTTGGCAGACTGTATCAATCAAAAAATTTTTTTTGCAGATCCCCAGTTTCTGGCAAAATTTAAAATGTATGTCCTTGCATAGCAATTCAGCAAAATGTTTCACTCTCAAACATATTAAGCAAACCTGAAGGAAAACAAGCCTCAAGCATCTATTTTAACCCTAGGTAGAAATCTACATTTTTAAAAGAGAGGTTCTTCCTGAAGAACTGCCTATGGAGAAATGCCATTTTCATACACCAGAAGTAAAAATAAACTATTCTCATTAAAAGGCAGTGCAAAATTGACATAGCTAAAAGAGAGTAAATGTATTTCATGCCTTCCTTGTGAGCAAAATTTGTCATAAGCTTATCTAATGGGTCAAGTAGCTCCTGGTACAACCCATGAACACACGATTCGGAGTGGTACAGACACTATGGGAAGTTTCTGTGAAGGTAGTGGGACTCCACAGTGCACAAATCTTACACAGGTGACAGTGAGAAAGAATTCAGCTTCAGTCCTGTGTCCTGTGTTATTTTCTAGACATATCTAGGGGATAATTATTAATTTTCTTTACCCATAAAATGAGTACTTCAAAACTAAATTATGAGCTGTAGTGAGAATAGTGCTCAATGAATATACTTTACAAAACCGCTTTCCAAGCTGCTTTACATACTGAGGTTTGATTTGCTGGATTCTTGACCAAGGCAAAATCAACTGTTGTTATGAAAAGACTTGCTGTTGATATTAATTAACTAGAAGTAAATCCTCTTAATATTTGGGAGCATTAAGAAAATTAAGGCATGAGCTTCCACTAGTTTTCAGTCAAGACTGGATACCTAGCTTCATTAATCATTTTTGAAAACAACTATTTTTCTTCTGTGCAAAACATTAAACTTTCAAGGATATAAAACACACAGGGATTAGAAGCCAAGCTGCCGTATGAGCCAGGAAAACGTCTTCACATTTTTAGGAATGGCCAGTGGTTCCAAGTTTCTCCTTTAGGAGTTTTAAATGGCCAGGGGTTTGGAACTTCTCCTTTAGGAGTTTTGAAAAACTCCTGATTTTCAAAAAATGCTGAGAACATTCTTTATGGGTGAGCTGAAAATCACTAGCTGCTTTTGAAAATGTGGACATGTGTTTACCCCGCAGTTCCAAATACATTTGCAGGTGATGTGGGCTTGCCCAGCTTATCCCGACCGTGCTCCTGCAGTGATGACAGCTGCTGACATAATCCTTGTGACAGGTTCCACAAGACCAATGGAAAATAAACTCCCATTGCTGGCCTGTGTTGGAATGTTTGCTGACTCCACTTCACTGCTATAATTCATTCTAATTGGATATATCTAACAGCAGCATATCTAAAAACGTTGCAGCTATGCTTTCAACAGTACATAGACACACTTCTATTGCAGTTATTAATCATATTACGTCTAGAAATATCCATATAATTTTTTTCTGCTGATTAATATCTGCTCCCAGACACAGATTGCTTTGGAAGCAAATTTTGAAATTTTGGAAATTTTTTCTATTTTCAAATAGAAAATACTTGAATTGCTGTTACTTTGACTCAGGGGAAAAAAAACCAGCTTAGCTATGGACAAAGTTTGCAAGCATCATACAAGTTAAAGAATGCTTCCTAAAAATATGTATATTGAAACATTCTTTTAAAAAATGAACATAACATCAATAAACTCAGTGACAATTTATCTCTGTCAGCGCACAGTGAAATCTTTCATTCTAAACTCAGCTTTGACATAAAAAATATAGATTATCTTTCCCTTCAAGCTAATGTTCTTGATGTTTTAAATAATGTTCTAAAGGTAATGTTCTAAATTACGTTTTTTTTCCCCAAAAAGTCTCCATGATATTGTAATTTGCCACTGTAATTCTTGAAATGGAGGCTTTAATAATTCTTATAATCATTATAATCACAGCCCTTTCTTCTGAGGGAATCCATTGTTTTACAAACCAAAGATAGTTTTTTACCTGTATGTTTAGGTAACATCCCTATAAAAATCAGTGGGACTTTCCTGAGGTAAGATCCAGAAGGGTGGACCTGCAGAGCAGCTTATTTATTTGTTCACTCTGCTCTCTTATCAAGTACTATTGCAGATCACATGAAACCTCATGAATTGTCTTTTGTTCAGTATAAAGCACAAAGATTTGTTCTGCAGAAATAATTTGTGATTTGTAGAAATTCAGAAGTTCTTGAAGATTTTCCTGATGTGCCAGTTAGGTGAAAATTTGAATTGCAACTGTATTACAATTTTGAAAATAATTCTAATGAATATATGAGGTGAAGTCAATATAAATTCTACATGCCATAAATATTTAAAGTTAGAGCAATTTCTTCTTCCTTCCCAATGGTTTCATTGGTTCTCGCAGGCAGAGAGGGCACCCAAGCATACAGGAACAATGATGCCTTAGGTTAGGATCTTAGAGAGAGATGGAGAATATTTTACTTTCAAAGACTAAGGACTTGTGGAATCCCTGGAATTACAGGATAATCTTCACATTCTTGATTACTACAAGAGAATCTACAATAAGATCATATGTTTTTTTCTTTACAGAAATTCTGTAAAGAAGGCACACAGAAGGTTCCTGGAATATGTTGATGAAACCATCCTTCTCCAAGTGACAGAAGAACCAACAAGGAGAGGTGCTCTGCTGGGCCTTGTTCTCTCCAGCAGGAGGGGCTTGTGGAGACTCTGAAAGTCAAGAGTAGCCTTGGCTGCAGTGACCATGAACTGGTGGAGTTCAACATCCTCAGGGCAGTGAGGAGGGTGCACAGCAAGCTCACAATCCGAGTTCAATAGAGCAGACTTCAGCCTCTTCAGGGATCTCCTCCTCCAAGCTTAAAAGCAGTGCACTCCAATGAAAAGGAAGTCAGACAAAAATGTCAAGAGGTCTTTATGGATGAACAAGATGCTCCTAGACAAAGCCAAACACAGAAAGGGACCCTACAGAGGATGGACGCAATAGAGAACAACAGAGAAATTGTCTGAGCAGCCAGGGATCAGATTAGGAAAACAAAAGCCCTGACAGAATTAAGTATGTCCAGGGACATCAAGGACAACAAGAAAAGCTTCTGTAGGTACATCAGTGATCAAAGGAAGATGAGGCAAAATGTGGACTATCTCTGGTAGGAAATGGAATAATGGGTTACCTGAGATATGGAGAAGGCTGATGTTGTCCTAAACTGTGTATACAAACACAACATACTTAGTGCTTAGAAACTAGAATACAAAATTATCCAGCATGTTATTTGATTATAACATGATTTTACAATGGAACCGTTTGGAGAAATGCATGGGAGGGGGCAGGTGCTCGAGTGCACCTCGGCTGAGTCTGTTAAGGATGTTTCACTACATGTGGTTTTGGTACAATTCTATAAATAGTTTCCTTAAAAGCCATATCTAATAAATAACCGAGGTACATTTGCTTTAAGAACCCAATCCTCTTCTTTTACCAGCACAAAAATTCATAATTGCTCAAATTAAGATTACACAACAGTCATGATAAAGCCCCACTGACTTGCCAAACTGAAAAGCAAAGGGTGCTGGGTGAAGGGTTCCAGGCACTGAGATCAGCTCTCCAGCACACGGCATGGGTGCTCACAGAGAAAGGCACAAAAACAGGGAGAGGCTTTTAGGGCACAGGCACTGGAGATACAATGGTTTACTCAACAAGGAAATTAATACCACAGTCAGGAATTCATGTATCCATAGCACATGACAAGTAGCTCTAACAATTCACAGATTTTAAGTTTTTACTCTCTGGATACACTTCTGCCTTCAGTTTCTCTAGGCAAGGCTCAGACTGTCTCAGCTGAACAGGAAATTCTGCTTACGCTGGTGATTGAATGCCATTTTCTCAATGATACACACTTTCTGAAATAGTTTCCCTTTTTCTGTACTTCTGTCAGGATTTCTATATTCCCAGAAATACCCGGAAAGGCAGGAGTAGATGTGTGGAAAATAAATGCAAAATTACACCCTTCATCAAATTTCAGGCTGTTTCAAATGAATGTTCAAAGCAAACTGTCCTTATCACAGTCGCAACCAGGCTTACTAACCCAGTCGAGAGGTAAAAGGTTGTATCTGTCAGACAGAACTTAATAAAATAAAGAATAAAAATCACCAGGCCTAGCTTGATCCAAAATCCTAATCTATCACACAGAAATCACAGCATCATAAAGACACAGGCTTCACTAATGGAGAGATTTCAGAAAGTTATTTATGTCCAAGAAAGAGGATGGGTTATTATAAGCACTGATGAACAGGAATGGATTCCTTTTTCTGTATGAGTTTTGGAAGATCTTAAATAAAACATTAAACAATGAATGGTTGTCAGATTTAATTGAGAGAGAACATACAAGTAGCCCATTAAGGCAGGGAAGACAAAGGCTGAAATGAGGAGACCATTTTTTGAGGTAACAAGATACAGTGTAACACCCTGGCTTGTAGAGGAGTATCAGGCTTTGAGGGAGGAAATAAAAAGGGAAACTCTGTTCTTGCTACTGTGGACAATAAATATGCAACAGAGCTTTCAAAGGGCACAGAAACTGGCTCCATGTTAGCTGAGAATGAAGCTGTTTCTGTAAAACAAATAATAAGATCTCTATCAAACTCTACAAGGTAGAGGAAAAGCAATGGGTACTTTAGAATTCTAATTTCAAGTTCACCTGTCCCCAAGATCATCCCTCTCACACAATGTTGCCACACATTAAACAGTCCAGCCATACTTCAATTAATATAAAGGTGATTTTTAGAAGAATTTTATTTCTATGACAGGAAAATACAAAGCTGCTCAGAGGAATCAAGTATTAAAATCCTGAGAACCATATCAAACAATTCAGTGCTTACTTTTATTGTGTACTATTAGTGTAAAGCAGCAGATATTCACAGTTCACTAGAAGATGAAAACTGAGAAATTTGAAACTCATGCTGCTTTCTGTCTTTATTGAGTAATCATTTTTCAAAATACTTCAGATTGTAGTGTTTTTATACTACAAATGTAGTGGGAACATCCCCATTCATGGATACAAAATTTATTTGGTATAACCCTGATAACAAAAATGAAAGATAACTTATAATATACCATATAACCTGATGGAGGCAGCCCTTCTGTTTCACAAACCACTGTGAATAGGAAGCATAATCACCTAAGAGGGTAGAGTGGTTACTCTTAAGTACAGTTAAGTGCTCCATTGGCATAAACAATATCAGTAGACTACAAACTATTCTACATTTCTAAATTCTACTACTGAGATCATAAATACAAGTCTCCCATCATTTCTCTACTCCAACATCTCATCTCGAAGTACATTTGCATTGTTGAGGCATATTTTAATATTGCATAGTTCTACACAGATAAGGTACTACTGCTTGCATTGCTGCTGCAAATGGCTACATTACTCTTAAATGGGTACTGTTACCACAGTAAATCACATAAAAATAGGTAGACTTCACACAGATCATTAAATGTCTTAAATTGAATGTACCTGTACTCTTGAGTAGCATTTAATTTTTAATTACTACCTATAACTTCTGAGCTTGCAAAGCCTTTTACACCATTCTCAAGCTTACAGTTGAGCTTTAACTGTTAACTGTAGCATGTCATGAAAACACTGGAACATAGTTCTACACAGCACTTCTGCATCAGTCTCTGGACATGATTTCCAAGAAGAACAGGTTGCAATGATCCTATAGAAATACAGGAAACAATGAGGTTACCATACTTAATTGTCATGGTCTAGGATGAAGTCACAAAAATTAACAAATTCCGAAGTAAAAATTGTCACATAAACATATTGTCTCAACATTAAAAAAGGACTCAGATCATGCATGCCTCCAGTAAACAATAATGCTGACAGATCTTGAAACCAGATACTTTCATTTAAATACCCATTACTACACACACAGTGACGTAACTTTTCTGCTTATATTTGAAAATGCTGCGGATTATAGTTCTTCTTCTGCAACTAGTTTAAGGTTTTAAGTACTTTTTTTTGGTTTACCTAATGAAAGATAAATCTTTATCTAGTTCCAATTATTTTAAGAGAGCCATAAATCAAAGTATAAATAGTTTGTATACTCAAACTGATTCAAATGTGCATGCAATTCATATTTAGCTTTAGGAAGAACTCCTTTGAATTACACCTAAGTCATAGACCAGCAACTCTACACATTCTAGTTGAAGTAGTTTTAGATTTCATAAAAAAGCAGTAATTTTTGTCAATAAGCCAAATGATCTCTAAAATGACAGCCTATTTTAAAGTAAGTTAATTTTTTTTTGTTACTCCCTTCTTTCACCTTCCCCACCCTTTACTTTCCGCACATTGCCAGTATGTTGGTGCTCACTTCACCTCCACCATTCATCCTGCCTCACACATATGCTTCCGCAGAACATCAATGCCTCTATTTCGTGTACCTCGCTTCTGAACCTCTCCTGACATGTTCAGCCATATTTCCTCTGTCTTTTCCTTTCCTCATTCTAATTTTCAGCTGCCTCTCCCTCTGTGGTAAAGGCAGAGCCATACCTAAAATGAAATTATAACCTTACCTGTCATCTCTGATTGAATAAAAAAAGCCATAGCCATGTTGTACCATAGGGAGTGCACATCCACTAAACCTAGTGTAGCCAGTCAGACTCGTTGAAAGGACAAAATTCCCACCTCCTCCACTGTAAAACAACACAAAACAAAAGCAGCACTTTTAAGGGTAATTTAAAACAAAATGAGTTTAACAAAACAGTTATTTTGTCCCAGAGATCAAGAAATCAGCTCATATAAGGCCAATGCAACAAAAGTCTTGGTATCAAGGGATAACTCCCCACAGGACAAGAATATGAATTACCTGGCTGTGAAGGCCTTATCCCCATACAGTTCTGGCACTGGCAGTCCTTGCTCCTGTGCTATGAGCAGGAGACCCAGAAGATGACGATCAAAGCCTGTCAAATAAATGCAAATACAAAACCATTAGCAGCAGTGTTTCCTGTTTTTCTGCTTCTTCTGGTTTGGATAGCTAGGAGCTCAAGTTACAGCTGAAGGACAGAAAAACAACAGCGTCTGCTAAAAAAGAAGTATCGTAGCATCCAAAAACATTTCCCACATACTCGATCTAAACGGCCTTCATCACTTCCAACTTGCAGCACCAAGCACAAAAGCAAATTATCTAAGTAATAGAAACCCAGCGCAGTTCCTGTGGAAAACAAAACCCAAGAAAACTCCCACTTCAGCCAAGGAGTGAAAGTGGCTCACTGGCAATTATGTGAACAAGGCAAAAAGGCTTTCAGGGCCAGAACTGCCTAGATAACACACCAAGTAGAACGGAGGGAGTATGAAGTTCATCGGGTGATTATTTCCCAGACACTCTTTCTTATTCATAAAATAATGTACAACGCTAACACAGATGGGTTAGAACCTCACCCAAATCTCTCCTCTGCCTTAGAAGACCACACTTTTCATTTTCCAGACAGGCATATATTTGACTGGAAGGTACTTCAAAATAATGTTTGGCTAGGCAGAAAAACTTTCTAAGTGAACATATCTTTGGGGTACAAGGAAAGGCCCAAGCACCAGGTTTTAGTTCTCCTCAAAATTAAAGTATAAAATGTTAAGGAATAGTTTTAATTCAGGTGGAAAATAAGGAGACAGAGAAAATGTATTAGCATACAACAATATTCTCTTTTCACCACAAGAAAAAAAAAAAGTTTTGACGCCAGAGTACCTTTTCCATTCTCACATTCTTTCCTCATTTTATTGTGCTTTGCAAATGCCTTATGCATCAGTTGTAGTCGTTGATAAGTCTGTGTAAAGCAGACGGGATAAAAATAAAAAAAAGAAAAAACAATCCAAATGAGTAACACATTAGGAATCACAGACCAGCAAGTTTTTTCCCTTTCACAGTTCCTAACAATTTCAGATAGAAAAAAATGGAGGAACTTTAAAGGTACATTAGAAGCTCTCTCAAACTCCTCCTCCCAAATCCAAATTCCTTTTTCAGAATAATGTGCTCATTTGCTTCCTGTATCTCTGTTCTGTTACTCAGATCACTTGTGCACTGAACAATATTCTAAACCTCCTGCTCCTTACCCACAAAGCTGAAACAATAAAAAAGAAACCACTGTCACCTAGAGTAATCAAACCCCAAAATTTTCTATAACACCCTTTAGTCAGGAGGACACTAGCTTTTACCAGGTGTGGCTGCACTTCCATGATCATCATGCCCTCAATTAGACAAGGCAGTTGGACTATATAATCACTGTAGGCCCCTTCCAACAGAAATATTGTATTCTATCACTTTTCATGACAGAAAAAAAGGAAAACCATTAAAAACACAAAAGCAGAAAACAAAACAAGACCCTTACAAATATATACAGATGCCAACTGCATTCCCAAATTTTCTCTGCTAATTGCCAGTTCTGCTCAACGTTATATTTTTTCTGGTTTTATATTGAAACTTACATATTAAAAATCAGAGAGAATATAAATAGCATGTTTTTTTATAAAGGAGGCCTTGAGAAACAGTTCTGGATGCTCAAGATCTTGACTTCCAAGATCTTAGATCATGCAAGTTCTTTAACTAAGAAGCACCCTCTATCCTTTTATTCATCACATGAGAGGCTGCAACAGAGAATGTGAAACAAGAGCTGCAGCCACTCAATTTGAATAAAAATCAAGCTACTAAGCTCACAAGAAGCAAAAGAAAATTTGAGATAGAAGTGTTTTTTCCAAAGTATATAACTTTAAGGTACCAAAAAGTACATACAGACAGACTTTTAAGCATGTTAATTTCAATACTACTGAACACAGTTTTTAAGCCCCAGGAGTTCAGCAAAAAAAAAAAAAAAAACCAACAGGGAGGTATTTGGGGATGCTATTTAATATTGCAAAGAGAAAAAGGCTACAGTTAGTGTTGGAAGCCTGATAAATGGTTAGAAGGTAAACGAAGAGCAGGGAAATAACAGGAATCCATATTTGGAATAGGAAGCAGATTTGAAACGTGGTCAGAAAACCGAGTTTTAAAGCTGCAGCACATGCCAAAAGAAGCCAGTGAAGACCAAGAAAAAGTGCTCTTGAAGGCTAGAATTATCAATCACACATGCTTTCTGTCAGCCATATTTCCTGTATGTTTTTCAGATGCCTTAATAATATAGAGCCTTTGAATTTTCTAAAGACACGTAGCCCTTTGTCTCAAAAATCTTCTCCTTGCTTAATTTCTCAGGCTCTGAGAAATGTGCAGGGAGGACGACAGAAAGAGCTTTAGTACAGCTCTCACTTGGCAAGAAAGGCACAACATGCTTTGCCAGCCAAGCACCAGAGGGCAGTTGCTGAGAAAAGAAAAGGTCTCTGGTTCAGCTATTCAGAGACACTCTGGAATACATCCCTGTTGCCACTAGGACACAAACAGATTTCAATCTTGCTCTCTGATGCAAATATTAGATAAACACTTCCTGATTTCACTTGGAAATTAAAACAACAGAACCACAGCAGAATACTTTGGATCCAACCCAGCAACTTTTTGAGGTGTGAAAAAAAAACCAGTGTGAACGTAACTCAAGACAGTTACACTCTTGAAACCAAAAGGCAAATAGGATAGAAAAACAAACAAGCCCACACACGACAGCACACCTCAGTCACAATGACCAGAATCAGAGTTTAAGCAACTCAACATCTGAAATCTGTCTCACTGGAAAGACACCAACTCCCATCAATGGGAAAACACAAGAGCGAGTTTTAAGCAGTTCAAATGACAGGCCTTCTAAATGCATGATGATTAAAGCAGGATTTCAGTATTTACACTGTCAGAAGGATCCAGCATGGACTTGCACCATTCCACTGCTTCCACAGTACATGGTCTTATGGTCTCTGTGCGCCCATGATAGAAACGCCTGGTCATGGCAGTTTCGTAACAGCAGCCCGGACTAAGAACAAAAATTAGGGAAGAGTATCTCATTACCTTAACAAAACTATTTGCTTTCTCAAGGACTCAAAAAGTCCTGCTGAAGATCTTACACGTTTACCTCAGTTAAAAGTACCAGAAAAACACTAATTTTCTTTAAGTTATGCGTCCGAAAAAGAGCCACAAAGGAACTCTATGCACTTTTATGAGACAGATGACTGAAAAAAGTGCCAGTAGTATAATCATACCTTGAAAAGACTGTGTTGTCATGGTTATTTTCTGCAGACTACAGATCTACCAGGCTCTAGCAAAAATAGACTGAAATTACACAAGCCTCAGTTTTGCCATGTATTTCCATTGAAGAAACCACCTACACCACCCAAACCCTCAAAAATTAAGCAACACATTTAAAATAAGCCATGTGTCCCAATGCATTTAGAGGAAAAGGCTCAAAACCTTCTCTGCTGCACACTGACAGCCATGCAGCTTTTACCTGGAGCATCTCCAGCTCTATGACAGTCTATCACTTAAAATACAACTTCCGTGAAACACTTCTCTGTGTGTTTACAACAGATCAAACAGCCCATTTCAGTCAGACAATTGATTTTTCCTAATGTTCAGTAAGCAGAGATCTACCAGCCTCTGTTACAATGGGATCACATCACCAGTGACTAAGCATCACACTCCAGTGACGAAACCTTCCTTCTGAAGCAAGCAATACTCTCCAGGTCAGTAATAACTTACACAAGCCATAATACGTGCCAGTTAGCAAACAAATTTGGGAACATCAATACCAGGAAGAATGATGCCTTTTATCTATAATAATACAAAATAAAATGCCACATCTGAAAACGTAGAGGCAGGTGTTTGGAGGGTCTCTGTCTCTATTATTCTGCTCAAACCTTAACATTCAATTTTGCTAAAGAACGTGAGACACTGGGGTTTGTGAGGCCTTCTACAGGCTTGGAAGACTAAACATTTTACTGATGGCTGCCACTTGTTACAGATAAAGCTTTCTTCTTCATTTGACCAACTATTCGACAGTAGAGAATCCTGACCCACTATGCATTTGGTGTTTGTCCAAATACTTCCTGTGTACAGCCAAAATTCACATTCTTGTGGACTGTGTTCTGCCATCCATTCCACAATAACGTGCACAAGTTATCCCTATGGTCACAAGGGCAAAATTCTTCTGAAGCAAGTATGGCCTTATGCAACTGTTACTTTAAAAAACCCTTACATCATTCTTACATCACCATAGCAAATTACACACTAACACTGCAAAGCCATTGCACCTCTTTACTCAAGAAACCAGTTTTTTTATTCCTAATCTGATGTTTTCTTACCGTCCATGGCATCTGTAATAAGCAAGCTGAAGGGCAAGCTGCACAAATGTATCAGGATGAAGTTTCTTCTTCCTAAGCAATGCTTTGCCGAAGGATGTGAAGGCATAAGACACCAGCTGCAAGTCAGACACCTGTCATACCAAAGGAAGAAAAACCACAGAAGTCAAGAAATACAACTTGATCCACTTCAGAAGACATTCGACATAAACCAACAACGCAACAAATTTAACCACCTGTTAAGTCCCCCAATTCATCAATTACATATTTATTCCTCTTCTCCAGCATGGAGAAAGACCAACCAAAACCACGTAAATAGAATGGAAAAAACCAACTAAGAGAAGCATCAAGAAATCCCACCTTCTTGTAATACAGCTCTTTAGTACGTCCAATTTCATTTATAATTTTTGGATCCACTGTGAATACAAGTTCCTCTGGCCATGGAATATCCCTCACAATATCTGATCCCTGGAAAGATGCAGACAGAAAGAAAGAAGGGAAGACAGAATATATTATCCATAAGAAAAGATATGTTAACTAGAAACTTGGAAGTTTATAAAGGATAGATACCTTCCATTTTCCCTCATTTTCAATAATCTTCTTTTCAGCATAAGATAACATGGTAATTAAGGCCATGGCATCAAAAGGAGAATGCTAAAATCAGATAAGACAAGATATCACATTATTTGCATAACTGCAAGATGATCAAATTGCTTTTTCACCTATCCCACTCTTTACCTGCAGATCAACAGCTTTACTGCACAGGGTTGGACCTGTTTTTCTAGTTCGACACTAAACAGAGAACTACTCTAAGTCCACCCACTGTTTTGACTGCTCTCCCAGCCCTGTGCAGGGAGGCACAGATTTCAGGCAAGATGTAAGCCCTTCTGGTCATGTAATAATGAGTCTAAAAAACCAGGAGTTTAAAAAACACAGCTGTTCCAATAGATACATCATACAAAGAGTTCATTTTATGTCTTCTTGTGCACTGTATTTTTTTAATTTTGGAACTCCCTCATTAAATACTCTAAGAAGTTATTTCAGATCTCATGTTCATAATTCACGTATGGTATAATATCAAACACTGAGAAAGTAGACTGCTTTTGGAAAGCTGCCAGAAAAAGGTGCCTGGTAAACAAGGCTGTACTAGAGAGGAACACATTAAGCATTTAAAATAAAACCCTGAAAGGGGAAATTCAGTAAACAAATACTCAAAAGGTTTATAAGATGAAAAAAATTTCAACTTACATCACAGAATGCACTGCAGGTTCCATTGGAAAAGAATATGCTGTTGTAGGATTTATCTCCCCAGCGTACAGTCGGATCACCTGTCAGTCCCAGCCTTGTAAGCTATAAAGCAAAGGTTACATGCTGTGAGTTTTAAAAAACACTGAGTACACTGCCAACTTCTGTCAGCTAAACCTAGTCTACCTTAAGAGGGTGAGATCTCCCCGGTAAGACATTTTCATCCAGTTCAAGATGAAACATGTTTATAAGCCCAAGCTTTAATTAAAAGAGTGATAAAAAGTTGATGACTATGTTTTTGAAAATGCTGAAGGATAGAGGGCTAAAGTAGCCCTCTATGAAGGCAGATTTTAGCCATTCTCCCTTCCAATGTCCTAACAATTCAAACTATTAACTTTTCCTACGGATCAAAAAGCAGCATTATTTGCATATTTATCTGCTTTATTTTCTGTTACGCAAGAGCAAGAAATGCTACTTCTGTACATAGGCAGAAAAAATTTTTTATGAAAAGATGACCAGATATAAATTACCAAAAATCCTTAGCTACCTCAGTATAGTCCTCAGGAGTTGCATGGGGACTAGAATCATCAAGGCAGACCACAAACAAACTTCTCTGAATTTTTTCCAGAAGAGTTAAGTTCTTTGGATCAAGACCAATCAAATATTCCCGTAACTAGAAAGCATAAAAAGACAAAGATAAGTCAAATAATGTATTTCTAGTGATCACAAGGCTTTTTCCTGATACCTCAGGAACCAACTGTTGAAGTATTCCTACCTCTGCCCATTTTGTCCTTTCGTTGCTTGTTAGGGCTGCCAGTCCTGGTCCATCTGGCTCACTATGGCATCTTTTCTGAATATATGTGAGTTGCCTTTAGGAAGATTTCAAAGACTGAAGTTAACAACAAACAGATAGAGAGAAAAAAAGTCACCTTTTTTTCCTATCTCTCTTTTTTTTGCAAAGCTGGAATTTTGATTCCACATTCACAAGTCAATGGGAATTTTCAGGAAGCAGGAATCATCTCCCTCAAACTCTAAGGAAAACTGAAGACCTGCTCAAACTGCAGCTACGAGCCCAGTACAGACTTACATATAAACAATCACGATCCTACAGTGTTATTACACGCTTCATTTAAAACTGGACTTAAGACTTCAACAGTATAGATCAGACTTTCTGGAGAGCAGACATCTGCAATACTGCAATATAAAGCTTTGTAGCTTTATAGCAACTAATCAGATACAGGGCAGACATTCCACTCAAGATAAACTCTGAAATTTAAAGCAGAATACCAGCTATAGTACATCTTAAATGTAGAGTCTGAATTACATGAGAGTAATTCCCCTCCTACTTTTTCCTTGCATTTTTCCTTTAAAAGAACTATTACCAAAGAGGTAATTTTAAGTTTGCAAATTCATTTTTTCACATGCTGTTCTAGTGTTAAAGAAGCTCCACAAATTACAGGCACTCAATCCTGGCTTGTGCTTTGTTCTGGTACTCTTGCCCATTAAACTTCACTATTGATCATTAGTTACATAGTTATCAAAAATGTAACACACCCATGATGAGATTATAAAAGAAACCCCCCCCCCAAAAAAAAACACCAAACCCACCCCAACCTGGTCTTCCTATAGACAATTAGGGGTTTTTGTCTGTATTCCAGGTGTTCATTTATTTGCTACTTGCATAACAGGTGTAGCTACGAAAACCAGAAATACATAAGTTAAAATATTACATATTTAAGTATCAGATTTTTTTTAAAAAAGTGATTTTTAGTTTTTTTAACTAATTTTTGTCTTGCCTGAGGAATTTGGCCATACACTTTTGGCTAGTTTTAATTGCAAGCCTTCTGTTGTGCTCTATAAGCAGCACTTTGACAAATGCAGTAAGTTATTCCTAGACAAGATTAACAACCCTTTCTTAGTTAGTAGAGGCATATAGATCCCAAATTGATTACAAGAGACTCATCCTGAAACTATTTCTGTATTTGACATCAGAGTCAGACCAACGGAGTGGGAAACTTTGTGGCCACAACTGCACTGACAATTCAAAAGGCAGCACCTGAACATGCTACTGAGACAGGAGATACAGCACAGAAAAGCTTTAAACATTGCCTGTTACACTACTGCTGAAAGGTAGTATTTGAAGAACCAAATTCTTTCTCTCTGTTCCTTTGCAGCAGCTCAGGACCATGAAGTGCCACAAACATGTCTGGCTGTCACAGGCCTGGGACAAAGACAAGAACTGCCAGTGAAATGCTGCTGTACTGCTCCATAGCTGCAGGAAGTCAATCAGTGTATGCTACAAGTTAGGACTCTGCTGCACTCACCAACAGAAATTCCAGCCTCTCTACTCTTGAGAAAATTGACCACAAGTGTATCAGATTTAAATCAACATGACAGTTGTGTTTCATCTTTGATAATGATTAAGTAGCCAGAAGACAATTATCTATGTGGATTGTTCCTGAAAGGAATGATGATACTTATAATCCTAATATTTCCATGTAAAGAAGCTTCATACATAAAGGATATTTTCTACTCAAGTATCTTCTTTCAGCCTTTTGTATGATGCTCTATGGGTGTAGTACAGCAGTATATAATAACCATGTTCTACAGAAAGAAGCTGCCATTCAGTAAACAAGAACTTACTCAAATCTGAACCTTCAGCTAGAGGACAAGCTGCAGCCTCTCTCAAACCTTATTCTTTGGGGTGAAGGACAAAATAAAAAAGAAAGCCTCCTTGGTATGTAGCTTAAATAGGACAGCTCATTTAAGACAAGGTATTTTGAAAACCTGAATATCTCTGGAGGAGTCACCATACTGCCTTCATGAATAGCATCAAATGCAAACACTCGACCTCGACACAGGACTATTAAGTGAGATGGGCATTCACCTTCAGCCTCTGAAACGAAAAATAAGAATAAATAAAAATCCAACCTTGGGGATAAAGTGAATGACAGATACAGGAAAAACTCAGCAAGTCCTACAGACCTTTTTTTGTTCAAAATGTGGCAGACTTCATACAGTTAAAACCAGGAAAGATTTTTAAAAAAAGAGTAACTTTTTAAGTCCAATTGCATGCTCTTACTGCAAATTTGATGACATTTTAAAAACCAACACAAGTCATACATAACTTTCACTGTTATAAACTACTTCAAATCATCATCATTACCTAGTAGTGTCATTTATTTGTGCATCTTGTAGGAACCTCCTCTGCTGAAATGACTGTTCCCTGCTGAAAGGTGATCTAGCAGTATTTCTCACTTGAGTGTTGCTTGTTGAACAAGTCTACTGCTAGCTTTGGTTATGCACCTCATGGTGCACTGCCATGCCTATCACACCTGACCCGCACATGCACATCTGTAAGAGTGGAGCACTGACACACCAATTTGGCCACTACAGAGAAACCAGATGGTACTGGCCCGCTCCAGGCCAGGTATATTTGTCTAGCATTGCCCCACCAAACCCATCTACCTGGAAATTAGACTAAAACTGGAAAAGACATGAACTAGGTGTTAAAATTCCAAGAAACATTGTATTTTTCTCAAACTAGCCCAGTACTCTACTCTGGGAAAAAGAAGAAATGTATACTTTACCCACAAGTATGGAACGTAATGAGCATCTAAAGAACTCCTAACCTTATCTCTATGGCTGTTACATCTACCTTTATGGTCCTACTTTCTAAATCAAATAACACAATTCAATGTATACCTGGTTAAAGACATTCTAGAGTGAGGAACCTGTTATTTCATTTAGACCTCATCCTCATAGGTCATGAAATTAATTTGTAACACAGCAAAAATCAGAAGAGATGACATCCAATTCAATTACTTTAGGTAGCATTCTCCTTGCAATATTTTAAGGTAGAAAAGGAAGAGGAATGACAAAATTGCCTCTCTACCGGGTAAAACCCTTGTTTATTAAATGTGATCATAACAAAACACTGAATTCCCACCATTTGAATGTTTCTCCTAAGTTTTAGTACTCGAATGGACTCTTCAACTGTAATGCTAAAAAAAACCCCACCACCTCGAAACCTGACTTCAACTTTGCGTTTTCCCATCATCTCATGTGGTATGAAGATTTACTTGGATATGTTTTATGGAGCAAGGCAATACCTTCTTCTTCTTGAATTCCTGAGTCCACGATTATCTGGAGCAACGCTGCTGAACAACCCTGGATGGATCAGAATGTGTGTGGAAGGGTTGCTATGATTTCAGTTTGCTGGTTACTAATGCTACAGTATTTGGTAATGGAGGCTGAATAAGAACATAACACTTTAGCTCTTGATCACAAACCCTAGAAAACTGTCAGGACTTTAAGAGAATGCCTTTACAAAACTCTACGGAGTCCTTTCAAGACTGATAATATAAGACGCTGACCAAGCCAAGAAATAGCACAATGATAAAAAATAAGTAAGAATTATCCCAACAGAATATACGGGAATACACTTGAGAAATGCCTTCTCAAATGTGAAAAAACATGCAATTAGTAATGATGTTGAAATCCTCTCCATATACACGCGTTTATAACACACAGAATTTGTCTTTTTTCAATTCTTAATGCTCCCATACTTATTACAGGCATCAGACTGGTAACACACAATGTGAAGCAGAGCTTTCTTTTATGCTTATTTTGTAAGGACTAAATATTGGACCAAAAAGGGCACTTGCAGATGAGATGTTTTCTTTGCTTCCTTATATAAACACTTAACAACTAGTATCTGGCTTCATGCTTGAGGAAGCAAGTATTTTATGGTTTAAGTGAGCACTCCATTGGCCCATTAATAAAAACAATTTGCTTATATTAAACCCCAATTTTCATTTGTTTACCAGTTTTAAAATAAGCGCCGATCGAGTCTCTGGTAACTCCAGGAATTTTGCAAGTGCAGAAGAGCATTCGAAACTGGTTCATGTCCAGAACGGTATTCCCAGATCTCTCTATGGTCACCTTCTCTCTGTAGTAACAAATACACCAAAATTAAATATGAGAAATCATAATGATGGAACTAAATGAAGGTTAGACAAACCTGTCTTTTACTGCAAAGAATGCATGCCAGTGAACATAAGCATATATTTGCAACTAAAGGATACACAGATCGTTAATATTTAGAATCAACTATTTTTTTTCTTGAAGTCTTACGCTCGTAACAGATCCCAGTATTTCAGGGTGTGCCATATATTTACACATGCTCTTTCTATCTGAGTGCCCTCTTTTGGCGGCCAGCAGTGTTCAATATAGGGACCAGGGCCTCCCATGTTACAGTGTATTTGTGTTGAGATGCGAAGATCCAGATAAGCCACATTCAGCCACCAGTCCTCCAGCTGAAATTAAAAATGTTTAGCATCAGAACTAATTAACTTTTAGTACTTAATTCCTTAATAATCACCTAAGCGTTAAATTGCCTGCTCTTTTTCCTTTTTTTTTTTAAGTACTTTGAATAGTAGTTCCTGTATAACACAAGGCAGGAAAGTGGTTCAAAACTAACTGCTGGAGGTAACAACACATTTAACTCTTCTATTTTCAAGCTTGAAATAATATTGTTTAAGAATATTAAACTGTAAATTATCATGAACATTTCTTCCCTGATATTCATCATCTTAAAGTCTTGCAGATGTCAGCTGTGGCTGCTGCAAATATCAGAGAGATTACTCCATAGAGCATGGAAGGAAAGTAGACTTGTGTTGAGTGGGGATCTGAGACAGAGTTTATAATGTACTGTTTCTGTCACCATCTGAAAATTCCCACTCTGGAATATGTCATGTTAAGATTTACAAAGTTCTTATGAATTCCCTTCGTCGTGACCTGCCTCATACTCTTTTCTCTGTTGAAACACAACATTAAAATGCTACCACGTAGCCTCCTTCTGGAAGTGAGAAAGACCAAACTCTAAATTCCAGGCTTTGTTTTTTTGGGCTTTTGTTTTGTTCGTTTGCTTTTTTTTTTGGTGGGTTTTTTTTTTTTTGCTAGGGTGGAGAGAGCAGGGACAGATGTCATAGAAGGAGAGATTGACAGACAAAGCATTCAAAAGCTGGTAGGTAACTATAATTTCAGCTGGTGAGCTCTCTTAGCTACTCAGCTTTGAAAAAACCAAATCACACATATACAACTAAGTGAATGCTTTCATATCCATAGGCCAAGTGGCAGATACAAGGAAGATCTTAAGACTTAAAAAAGTGAAATGACTCTTTGAATTATATCCTGAATAACCAACTTTCCATAAGTTAAATTAAGATTTCTTACACTGAATTATGATTTCTTATACACATACCCAATTCCTTCTCATTTTAGCTCTTTCCAGTAATTTCTGATGCAACTCTTTCCCAATGCCATTTTCAAATTTTTTAACTATATCCTCAGTTCTTCGATAGTCTTCTTGATTTAAAAATGGCTTCACTGTAAAAAAAAAATGGTTTTATTTTAAAGACAACTGTATCCTGAGATTTATTCCAAGATTCAGATATCCACAGGCAAGGGAGTGGTTGAAAATTTATTTTTCTAAAACAAGTACCTGAAGGGAAAACACCTTTTAAAAATCTTTAAATAAATCAATGTGTTCTAATAAAACATAAATACATACTTCTAAATAAATACAGATGCTAGCACATGAAAACAATTGCTGAAAACCTGAAATACCTAACAGATAACTAAATCAAATATATTTACAAGTACCTAGAAAGACTACAGAATTCTGCAACCCAATCATCTGTGAGAGAGCTCACCAAGTAATTAAATCTGCAGGAACTTTGTAAATTAACACATTATGCCACATGTCTGTCACTGTACTGCACCAACTATAAGCTGCTTGCCTTTATTTTCGAGTTCATGGCCTACAAGCAACTTGCCCTTGCAACTTAATTCTCATTCACTGTCCCTGTGTCATGCCTACCTTTGAATGATACCAAATGCAGTTACTGCTAGCCAGTTTTTCTATTTTTAAATCCTTTTGGATTTCTCTCAGATCATGTGCCACATAGGCCAAAGTTCTCCAGAAACATCTGCAAAAGTAGTCATTATTTTAATCTAAACCCTCCTTAAAGCCTTTTTTATCATGAAATCAGTAACAGGAAGTGCTGATGTCAGTTTCCATACAGACACACCTCATTTTTTTCTTATACTCATCTGGTGTATAATGTATCTTCTGTTCATCCAGGCAAACACTTCATCTCAGCACGGTCAGCTACAGCAGGTTGCCCAGGCCTGTGCTGGATTCAAATATCTCCAAGCACAAAGACTCTACAACTGCCCTAGTAGCAACCTGTTCCACTGCTTGGCCACTCTTGCAATAAAAAGAGTTGTCTTATGTTTAAAAGGAATCTTTTGTATTTCAGTTTGTGCCCATCACCTCTTACTATGATGTCTGGCTCCATCTTCTTTACTCCTCCACAATAAGTAATCACACATATTACAATGATCTGAACAATCCCAGCTGTCTCAGACTCTTCAATATGTCAGATAATCCAAGACCTTAATCACCCTCATGGTCCCTCTCTTGGGCTCCTTTTAGTATACCCACGTCTTGCTTGTACTGGGGAACCCAGAAATGGACATAGAACTCCAGACGTGTCCCCCCCCAGCACCAAACAGAGGGAAAGGATCACTTCTCTGTACCTGCTGGCAATGCTCTTCCTAATAGAGCACTGAAGACTACTGGCATGCCTGGCTGCAAGGCCATATGCTGGCTCATGTTCATCTTTATGTCTAACAGGATCCCAGGGGCTTTTCTGCAAAGCTGCTTTCCATGCACTCGGTTCCAGTTTGTGCTGGTGCATCAAGTTATTCCCCCTTGGGTGAATGACTTGGCATTTCCCTGTTTGTTGAGTGTCATGAGGCTCCTGTCAGTCTGTTTCTCCAACCTGTCAAGCTCTCTTGGGTGGCAATACAACAATCGTTATCAGCTGCTCCTTCCAGCTTTGTATCTTCTCCAAACACAGAGTGCACTTTGTCCCATCACGCATGGGACATTAGTTAACATGGGGCATGAATGAACATACTAAAAGCTACTGGATCCCTGGGGTACACCATCAGAGGCTCGCCTACGTTGGAATATGTGCTGTTGATCACAAACCTTTGAGCCCAGCAGGTGAGACAGTTTTCAGCCCAACTGTCTGTCCACTACCTGGTTCATGTTGTATTAGTTCATCTATGAAGAATTTTTTTAAAAAGCTTTTGATGTGCCGAAAACCTTGATAAAATCAATATAAACAATATCCACTCTTCTTCCTTCATCCAGCGGGACAGTTACCTCATCATAAAAAGCTATCAAGTGGCTCAAACCCCTTTACAAACCTGTGATGCCCATTCCCAGCCACTTTCTTGTCCTTCACACACTCAGAAATGATTATTTGCCAGAGATTCCAAAGGATTAAAGCACGATTGATTGTTTTGTAGTCGCCCAAATCTTCCTTCTTGTCCTTCCTGAAGACAGCAGTAACATCTGATTTCTTCAATTTTTTCAGGAACCTTCACCAATCACCATGACCTTGAAAAGATTATCAGAAGTGGCCTTCCAATGACAAAGGCCAGCTCCCTCAGCATTCATGGGCACATCCCAAAAGGACTCATGTAGTTTTTCATGTGTAATCTGTTCAGTGCTGATCCTCTTCCACCAAGATTAAGTCCTCCTCACTCCTCTTCAATTTTTATCCTAATTATTTAACACACTTCAGTATTTTGCATTACCTGTCCTGACGTGAAAGATAAGGATCCATTTTCAGGTGCATCCTGGCCTCCTTATGGTACTCCACAACAGTATAATGCAAATCCTAGTGAAATTTTTCCTATTCCATAAGACAGACATGGAGAGCCAAATATCACCAACAATTGTGGTTTTAAACATGTGCTGACAACCTTAGGCAGCAAGACAGAACATCCACTGTCAAACATTATCATACAATGACTGTGTTTAAATTGCATTAGGACCTCTTGAAGTTCCACTGTGACCATCATGATTGGAAAAGTACCAGCATTCCCCTTATACCTTCACCACAGATGATCAGCTGTGAACATTCATGCAGTGACTTAACACATCTAGACCTCATCTAGAAGCAGCTTGAATTGCACACCATCAGTTGTGAACACAGACAAAGAAAGAAATAATAAGTGAGAGAGCCATTCACCTATACCACTCAGCAGATTATAGTTTTCACCCAGGAAACCTGAAGTTGAAAGCCTTCCCAGACTGAGGGAAGTCCAACACTCGGGTTTCACAGAGAGTAACCTTATTAACACACACAATTTGAAAGAGAGAGTGATTATCCTTTGTTATTCAAGCTATAAAGTCATTACAGAGCAATATGCATATAGAAAATGAAAAAAAAAGAAGTAAAATCGCTAGGTTCTGGTCTCTATTCATAGAATCCTTAGACTGGCACACATGCTGAGGTGGATCTGAGAACTGAGTTTGTTCAACTTATGACGAGAATGCAAAGGGAAGATCTTGCAGCACTCTTCAACTGAGTGTAAAGGCATAATGCTCCTCTCAGAGATGCAGAGAAATACAGTAAGAGAAAATGGAATAAAGCTGGAATATTGGAAATTTCTGACACGGAAAATGTGAGGTTTTTTGTTTGGTTTTTTTGTGTCCCTCTCCTCCCCCAAATAGTGAGGGTGATCAAACACCAGAGCAGGTTACATAAGAACAGGGGCTGTGGAACTTCCACCCTTGCAGATAAACAAAACCTGGCTAAGCAAGTCCTGAGCAACCTGCTCTAGTTGAACCAGCTCTGAACAGCAATCTAGTCCAGATGAACTCTTCCCAGCCTACGTGATTCTGTGACTACAGGGCCTCTTTCCTTTGAAAAACTATTAGGAAGGAACACTACCACTAGCATTATTAGGAAGGAACAGAACTCAGCCCCTTTCTCGCTAGAGTTCAGTGAAATTTCTCTTGCCACTTTCTCCAGCCCACAGATCTTGTCTTCCTTTCTGAACAGGACATCAGCTCTGTCCACGAACAAGAAGTATCCCATGAAAGACACCTTTGGTTGCATAGCTAAGGAACCTCTGGAAAGCTGAACCTCGGGTTTTCATACTCTCACATTGAGTCCAAGTTTCTGAATCTCGACCTCTGGGATGAACTGGAAGGCTAAATAACATGGCTATGGCCAGCTTCTCTTCTCAAGGCTTACCTTCAAAACAAGGTTAACTCATTAAAGAAGAGGTAGCTACTGTAAAGCCTTAAATAAGGCACATTTTGAGACAGTTTTAAAAAGACAAGTGCTTTACCAACAGGGACCCTGACTAATGTCGAGTGCCTGGAGTCCTCCTCCAGTGAAAGACAGTTTCCCTGGAATGATTCAGAGCCTCTATCAAAAGTCATTTGGAGGTTCTGATTTGTTCTTCAGAAGCACTCCTTGCCTTCACTCACCTTCAAAGATTAAAACAAATAACAAGTTTAAGCAATGAGAACCACACAGCTGGTGTTTAAAACTGTGCACAGCACACTTCGGCTTTAAGTGATTTGTACAAGGGAAGACTGTGGTAGAACAGCAAATACTGGATTAACTTTTCTCCTACTGCCAGTGAGCCTAAAGGAGAGCAACGACAATGATTCGAGTTATAGAATGATTTATGCACAAGCAAGAGTAAGTAGCAACAAACTTCAGCGTGAAAAAAAAGGGACATGTGGTAGGTTATTTATGAAAACACAGATCATAACCACAAAACAAGAGCAAACAAATCACTGTCAAGATTTTATCACTCCATGAGAGAGTTGTATATTAACTTGGAGAGCCAGCTCGGCCAACAAAACTAAACAGGAATTTTGTTATTGCAGGTTCACTACTGTTACAGCACAACTTCAGTTAATCTGCATTACAACAAAAAGAAAATGTATTTTTTCAGATATGAATACATACACAGCGTTTTTGCTCTAAACCCACGATTTCAACATTCTGCATCGACAAGCAATGAGGTAATGAACACCAAAGAAGTGGGCTACTTCCACTACACTCAGAATAAAAGGGAACTCAGAGTGAACCTTAGGTCTTACTCTGTTAGTATACCTCCAAGACATGTAAGATGGTAAAGACACAAAGCAGATGTTCCAGAAAAAAACTTAATGTCTCAGAATTCTGAAAATAATTGAAGAAACATAAGAAAGTAATCTCAAGATACTGTATCAAGATAATGTATCTTTGTCAATCCCAATATATCAAGACCTGATAATAAAGAACTAACCAGTCATCTCTGCTTTACAAACAAAGCTAGACACAAGTGCATTCATGTATTTTTCAAAACTTTTATGTGATCTTCTTTAGACTAGTCAAAATTTCAAGGAAGAAATCATTCAAGTTAAATTATTCAATAAATGCTCACCATTGCCTTTTCCTACTACCGTATACTTAGTCAATGCTCTTCTTTCTCACCAATGTTAAGTATGAAAAGTTTGAAATAACTGGTTTTTTACAAAGATCCTGGCCAAACACAGTCATAAACAAGCAGTTATGTAAAAACAAAATTGTAGACAGAGAAATATCTTTTATTAGATCAGCTGACAGAGCTGGAAAAAAACAATCCAAAAAACCCACCCTCAAACCAAAAGGTTAACCTTCCCACATGCCCAATTCCCTTGAAGAAAGGTAATTAGAGATAAAATGAAAATTTTTACTCAGGTTGCTCTGGACAATTAAATTCTGGGTTTGAATCTGAAAAAGACCTTTGTCACTCTAAGCTTGTGTGTATCCCACACCCCAATTACACCACCTGATACAAGCTGTCTCTACAGTCATTTCACAAACATCTTTATATCAGCCTGATTGAAATATCACATGCCACGCTACCATTACAACACTAAATCATTACCTGCATCGAGGTATTTACTTAAAGTTTCATCAAGAGGAGGTACTGGCAGGGATGGCAGAGAATCTTGGTACTGAAACGTCCGCTCCTCTGCGGATTCAAGCACTTGCTTTTCCATGATGCAGATCTGCAGCACAACCGAACAGACTATTCACGAACCCAAGTTCGATGACAAATCTCCCCCGCTCCGGCCTCCCGCCATTTAGACCACAAAAGACGTATCAGGAAACACCCCCCGACAAAGGCTGGACCGAGGACTTCTTGTTGGCTTGCAGCCACGAGAGGCTGCAAGGGGGAAACGATGCCCAGGCGGCTATTGATGCTCGGCATGTCGAGATTAACAAGCCCGAGGGCTGCCGCTTTCTTTCCCGATGAGAAGCCAGTCAGCCCTGGGACACCCGCCCGAGACCAGAGGACAACTGGGGAAGGTGGCACACCCTCCCGGCCCGGCTGGCGGCCCCAGCTCGCCGCCCCCGCAGACCCTCCCCGAGGCCTCGGCCGTGCCCCCGACCCCGCGCTCCCCGGGGCGGGCCGAGCCGAGCCGAGCCGAGCCGAGCCGAGCCGAGCCGAGCCGAGCCGAGCCGAGCCGAGCCGAGCCGAGCCGGGCGCGGGCCCCGCGGCACCACCGCGCTGTTTACAGCGGCTCGGGGCCCGCGCCCGGGAGTGCCCCGGAGAGCCCCGGGCGGACGGGGCCGGGGGTAAGGAGAGATCCGAGCCGAGCCCACCCCTCTGCCCCGCCGCCGCCGAGCACCCCCGAGGAAAGAGGTCGGCGGAGGCCACCACTCACCCCGGCTCGCTGCCAGCCCTGCCGGCCCTGCCCGCCGCTCCGGCCGCCGCCCTCGCCTCTGCCCCACTTCCCAGCGCGTCCGGAAGCCGCGCGGGGCGGGGCGGGCGCGGCGGTGGGAGCGGACAGCGGCCCGACCGCCCCCTGCGCTCCGGGGGCCCTGGGAGGGGGGAGAATAAAAGAACGGTTTCAAATTGGAAGGAGCTGGTGAGTCCCTCGAAGGAAGGGAGGTCATGCAGACACACCTCGACAAACCGGAGGATTGGGCAGTCAACAACCGTGTGAAGTTTAACAAGGGCAGTGCCGGATTGTGCCCCTGGGACAGGGTAACCCTGGATGTGCCTATAGACTGCGGAACGAGAGGCCGGAGACCTGGGGGCCCTGGTCGTTCGCAAGTTGAATATGAGCCAGCAGTGCCCTGGCAGCCAGGAGGGCCAACCGTGTCCTGGGGGGCATCAGGCAAAGCATCACCAGCCGGGTGAGGGAGGGGATTGTTCTGCTCTGCCTTGCACTGGAGCGGCCTCGCCTTGAATTGGCAGTTTTGGTCACTGCAACATAAGAAAATTATTGAGCTGTTAGAGAGTGTCCAAAGGAGGGCAATGATAGATGGTGAAGGGCCTTGAGGGGAAGCTGTATGAGGAGTGGCTGAGGACACTTGGTCTGTTCAAGCCTGGAGGAGACTGAGGGGAAACCTCACTGCAGTTGCAACTTCCTTGTAAGGGCAAGAGGAGGGGCAGATACTGATTTCTTCTCTGTTGTGACCGGTGACAGGACCTGAGGGAATGGCCTGAAGTTGCATCAGGGGAGGTTTAGGTTGAATCTTAGAGGTTCTTCACCCTGTTGGTTGGGCACTGGAGCAGACTCCCCAGGGAAGTGATCACAGCACCAAGCCTGACAGAGTTCAAGAAGCACTTAGGCAATGTTCTCAGGCACATGGTATGATTTTTGGAATGGTCCTATGTAGGGCCAGGAGTTGGACTTCAATGATTCTTATGTGTCCCTTCCGACTCAGGGCATTCTATGATTCTGTGACACGGGGAGAAAGCGTGGCTGGGGCTGTGCCGAGGGCATGGGCTCTTACCAGCTGCTGTCGCTTATGGGCTCTGCTCTTAACTCCAGTGGCATCCTTAGCAGAACTGAGCCCAGCTGCAAGCCCTGGCTGGCCCTGGGGAGCTCCTTGCCCAGGGTAGGTGGCCCAAGTGCTTTGTGAGTGGGCAGTAGCTCAGGAATCTGCAAGGGTGTTTCTGTGGAGCAGGTCTAGGCTAGACTGATGGGTTTCTGTGCCACCTTTTAAAATGGTGTGTGGGAGAGAGGCTTGTGGGGTGTGACTGGCAGCTTCATGGGAGTAGGATTAAGCAGAAACCGCCAGCAGTGAGAGTGTGTGGGATTTGGAACAGTTGTCAGATCATGGAGCAAATATTTCACCACATGGTGAAGCACCACTTATGCTGGGAAAGACATGTGAGGCCCACACAGTCCTACTTGCCTCGGTTAATGAGGTCTCTACTTTCAGAGACACCTGCCCAGTACTGCTCTTGGGCTCACTGAAGGGGTCTCTGACACTTGCATGTATACGTGGGTGGTGTGCACTGAAAAGCTATGGCTCAGCCCAGATCCGTAAATTATTTTCTGTGACATAACCTGCCATGCTCAGAACAAAAGTCATCATTGTCACTTACAGCTAATGTGAACAAGGCTTTGTTGCTTGACTTCTTTCCTCTTTCCATCTGCAGCAGTGGCACCTTCAATTTGCTTCTCTGTTACTACATGCTTTTGCTGCCAAAATGACATCCCATTGCCTACTGTTGTGGCTTAACCCCAGCCACACAGCTGCTCATTCAGTTCCCCAGCAGTGGGATCAGGGGGAGAACTGGATGACTAAAAGTTAGAAAATTCATGGGCTGAGATAAAGACAGTTTAATAAGGAAAGCAAAAGCTGCACATACAAGCAAAGCAAAACAAGAAATTAATTCACTTCTTCCCATGGGCAGGCATCAGCCATCCCCAGGAAAGCTGGGCTCCGTCACCCATAACATTTGCTTGGGAAAACAAATGCCATCACTCAAAATGCCCACCGCTTCCACCTTCTTCCATCCCACTTTATATACTGAGCATGATGTCATATGGTATGAAATATCCCTTTGATCAAGTGGTGTCACGTGTCCTGGCCGTGCCTTCTCCCAACTTCCCATGAGCACTCAGCTCCCTTACCAGTGGTAAGGGAGTGGTGGCAGTACAAAAAGGCCCTGGGTCTGTGTAATCCCTGCTCAGTAGTAACAAAAGTATCTCTCTGTTATCAGCCCTGTGTTCAGCACAAATCCAAACCACAGCCCCATACTAGCCACTGTGAAGAAATTTAACTCTACCCCAGCCAAAACCAGAACACCTATCTCCCTCTCCTTTCCTGGGCCACTTTGTTCTGTCACCTCTTGCAATGTGAAGTTATATGGAAAGGAGTTACTTTGTGGTTAACATGCCCAACAGATAGTCAAGATTAATGCCCTACTAAATGAGTATTAGTATGTTAACAACCTGTAGAGTCTTTGCTAATCAGATGGAAAAGGGTAAGCTTTCACCTTGCTACAACCTCCTTTCAGGTAGTTGTAGAGAGTGATAAGGTCTCCCCTGAGCCTCCTTTTCTCTGAGTTAAACAACCTCAGTACCATCAGACACTCCTCATAGGACTTATGTTCCAGATCCTTCACCAGCTTCATTGCCTTTCTCTGGACTCACTCCAGCACCTCAATGCTTTTCTTCTAGTGAGGGGCCCAAAACTGAACCCAGTATTTGAGGTGTGGCCTCACAAGTGCTGAGAACAGAGTCATGATCCCTTCTCTAGTCCTGATGACCCCATTATGTCTGATACAAGCCAGAATGCCATTGGTCCTTTTGGATACCTGGGCACACTCCTGGCTCGCATTCAGCTGGCTGTTGATGAGCAAACCCAGGTCCTTTTCCATCAGGCAGCTTTCCAGCCACTCTTTCCAAAGCCTGTAGCAGTGCATGGGTTGTTGTGACCTAAGGGTGGGAGTCAGCACTTTCCCTTATTGAACTTTGCACCATTGGCCTCGGCCCATTGATCCAGCCTGTCCAGATCCCACCCTCCAGCAGACTGACAGTCCCACCCAACTCTGAAATTACTGAGGGTGCATTCAATCCCCTCATCCAGATTGTCTTCCACCTACTTTTTTTTCCCTTGAGACGTTAATCATCTTTCCACACTGATGTTCTTCCTCTTGAGCTTCTTGCCTGGCCCTAATCTCAGCATCCTTTATCTCAAATTTTATCTCACTTACATTTCATGGCTCGCCTCTGTGGACTTCTTTATAGAGCTTTCTCTCAATTTAATGATTTCCTAAAAAATCTCAGCAAAGGTTATGCAATTGTGCCACAGCAGAACCAGCCTGACAGCAGAGACAGTAGGAAAGGAAGGGAGGTTGTATTGTCACACTCATTTTTGAAGCATCCACATAGTCTGTATGTTTGCAGTTTCAACATCCTGGAAGGTCCAGTTAGTAAAACAGGGAATGTGTGTTGTGTTTTATTTTAATAATTTATTTCAACAGTTCTGTATTATTGATGCTGTGAGCATACCCAGCTGCAAGTCTCCCACAGATAAGTTTCTCTGTAATAGTTTTCCACATTTTTTTCCAGACTAAGTAAAGAGATGGGTACAGCTTTCTGGAGGACAGAATTTCAGTTGGTAGTGACTTTTTTTTTTTTCCCCAGCAGCAGCTTTTAGATGTTAGCAATGACACTAACCTATTTGGTTAATTTTGCTGCCTTCTAAGATCACACCGTTGCTTTTTGCTGAGTAGAAAAACTTTTAGGGATATAAGTACATAATCCTTAAAAACCTGTAATAAATATTACGATGTATGTCACAGATGTGTTTTCTCTCTAACTGGACACTTCTTTTCATGAGCCTATAATTTTCCAGAAAGCCTAAGTACCTACCCTGGAAAATACATATTTTTAAACTTTATTTTAAGTGACGATGTGAGTAATGAATTTAGCCAAACATATATGGTATAGTAATGTGTAAGGTACTGATAAATCTGCAGAAATAAAACATTTTCACTGGTTGAAAAAAATTTCAACAGAAATTCACAATGTTTAGGACAGGGAGACATACTGGTATCCATCAGCTGCACAAACTTCATTCCTCTTGTGAAGATAAAGTCAGTAGAGAATTACATTGCCTAACTGTCCTACAGTCTGCCAGCTCTCATTGCAGGATTGCAGATACCAAGTCGTTGATGCCCTGACTTGTTAAGGCTTCTCAGATGCCTGCCTAGCTGTAAGCAATCCAGTGGCTTTGACAGCAGACTCTGTACATACCAGTGAAGTGCATCATTAGACTCTCAGCTCACTATTCCACTTCTGCACTTATTGGTGGGAGGTGAATGGAATACCTTAAATCTAAATTCTGTGAGTAGACTTGGTTCTACTTGCCATCTGGGGATAGGGTTGCTTTTTGCCTGGCTTCCACAATCTGCATACAAGCAGTTAACTCATGTATGCCCAAATGGGATGGGTCTAGGATATAGGATTTACAAGTGCCTAGATACCCGAGAAGCTTCTCTGCTCCTGGACTGCCCCACTGGCAAATAACACACTCCTGCCATTCGCAAAGACTCATTCTATAGATTTCTAGACTGTGTGCTATACAATATATTTTCCTTGGGGAAATATCAAAACAGCCCTGTGCTGCAAGCACTTGGTGTTTATTTACCTTTGGCTTTATGTTCCCTGCAGGATGGGGCTGTTGGTTCATTTGTCTTAGCGTCTGGTCAGTGCAAAAGTAGTTTTGTTGTGGCTTGTGTTTTCAATTGTACTTCTCAGTTAGTACTTGTCCACCTACTATAAGGTGATGCCATGGCAGTGAATAAAGCTAATGTTAAAGCTCACCATGCCCTGAAAGCCTATGTCTCCAAAGCATGTTTGAGAAATAATCAGAAATTTCTTTGGTATACCTCATCTGTGTCCATGCTTAATTCCGCTGTATTAGAAGGATGTTGAGATACTGAAGTGAGTGTGGCGGGGTCCCCTGCAATTGTGACTGGGGTGGGTGGTGCACAAGGGGAGTCTGAGATAAAGGATTTCATCTTAACCCGGGGGTGCTAAATGAGGATGTCTTCACCTACCTAATGAAAGGATATGCAGAGGATGGACAGATCCAGGCTCTTCTTGGATGTACTCAGCAAAAAGACAAAAGACTTGCAGATACAAGGCACAACAAGGAATTAGATAGAAAAAAAATATCCTCACTATGAGTGTGATTGAACAGTGGAACGTGGTTACCTAGGAGGGAGGTTATGGAGTCTCCATCCTTGGAGATAGTCAACACCTAACGAGACAGGGCTTGGACTAGATGATCTTTAGAGGTCCTTTCAACCTAAATTACTCTGTGATTTAACTGATAGTTCTTTTATATAGCTCTTTATAGAACTAGAATTTTATTTTCATCATATTCTAAATGTAAAGAGAATAAAACCCAGGGAATACTTTCTTAAAATACTGGTTGTTTGTTTTGGGGTTTTTTTTCCTCATATTGAACCATTTCTTTGCCAATAGTTCTAGAAAGAAACATTCTTTTTGACTGTGAACACTCTAAAGCAGATTTGTTGGCCGTTAATTCATCACATCACACATCTACCTTAAAATTTATAGTTAAAAAAAGAAAAGCTTGTTTATGCAGAAGAAGTCTTATGTATCCTATTTTCATTGTAATATGGTCTAAGGATCTTAAGGCCAATAGGTGGAAGTAAAGGGAAATATAAAGACAATTTAGAAATAACCCATTTTTTTAAACTGCTGCCTTGTAAAAAATGAGAGAAATAAAAAAAGACATATTCCTAACCAGATATGTTATTTCAAATAAATCCAGATTCAGCTGAGTGTTCTCCAAAGAAGATTATTTATTAATGTAATAATTCTTTCTTCTGCACAGCCTTTTTTTTTTTTTCTGAATGAAAATTAGATCAGATGAATGTATCTTTAAGGCAGTAAGACAGACTCTGCAGGTTCTTTGTTTCAGAAAGAGTTATAAAAATAATTCTTAAGGGGAAATGACTCCATTAGGTTGGCACAGTAGTGTCTTTTACTGTTTACTCTTGGGGCTGTACATGTATTATCAGCATGCACCTGTCCAACTGCATTAAGGGGGTCAAAGCTTGCAAAAAGGTCATAAAAGTCTGCTTTCCTTTTTAGCAGGAGGATGTACTGTATAGGGTCATCTGACTGATGTTGGTGAAAACTAAACTACAGAATTAGTTTTCAGCTTGATAAACAATGTGCTCTTACTACAGAGATATGTAGTTGCTAGTGCTGATAAAAACATGGGGGTAGAATGCTGTGCCCCGAGAAGCTGGGAAGGGAAAGATTGTATTTTTCATTATCAGCAAGATCAGACAAAGCTGATAACAAATCTGCATCTAAGTTACGTTTTTGTCTTAGGTTACTGTCCAAACTGCACAGTTTCTCTGCACCCCATACTTGCCTTCCCCACAACAGCTTTCTTTGCAGCAAAGGCAATAATCGATTTGAATATGGTTTTACTCCTATTGTCATCAAATCACTACTGTAGGTCATGCTATGACTAAGAAACCTGGCCCCATTACTGATTTTTGATGGGATTCTTTTATTTGTTTCCATTCCTTATTAGCATATTTCTACTTGTGTGAGGAAAAAACCACTTGGAATGGTTTTCCTGGAGTCCTTGCTACTGAATTTCCTCTTCTGATGGGGAGCCAATAGGTGTGGATACAGGAATTGAGTTCCAACTGATGGGACAACATCACCCATAGGATGCTGGATGGCCAATAATGAATGCAGAACTTTCAGACTGAAAGAGACAGAGTTGGTTGTGAGCAGGCATGAGGATTTCACTATCATCTCACAAAAATATTTGTATTTGAAAGAGTGGGCATAGCCCTGTGGAGCCTTGCAGCTACTGCTTGTCACTGGGTAATCAAACTTGAAATGGACAAGCCCACTGAATACTTTCTGTACCACTGCATTATGAGGCTAAACCTTGATATCTATAAACCCCATGCTTCTTTTAATCATGTCCTTATTGCTTGTAGAGTGGAAGTGGAGTGTGCATGTGATCATCCCACTGCAAGATCTGAATTGCTGTGGTAAAAGCGTGGTGCCGGCGTTCTCTGTGCTACGTGTACCTTCTAGGCACAGGATATGAAAGGAGAAGATTCCCGTTATCTATGGCATTTATGCCTCTCTACCTCTCTGTATCCTGCTAGGTTTCCGTGTTTTATTCTTGTAAGTCCTGATGCTACTTCAGTTACCATTACTTTTAGGAAAGCAGAACTCTCTTTTTCTTAACCTGCTATGTCCTTTCATTTTCCCTCCCTCCCTTTTGATTTTGACTTTGTCTCCCACCAGCAGCACTGGTGGGAGATGGAGGGATTTCCTGCTGAAGCTGCTGTTTCTCCAGAGTAGCAGTTCTGCAAAGTACTAGTTCTCCAGATTCTTGTCAGTTTGGAATCAAGAGTTGCTGACAGGAACAACATCAGCACCTGTGAAGGAAAGAAAAACAAGCCTTGTCTAATTTATGTGGCAGATAGAGTGGGTCAAACTCTGAATGACACACAAGTTCTCATAAAATTAGCAATGCTATTCACTCTCAGTGGCTGACTGAGTGGTGGCAGCTTATGTGACTCTGCTTTGCAGAAAGACAGAGAGAGAAGGGGGGAGTGTTCGTACAGCTGACCATGTCATGTGTTCTTGTTCTACAGTAGTAGGTATTGAAATTTGCATCCCTGTCTTGACTATTTTAGGTATCTTTTCTGACTGAAAGAATCTCTGTAGAGTGAGCTTTGTTCTAAAGCTGTAAATGAGTCTCCAATATTAGAGACTAAAATTTGGTTTCTAAGCTGTGTCATGTACCTGAGCCAATAGGATATGGAGTTTTTTGGGTTTTATCATTTTGTATGCCTGACCCTGCTCCTGTGGGAAGTTGTGATTGACCAGCAGTTTGCTAAGACTGTCACACTCTACATCAGTGGTGACTTCTGTAGAGTGCCTAGATGGGGAGCACCTGAGCACCCTTAGGTAGAAGTTTAAAGACTGCAGTGTGGGCTGAGCAGCTGAGAGTATGAGAGTCTGTTTCCTGCACAAATTTATTTGAAGGTTCGTTGTTAGCATTTTGATTCTTACAAAATCTGTTTTTTTGAACTCAGACACCATTTCCCTGGTAATAGAGTTTGTTACAAGGAGAAAGACTAGGCAGTTCTCCTCTAGGAAGCTGGGATCTTACCATGGTACATTTCTGTGTCTGCAGCTGAACAAAGGGCAGGAACAGGGGCAAATTGGTCTTGATGGAGTTTTGTTCTTTCTAAGAAGCAATTTTCCCCCTTAAAGCAGCTCTATCAGTTACTATGATGCTTCAGATAGGTCAGCATGTTTGTCTTCTATTGAGAGAGCAACAGAGATTTCCACTCTGTTTTCTTTTATTTCCTATGGCCAGGCCTGTACATAAAGTGACTGTTTTTATGTAACTTTCACACTTTATTTCTCTTTGCAAGACTGGAAAGACAACTTTTCTACTGTATTCTAGTCCTTCCAGGCTTCCTGTTTTCTCTGTCTACTTTTGAATTTTATTTTTCTTGCTCAGAACATCTTAGCAGACTGACCTCAGTGCATGTTCTGTGTATTACACACAACAATACAAAGGCCTCTGTATTTGTTAAATTAAACAAGTTCTCTGTTAGCAAGACTATTTTGCAGCATTGCAGCTGGCTTTCTTCACACACATACAGACTCATTCCTGCATCAAGCTAATAGGTGCATGGCGCTGGAAGTATTCACCAAGCCATGACAGATACATGTTCTACAACCACTTCAATAACCCAAATGTCCAGCTTAAAGCAGGCAGCTTTTCTGGAGCCATTCCACAGTCTGATTAGTACAGTGGCTAAAAATGTTATTTCTAGCCATGGCTAGAACATGAACAACCTCTAACCATTTCTTGGAATGTCCTCACTTCCCTCACCGTCATCTTCCAGTGTATTTGTAAAAGGTAATGTATTCTCTTTCATAAGTTCTCTTTTCTAGCCTTGCCTTGCATCAGATCAGATTTGAATTCACCTTTCTTGAAGAATCTTAACAATACCATAGGCAGAATTCCAAGTGAGATCTCTTCAATACTCTGGTGTCACTTATCTTTCCAAATCTCTCCAAGAGATCCTGCTAATGCATCTAATTAAGTCTTCCCTTCTGCAAAATCCACTGTTCCCTCCATGTTTCATCTGTGTGGCTTCTGTTTTATTTCTTGTGTATAATCCTCTGAGGTCTTAAGTGTAATAATAAGTTGGGATTCATTTGACTGTCTCTGTCCCAAGACTTTCATAGAGATGAGGGTTACTCCTGCTTTCTTTTGAATGGCATGAGGTCTGCTTAATATCACGTCTCTTCATATAAGCAGCTAATGATCATTTTTAAGAGAAAGATCTAAATGCATCCTTACTTTTATCCTTTGAAGTTGATTGACTAGGAAATGAAGTATAGTTGCAGTAAAGGTGCTAAAACTGTGCAGACTTGTTAAAATAATAAATAATTAAAGAAAATAAATAATGACTGAAGGGAAAACAAATTACACTGCTCACAGTACATATAATCCAATGTATTTCACAACTGTCAGTAATAAATGTCAACCTTTATTAAGCAACATACACAACATGGTTCTTTAAATCCTAGGTGTGCAACTGAGAAACACATGCTTCTTTGTTATTTTACTTCAGGGATCTGTATGTGCTCAAAATGAGTCATATTAAATGACTATTGGTGAATTGCAACTAACCAAGCAATGTTTCTGTTCTTAAACAAGAATTACATTGGTGAGTTTTCAGCATTAATAACTACTGGATAAAAATCTACTCTTGCACTATTTCTTTATGATTTTTGAAAGTCATACTTTCCTGACTTACCATTACATCCATTTGTATTTCTATTGTAGTCCAAAAGAGACTGAAAATTGCCATAAAACAGCAGCTAAGAAAGCTTTAAGGATGAGGAACTTCTGAAAAGCATTCAATAGTTTGAGAGGGAGATTAATCAGTGGAGCCATAATCTGCCATCTATGACACGTGGAAACTAGCTCAGCATGGCCACTTGGGAGGCAGGTCCTGGATCTGCTGGGGAGATGTGTCTTTGGGCATAAGCTGGGGGCATGGATCAAGAGAGCTTTAAAGTAGAATTGATGGGGGGAAGGAAATAACAATGAGATTAAAGCAGGGAACCTGAAGGTTGGCATGGCATCATCTGAGGGTGGCAATGCTAGCGGAAACAGTCCATGGGAATACCCTGGAAATCTTGGGTTCAGGGCTTAGGAGTCCACAAGTACTGGTCAGTCTTTAAGAACCACATTTTGGAAAGACAGGAGTGGGCAATTGCACTGTGTCATATGTCAAGCAAGTGGGGTAGAAGACCACCTTAGTTGAACAGGGAACTACTCATGGGCCTCAAAAGGAATAAGAAATTGTGTGATCTCTGGAAGTGGGGTCAGGCTTTGCAGGAACAGTATAGGACTGTGGTTTGTGTAAGCAGGGAGAAGACACAAAAGGCCAAAGATCATTTAGAGTTGAAAATGACCAGTTCAGATAACAAGAAAGGCTTTTTCAAGTACATTGATTACAAGACGAGGTCTAAAGAAAACATTGCACCAATGCTTAGTGAAGATTGTCATCTGGTTAATAGGGATGAAGAAAAAGCAGAGGCGTTCAATGCCTTTTTTCTTTGGTATTTAATATTACTGATAGACCTTGGGCTGCCTGAGTTAGAGGAGCATGAGTTCCAAGAGTGTGGAATCAGTGACTTTCCATTTGTGGACATTGAAATTGATGTATCAGCTTACTACCCATGGCCTTCTAAATATGAATTCCATAGGGTCTGAAATGATTCATCCTGGAGTATTGAAGGAGCTAGTGGATGTTATAGCAAGACCCCTCTTGGTCTGCCAAAAGTCTTGAGAGTCTGGGGAGTTTGACTGGAACCCAGCTGATGTTATTTCCATAAAAAGGGCCTGAGAGAAGGCCTGGGGAACTACAGATGTATTAGCCTAAGATCTGTTCTTAAAAGAATTATGGAGAATGTTTTACTGCATACTACTGAAAGGCATTGAAAGAATAACGCCATCAACAGGCAGATCACCCACCTAGTGGATTAAGGGATGGCCATGGATGTATCTTTTCTGGATTATAGTAAGGCTTTTGATGGGGGTTCACGGCACACTGGCTGAGGAACCGGCTGAAGGGCAGAGCTCAAAGGGTTGTATGAGTGGCTGCAGCGATGGCTGCAGGCGATCACCAGGGCTGTTCCGCAGAGTTCAGTTCTAGTCCCAGTTCTCTTCAGTATATTTATCAACGATCAAGATGCAGGAGCGGAATGTACCACTAGCAAGTTTGCTGATGATACCAAACTGGAATCTGCTGTTGACTCCCTAGAGGTTAAAGAGGCCTTGTAGAGGAATCTAGACAGAGATTGGAGCTTTGAGCTATGATTACCAGGATGAAATTTAACCAGTCACTTTGACGGATTCTGCACCTAGCATGGAGTAATGCTGGGCACAAGTATAAATTAAGAAAGGAGTGGTTGGAGATCAGCCCTGCAGAAAGCAATCTGGGGGTGCTGGCTGCCAGCAGGCTCAGTGTGAGTCAGCAGTGTGCCCAGGCAGCCAAGAAGCCAAACTGCATCCTGGGGTTTGTGCCTCAAACACAACATCACCAAAAGAGTAGTTATCTGGCCAAAAGAGTAGTTATCCCACTATGTTCAGCAATGGTGTGGCCTCAACTGGAGTTCTATGTGCAGTTCTGACCCCCATAATTTAAGGTTGTGAAAGTCCTTGAATGCATCCAGAGGAAGGCAACAAAGCTGATGAGAGTGCTGGAAGGAATGTCTGCTGAGGAGTGGCTGAGGACTTTGGGCTTGTCTAGTTTGGAGAAAAGGAGGCTGAGGGGCTTCATTGCTCTCTACAGCTTCCTGAGGAGGGGAAGCGGTGAGGGAGGTGCTGAGCTCTGGTCTCTGGTATCCAGTGACAGGACGTTTGGGAATGGTTCAAAGCTGTGCCAAAGGAGGTTTAGATTGTACAGGCTTCCTAGAGGGATGGCTGATGCCCCCAGCCTTTCAGTGTTTAAGAGGCATTTGGACAATCCCTAATAACATGCTTTAAGTTGGTCAGCCCTGAATTTGTCAGGCAGTTGAATGAGGTGACCATTGTAAGTCCCTTCCAGCTGAAACAGTCTACTCTGCTCTGCTCTGTACAGTAGTGCTGAATCAACAAATCAGTTCTATGAAGCCTTCTTTTACCTTCAGCCCTGGAAAGACCAAGCATAATTTTGGATAAAAGTGTCATCTCCTGGAACTGCTTAATTTGTAAAAATTTTCATTTTTTATATGAAAACCAACAAATTTTCTAGTCCTTTGACACAAAGAAAAAATTAGAAGGCAAACAAAACCAAGTAACACATACAATTCATCATTTCATTATTTTTAAGGAAATAGCCTGCTATTTGATTAATGCTATACTTTCAAAATCTTATTCTTAACTGCTTTTATTTTCAGCCTTAGTTAGGAAATAATTGTTTCCAGTAGTATTTAATTACTTTTAGGAATATTATTAGTGGGGCTGATGTTTATTACAGCTGGCTTTTGTAACATTAACATTGGGTGTCAGGAAAGCAGAAATTAGAAATGAGTAGAAGATTGCAGACCTATTTTGGGAAAGGAGTAGTGCTCAGTGACTGGCTGGTCAAAAGGTAGGCTTTTCTCTTAACACCATAGATTTTTCAGTTTCCTAGATATGATGAAGAGAAATGTAGAAGAATTAAAAAATAGTGTGAAAACCACAAAGTAGTCCAGCCTACATGTCCCAGTTAAGCATCAGAACCCATTTTGGCACTCAGGTTTCTTAGTTTTTATCCCTGTTTGTGAATATTTTTATTATTATTATCACCGATACTCTTGCTAGAGTAACACTAAAAAGTGTGTGTGTGTGGGGAAGCCAGTCTTCCTGGTATTACAAATGCAGTTACAAACACACTGATGTTTTTAGGTTACTGATAGCATCTGGCCACCAGGAGCATAACATGGTAGTTCACATGAAATCACTGTATGTAACCACAGTGTGTAGTTCATGAAATGCTGTCTCTCAGCTTGCAGAAATTGCAACTGGCCTAATAACCAAATTCAGTGTTTTGATCAAATCATGTGATGGTCTCCCACATTAGCGTTTTCAGAACACTATAAAACTCTGCAGCCAAGGTATGAGTGCTGTACTTCTGGATATAGGTTTTAAAAAAGGCTGGCTTTTCTTTTTGTGCAGGCTTTTTTGTTAGCGAGGTTGTGGGCCTCCATGTATTGAAACTGCTACAACTTCTGTTCTGTCATGGACATGCCAACCTGTGTGTTTTAAATCACTGGGATTAATGAGGCGTGCCTTCCTTATATTTCTGCCAAATTCTGTGTGTCACATCTAACACATAATGCTTCTGTCTGTCTTCTGGGGTGCTGCGTCCTGCCTTTTTTTGGGTATGGGCTCCTCCCCTTGAGTCTAGAAAAGACTTAAAAGCAGGAGGCTGAGCAAGCAGCTCCTTGCTGTGCAGCACAGAGAACTGGATCCATCCTCAGGCTGTCATTTCCTGGCACTGGTGGTCTTCCCAACTGTTCAGGTATTTGTATCTAAAATGAGCTGGATGATCTGTATGAGTATAAAGTGGGAAAGGTTCTCAGTGACTGGTCTAAGGACCATTTGACTAAATGTGCTTATCATGCTTGAAATTTTTATATCACCTTTGGAATAGCTCGAGAAGAGATTTTTCTTTTGCTATTTGACTGTTAAGACATTGGCTTCAGAAATGTTTGAGGGTTTGTGCCTTTGTCTGGAAGATGTGACTGTGTAAATTGAACTAATTGTACTGAAGCTAAATTAATCCCTCACAGGAATTATGTCTTCTGCAGCACTGCTTCCACTATCCTTCAGGTCCTTTTAAGCTCACGTTGTCTGTCCCGTGATTTTTTATATAGTTTTTGTTTTCTTTTGCTTGCTCTTCCTATTGTTTCTTTGAAGTGATTCTTAACAAATGTTGACAAACTTTCCAGTTTAAACACATGTGAAAGTCAAGCAACTGCCACAGCAACATTTGCATCAGTTTTCTTCTGCCTTGCTTGTATTATGTAGTTTTAAGGTCTGAATTGCTGCTTATTCTGATCTGGTTGCATTTCTCAAACATTTTGTACAGAATAAAAAGACTGCGTGTAAGCACATGTGTATTTTCTGGTGACTAAGCTGCCTTCAAGGCAAGAAATAACACCCTTAATGATTTGCAGCATTTCAGAAATGGAATTTTGCTATTTGTTATCCCCTAATTACTATTTTTTTTCAATCTTTTTAACAAGAACATGGGAGTTTACCCTAATTTTTTAAAAATTATTTATCAGTATATTTCTAATGAATTTATCTTCACCAGGTATTTATGTTGCGCATGCTGTTCCCAGGTTCTTTCGACAGAACATGAAAATTGGGAAAGAAGTATAGACATGGTTGAGAATTGCTTTTTAATTCAGACAGTAAAGACAGTATCTGATGTTAGAGACAATGAACTTGGCATCTTCCATGCCATTTTTCCTTCTCGGAAAGAAGGAGGGAGCACTTACAGATCTTGCTTCAGCTGTTACTTCTATGAGTCACTAAATGAAAATACTAAAGCTGATGTGATAAAGCTGAATGTGGCTCTGGTCACTCCACCATCTTAAAAGAAAATAACAAAATTAGTAGTCCAGAGATGGGCATCGATGACGGTCATTAGTGCCATATGAGGAATACCTAAGCAAGCCAGGGCTTTTCATTCAGGTGATGGAGGGCAGAGACAGAATGACAGAAAACCTTAAAAATGCTCAGTGGCAAACCCTGAGGGATGCACTATTCATTCTCTTTACTATTCTACCCTGTGTCCATCAAATGAATTTGTAGGAGTCAGATTAAAACCAAAAAAGGACATAATTCTTTATGCATCAGATAGTAGAGCTGTGCAGCTCATTGCAAGAGGACATTGTAGATGTCAACTGGTCACAGGAATTTAAGGTGAAACTGGAAAAACACATGAAAGAGTAATTCATAGAATCACAGAATCAACTGGGTTGGAAAGGACCTCTGAGATCATCAAGCCCAACCCTTGATCCAACATCAGAACACAGGAGACATTCATAGATGTTTCCTGTATATAAAGAAATCCTGGTGTTCCCTAGAAATCTATTTTACTACTGTGGTAGAGAGAACATTGAACTAGGTGGTGCTCATATTTTCTATATCTTTAGATAGACCTTAAATTTTTGTGTATATTCTAAAAGCCTTTTTTTTTTTTTAATGGTCATCCTGAAATCCTGTATCAATCTATTTTGCTGCTTGCAATGTTTGTTGTGGTTAGTGGCTGAGAAAAAATTAACCAAGGGTATTGCCCAATGCTATTCCACCATCATTTGTAAAAGCAGAACAGGTTCACACTGTTGTAGGAAAATTACCTCATATCTAACAAATTGTTGTTGTAACACAAGCAGTTCTGATGACAGAAAATATTGCAGGCTGTTGTTTAAATGTAGACTTAATTCAATCTGATTTTCCTATACCTGAAGAGTCCTGTTCTAGAATGAACTAGAATGAAATGTTGTTTCCTTTTTTTTTTTTTTTTTTTTTCCTAAGGAATGGAGAAGCTGATTGTTTGTGTGCACAGAAGGCCAAATGCTCTCTGTAGACTCATTTGCTTTCCGTGGGCTGGAGGTGGCACTTCTCTACTTTCTTGCTGGGGCAAACGATTAAACAACTCAATTGAAGGTTTGTCATTTTTGTAGTTATAGCACAAGTTAAGAAAGTCTGAAATACACAGTAGCCCAATTTTTTGAATGGAATATAATATTCTTGAGATCACTGCAATCTTTGTCCAATGGGTCTTCCCCAGAAAGGATGGAACTAGCATTCATTAGGAACTAGCATTTCTATCAGGGTGCATTTTCTGTACCACCTTGCATCAAGTTATATTTGGCCAGATTAAAGGTTATATCCTCAGAGCTAAGTTTCACAGGACTATAGTATGGTTGACTGCTTCAGAAACTATTGGTCTGATTCACAAACACACTACACATGCCAGGGTAATGGTGAAGATACGAGAACCACTTCTCATAGTGAGAAGGCTGCAGAGAGTATCTGTTATCCATTGTTTGCCCTTCTTGTATCAAAACTGAAGTTCAAACTATGAATTTATAACAGTGAAATGACATTAAGTTACACTAGAAAGTATTTCTCATTGCTCTCAAGCCACATCAGCACTAAAAAAGATCCATTGCTTGAATTATTTGAAGAGGAACCAAGGCCATTTTACAGACCTTCCACAAAGAAAAAAATAATTTCATATTTACAAGCATTGCCACTGCAGTTGTAGCAGTCCTCTAAATGCTCATATGCTTTCTGGTAAGCAGTTGCACCAGTCACACTAAATTTTCCTTGAAATGAAAAAAAAAAAAAGGAAAGAAAAGAGTTTTTTTTCCACTGGAACTGCCTCCAACAAAGTTACTAAGAAAATAGCCTAGGAGCAACTGCAGACACAGATGAATAACATCAGGGTGTAGCATGGTTTCTCAGAGATGGTTTCTGCAGAAAGAAAGTGCAGAAGATGCAAACATTTCTACACTGCTAGTATCGTATTAGGTAGTGGTTTATTCTATTCTAAATACTTTGTGTCTGACCCATTACTTCCACATGAGTTCAGCAGTATGCATTATGTCAAGGAGAGTTCAGAAAATCAACATTTTTTTCTGATCTATCCATTCCTTACTTTCACTAACCAGCAAGAGGAAAATCCCCAATTTTTAAAGGAATATAAAAAAGTATGTAAAATGTCCTTCCATATAAATATAAATAAATATAAATATCCATCAACTTGTACTATGATTAGACATTTTACTAGGTGTAATGCTCAAGAGCCGACAAAAGAAGAAAACAGGGATAGTACAATGCTAATGTAGTTTAAATCTCTAATGCTGCCCTTGGAAGGATGTATTTTACACACCCCTTAACTTACTATTATTGAAAGTAATGAATTTGTAGTTGTTATTAACCCTAATAGTAATAAAGTTGCTTTCAAACTTCAGCTGAAATCAAGACCTTGGGATTCTGAGCCAAGGCACTTATCAATCAGATCAACTGGAGAGTAAATTGGATCAATTTGTGAGTAACGGAAGGGATGGAAACCTAATCTCTCATGGGATTAGAACACAGTAGTAGTAATAGCAAAAACATGGCATCAACTGTAAGAAATATATTTGTATATTCTGCATAATAATTAAAAATAATTAAAAAACCTAATTAAAATTATTTTACTGTATCTATTTGAAATAACTATAATCCTTTCCTCTTCCTTCCTCCACCTCTTCTGCAGTGTTCTGTGTAAGGTATCCTGGAAGAGAAACCCGTCTTAATGAGCCTTTTGCAAAAGACATGACAAGCATGGTTAATGAAGTTACAAGTGTTTTGTTAAAAGAATTGCAAGAAAAACCATTTGCATTTTTTGGTCACAGGTAAAAATATATACATGTTTAGATACCCTGGTGAAGGAGCTTCTGTCTCTGAACTCGTGGAGTAGACAGTTACTTGGTTTTATTTGCAAAAAGTTTAGGAAAATACGCTTCTGCAAAGATCTTTTGTCAAGTCATCCTAAAATATGCTGTTGCTCTCAAAGACTTTGGGTTATTTATTCATTGCTTCAGGTACATCTGAACATGTGTTTCTGATAAATTATAATTTATTATGGCATTTATTTTTAATATTTGTGTCAGTTCTTGATCTATATGAATGCAGGGGGGTGAACCATTTGTGAAACACATATTTTGAAGATTGCTTAACCCAAAGTATTCAAAATAACTGTTTTTATTGCAAATTAAGAAAACTACTAAAAGACTAAGAAAAGGTTTGATTTGTAAAACTAGACTGTGTAGGAATACACTTCATGTCAATTAACGAGTATCATTATAATTTGTATGTCGTATACGACTTCAGTAATTGTTCAAGATATGCAGTTAGCACTGAAATTCAAACTATGTTCACATTTTTCAGGTTTTATGTATGTTTTTGCTTACTTTGCCTTAATTTCTCTTTTCACTGCAGTTTTGGATCTTACCTGAGTTTTGCAGTTGCACTACATTTGAAAGAAAAGTATGGACTAGAGCCAGTCCATCTTTTTGTATCAGGGGCACATGCCCCAAATGTAAGTTGCAGAATCATTAACAATATGAAACAGAACAGTACATCAGCTATCAAGAGTAAGAATAACATTTGACAGTGTAGCATGCAAATTACTTTTAATACAAAATGAGCATTGCTTCAGAATCCATGGAGAAAAGTTTTTTCTTAGAGGAAATTAATTCTGAGGTGGATGCAGAGCTTTGCATTACACAATATTCACTGCTGCGAGCTAACCTTAGCCTCGGGAGAACAGTCTCCTTAAGCTAATGCCACCTTTTTTGAATACTGTGTTATTTACTATGGCTTTTGGCTTAAAACTAAAAAAAGTAATCAAACCAAAATATTAAGTGGCTCTCCCTTCTCTGTAACATGTGAAATAACTGTCTTAACCTAGTCTCATCAGCCCTCAGTACATTTGTCCATTTATTTCTTTCCCTCCTCATTCTTTGTTGTATTTTTAATCAGTTTCTTCTCAGATTCTGCTGGTTCTGCTGGTCTTTCTCTGGAAAACAGCAGTGAAGTGGCTTTTTCCCAGTCCTGTCCTCAGTCAGCATTTGCTATTTCCGTTCTTCTGTTTCTGGGGCTTCTTTGCAATCCTTAGTATGAGCTAGCGATTCATGGAAGCAATTGTTATTCCTGCAAATTTCCATAATCAGTTGGTCTCTTCAGTCCTACATTAGTCAGCTTTATGTCCACTGCTAGGTTTTTCTTTCTCTTACACAGATTATTTTATTAGATGCATTTCAGTAGTAAGAGTCAAACTTGAACAAAATTGAATTAATGGTTACTTGTCTGTGGAAGTTTCAGACCTGGAAGATACTTGGCTCAGTCATAATTTGTAAATTTACTAACTCTCTCCAAGAAGTGTTTTCTGTGGATGTTAAATTAATCAGCCGTTGCATTTTGGAAATGAAGAATTATTGTACTTTTTACTAAAATGATTTTTAATGAAAAGATCATTTAAAGTATATTATATTAAACACCTGATTTGTTTTGTCTGGTACTGACAGTCTGAAGCAATTCTTCCATTCAAAAGCATTTCCATATCTGATATAAAAGATGAAGAAGTTATTGAATATCTACAAACTGTAGGAGGAACTCCTTCTGAGCTTCTGCATAATGAAGACATTAGGAAACATCTGCTGCTTACTTTTAAAGAAGACTTAAAAGTGCTTCAGACATTTTCGTAAGTTTTACAATTCTGTATTACATTTGTATTTCAGATTTTTACTTCTGTCTGATCATGTCAGGGTTTTCTTTCTACATATTTTGTCTCATTTCGGTTATAAAAAGATTATGAAAGAGTAAAATTCTCTCCTTTGTGTGTTTTTCTATTTGTTTTTTACTATTTAATCCCTAGATGAAAACAGTGCTTACTGTATCAACCACTGGAATAGTGAACTGTTACTGCAGTGGCAAACGTGTCATGGTAGAATTACAGTTGTACTGAGGATCCAAAGTTAGCAGCCACTAAAAGGGAATATTCTCTCATCTTTTATTGTTTTCTGAGACTACTAATCTCAGCTAATCACGCTTCAGGATCACTGCATTCAGCCTCCTGATACAAGATCCCCTAATCTAAACAGAAGCAAAGAGTCCCTGTCTATGTTCTGGGCACCTTGAGAGCAACCATCTTCTGCCCTAACTGCTGTCCCCACTGGATGTTACGCGACAGCCAATGCAGCTGAGGGGTTAAGGTTTCTTACCTTGGCAAAAACAACGATACTCTTGGATGTGGGACCCATTTTGGTCTTAGGAACCTGACACTGAAAGGCCCTGAAACATTAGAACTTGAATATAAGCAGGTAACATAATTGTTTATGGGAGGTGAGAATTTCTATTGCAGGCTGAAGCTCTTTTTCTCTCCTAACTATCGGGTCACTCTTTCTTTACAATTTTAGACCTAACTGCAGTAGGGCAAGGAGCTCAGAACCTTCCAGATGTGGTAATTTCTTCTGATGTTCTGCATAATCTAATTCCTGAAGTTTGTTAGATTTTGGAGGAGAATGAAAAAGTTATTTTGTATGTGGAAGCAAATTCCAAATATGGGTTATTTTACTGAATATTTTAGGACTACTTTTTATGTTCACAGTTTTGAGAAGGCAGAAATGGATATCCCCTTCTCTTGTGATATTACCTGCTTTAATGGGGGTGATGATAAACCATATGATTTACAAGGTACTTTTCTTAAATGGTTTTCTTCTTATACTTACACATTTTCCTGTTGAATTGCATCAGTTAATGAAATTGCCTTGTGACTTTATCTCCTTCTTAAATGAAACAAATCAACAGTTTCAATGTTGATATGGGATTTAAAATAATTGTTAAATAATAATTTTGAAATAGTTATTTAAAATTATCACAATAGTTGACATTTTTCTGACATATCTTTTTCAGGTTGGCAAGAACTAACAAGTGGAGATACATCCTTTTATGAGCTTCCTGGAGGTCACTTTTATCTGCTGGAACCCTCTAATGAAATTTTCTTGACAAAACACATAACAAGATGCATAGAAAATGCTGGTCTATGAGTATTTCCCTCAATTTTAATACCAGAAGGTATAATATTAGTCCGCAGCACTTCATAATAAGTCATTATTTCTGTACATTGCATGCAGTTATGCTTACGAGTTGTTCTGTTCGTCCTCTGTAATTTTTTAAAAGGGGGAGTTTTCCTGGGTTTTTCTGAAAATAAACATTGGCTTTGTCTTAAAAAAGAAGGTTTCATCTTTTCCCTCTTCTCACCTTGCATGTGCACAAAGTCTTCACTTAATTTCGTAACCTCATTTGCAAAAAATGACAGCTACGTTATTTTACTTCTAGAGCTTCTGTTTGCCTGCCCCCGGAAAAATGCTAAGTATAATGTAATACCCACAACAATCCACAATTCTTAGAGAAAGCTTAATTTATTAGGTTCAAATTTATTTAGAATAAGATACAATCTAAAAATAGAGTATGTACGTAAATACCCTTTACAGTCAGCTTATGCTTAAAAGATATTAGTCAGACTACACAGTAAGGAGTTAGTATTGTGGTGTTCTCAACAGAGTTAGTTCATTAGCTACTGAAGAGTTAATTATTAGTGGGAATTACTTTGAATATTCTAGATCCCATATTTTTCTACCATGGCTTTTGCTTTAGAGATATAGGCATTCATGGCATCCTCCTTTGATAAACCTGTAAAGGAAAGTAGGAGTCATTATCTTTCCTCATTTGTCCTATAAACATGACTACATGACGTAAATTTAATTGGTGTAACACCTTTTTTCAGGTTCCATGCCTCCCATTTGGCTTTGCCTTTCAAATCTAGCATTCCTGGACATTCTGCCAAAATAAATGCATACGTTTGATTATCATGCAGATTTACATAACATTAGCTTGATTTCATCAAGATATGGGAGTAAGTGTGATGCATATATAGGAATACCAATATTAATATCTCCAACGGTAGCCTGTTTGTACAATCCATAGAGTTCCTTCAGTTCTTCATCAGTTGGTCTTGTTTTTAATTTTTTTACATCTTCTGCAGCACCATCAAAGTCAGCCTGATGAAAGAACAGAAAGTGTTGGTTTTCTTCTCAAGGGGTGTCATTAAAACATGAGGCACAGGACACACAGTAGTATCATTACATATTCTCAATCACTCCCTTGGGTTTAGTGGTAAGCCTAGGTGTTTGCCCATGAAAGAAGCTTAATAAAACTGTAAGCTGTTAGAAAAGGAACTAGGCTTACATAGCTGATAGGGTCAGTACTGCTCAGATAAATAAACAGTTTTACATCTAAACACTTGGAACCACTACAGACCGTCTACTGCCAGAATAACTACAGATATATTCACGCAGGCAGCCTCCACAATTTATGTAGTGCATGACTGTCGGGGGCCGGCTCAAAAGCGGCACACAAAGCCCCCTCGGCTATAGCGCCGAGACCCTTGTGGACCACTTCGTAT
>JAWWES010000081.1:20495546-20539518 GCA_035583135.1 Lophotriccus pileatus | reverse complement strand
GATGTATTCACATTCTTCTCCATCTTTTTTCAATCCTCTCCAATAATTGTATGCATCTGTGGGTCCACTCCCGACACATGACTTTCACAGTCACACTGTGGGTATGAAGGTGTTCATTGAACTTTACACCCCAGCAGTAATCTTTGCTTGCATACTGTTCATTCGAGTGGTGGAGCTTGAAAACCCTCTGAGGGGCACTGTCCACTTCACCCTTCATTTCCACTGCTCTGCTGACAGCACAGTAGGTGATCAACAGCTGGCACAGAGATATCTCACGGGGATGAGCAGTGCTACTGCCAGGACCACCTTCCACACCCAACTCTCAAACACAGTGGAGCACAAGAGTGCACTGTACATTTACTCCTTCCATCATCATGCATCACACATTCACATCAACCTGAGGCCATACAGTAGGTCTCAGGCTAGACTTTGGAATTCTGTCTCATGCTCAGTACATTCCAGAGAGAGAGATTTCATACAGTGACCACTGACCCATCAGGTCACTGCACTACTCCAATGCAAAAAAGCATAGATATTTTAATATGGTAAAGGCTGGTTTCAATAATTAGTTTAGCTTTTAAGTTGGATCTGCATTTGCAGAAGCACACTATATCCTGCAAGATGTGCTATCACACACACACACACATATATATATATATATAAAAATGTAAAAAGAATCTTAAAACTTGGGTCTTAAGATCAGCAACATTGGTTTCAGCATGTGTGCTGTGGCTCTGTTTAAATCACTGAGATCCCAGCAGTACATCAGAAGTCTGTACTGTGCTTCTTTAGACCACCTTTCCATCTTTTCCTTAGTTACAGGAAAGACTTTTTTTTTTTTTAATAAGAAAACCTAATGCACATTTGTCTCCTTAATTGATGCCTTTCTCCTTGGCAAGCAACTGTGCTGAGTGGATCAGGTGATAGAAATAAGCAAGTACAACTGAGAGCTGGGATCACTATAGCATTCTGTATTTGAACAGAGAAAAAAGTACAAGAGAAAGGCTATTTCTGGTTTTAAATCTAAGAAGAAAAAATTAGAAATAATTTAATTAGAGAGTGATGCTCATGGATCTTTCTTCACAGAAAGGCCCCTTCATGGAATCATGAAACTATGTATTCGTTGATGTAAAGAGACATCAGCTGGTGGCTGCATTAAGGCAGGAGTAGCAGGTGAAATAGGGTAAGGGCAGGTAGCTGAGTGCACTGCAGCGTCCTGCTCAGAAACCTGGCTACTCTCCCACCAAATGAGTCACCTCTGCCTCCTGAGATAGAATTCACTTTTTTTTAAATTTCGTTATGGAAGCTTAGTTTGGCTAGTGAGGTTCCCCAGACACAAACGCCTGAGGAATTTATAATTTTTTTTCCCAAATTTCCAATTGCCATTTGAAACCCACCAAGGGAAAGCACAAGTATCCTAAGAATGAAAGTGCATGCCTCAGAATGTACATCTGTAACACCAGAGTTATGACAAGGACCAGCAGGCAGAGAGGTACGTTTAAAAGGGATGTTTCTAAAAAATCATAATGTATGATTAAAAGGGTGTTCTAGCAAAGGAATGCCCCCTGCAAAATAGCAATTAAAAATAAATCTTGAATCTTTAAACTGGAGCTATAAATTCACAGAACATTACATGGGAAGGGTTCATGATGATAATACTCATCTCTAGCTCTGTCAGTTTGTAGCACCCTTAAAAATGCAATGGAAGGAAAGGACAAAAATCCTGCAGCAACGAGGCCTCCCAGAACCAAATGCCCAGTAGTGGAGGCAGGAATACAGAGAACAGCTGGTGTGTTAGAACTGATAAACAGTGTTTTAAGAAAAGCTGCTGTTCTATTTTGAATGTAACAATCCTTCTGAAAATGAGCAAGATTCCAAGTGCAATCTGTCTAAGACTCTAAAACTTGGTCATTCAATACAGTATACTATTTGGCAGAGTTTCTGCAATAAATTCTAAATCAAAATACTTCCAAATTATATTCTTAAATCTAAAACTTCATAGACTGAAACCATGTAACTAGTTATGCAGTTTGTTCCTCTTTTAATAAAAATAATTCTCAATATTACTAGAATGCAACTATACCACAGAATCATTGAAAAACATGAAGCTTTAAGTCCAACTTTTTGTGGCTGGTTTCTTGTAAGAACTTGGAGAGCACTGCAAGACAAATACAGGATTTTTTTAGAACAAAAATCCAAAAGGCTCAGGATATGTTTATATGTTTTGTACATACACTATATATAATTTAGATAAACAAAAATCATGTGCCCTAGACAACATATAAAAGCTAAATTAATAATGTTGAAATGACCTTACAGCATCTCTTCTCAGCATTTTTTTTTGCAATGTTAATATTTGCTTTCATGAAAGCCTTGCAATCTTTATTTTTCGTCTTATGCTGTGTTGTCTCTTGTTCTCCTTCTGCTGAGGAACTGTACCTGGAATTCCTACAACTACATGAAATACTTCAGCAAGCTCAGATGTTAAGCTCATTTTTAATTTTTATCCAAAAATTGCCAAGGGCTAAAGAAAGTAAGTAAATTATGCTCTCCTTCCTTTCTGAAGCAAAATCAGAAAGGTGAATCCACATGTTTGAGGCCAGCAAATCACAACAACACGGAGAGAATTTGGGGTTCGGGGCAAAAGTGTCCTGCCCTGTGCCTTGGGCACAGTGTGGGTGCCTTCATCCTGGGAGCAGGGAGGGGACATCTCTATAAGCAGAACAGGAGTCTGAACTCAGTCCCTGTGAGATTGCTCGTACGACTTTTTATTTCACTATGTTCCTTGACAGACAGATGGCTCATCCCTCCATGGAAATAAGCCTGTTCCGCTACGTGTTTATCTCAGGGCAGAAGCAAGGACACAGGCAGATACTGCAGAGGAACTCACATGCTCTGAATTTACATCCCAGCCTACCCCTGAGTCACTCCAGTCAAGCCACGCTGCTGCACAGTGTTTCAGACGCTGCGGCATTAGGATATAAAGGAGTTCTGTACTCGGGTAGCAAGACTGTAGTCTAATTACACAAAAAAACATCCTCCTATGCACTAACAACAGCATGAAAATAAAAGTGATGACTCACCACACTTAAGATATTTTTTAATTGGTAAAATTTTATTAAAATGAGTATTTCATTCTTAAGCCAAATACGAGTAATGTGACATTCTTGACTATACCTATCACTGACATCTGTTAATATTATCCATGCAAACAAAATAAGCATTCATGCTTTTTAACTGTAAATTAAGAAGTGGTATCAGCAATAAAACATAACTGGGTTGCCACACATTATTTAAAGTTTAAATAAGTTACTACTGCATGTGAGCCTCTGGCAGCATTGACATACAAGTCAGCAGAAATCTTCCACGTGTCTTGAATTGTTTTCTGATCCAAACTTCTGTCCTGGTTTTTGCTGAGTTAGTTTTCCTCCTAGTAGCTGGTACAGTGTTGTGTTTTGGATTCAGTATAAGAATAGTGCTGATAACACTGAGCCAAGGACTTTCAGTGTCTTGTGCTCTGACAGTGAGGAGGGGCACAAGATGCTGGGGTGGAGCAGAGTCAGGACAACTGACCCAAACTGCCCAAAGAGATATTCCACACCACAGAACATCATGCCCAGCATATAAACTGGGGGGACGGGCCAGGAGGGGCTGATTGCAGCTCAGGGATGGGCTTAGCACTGATCAGCAGGTGGTGAGCAATTGTGTTGAGCATCACTTGTTTCTCTTGGGTTTTATTGTGCATGCTCTTTTTTATTACTATTTATTACTATTAACAAATTTTATATATTACATTTAATTACTAAACTAGTCTTATTTCAATCCAGGAGCTTCTACTTCCCCCCCCCCCGCATTCTCCTCCCCATCCCACCATGGGGGAAAGGGGAGAAAGTGGCTGCATGGCACTTTTTTACTAGTTGGGGTTGAACCACATCATCAGAGTAAGAATGAACCAGAAGCACTGTTAGATTGTACAAGACAAAAGAAAAAAAAATAAACTAAGGAACCCATCAAGTTAATAACCTTATCTTCATATAGTTCTATTCTATATGGATCTATAGGAACATATTGCAAGATAACTTAAAATATGCAAACACATATCTTGCAGAGCAAGAAACGTGCAGAAATTAAATATAAATACTAAAAATTTTGTTTTTCATCCTCCTCTAGCCAATCATTGTGCACTTACTGTTGCTTAGGATTTGCCTGCTTACACAACATGCTTATGAGCAGCCTATAAAAATATAATTTCCTTTTATTCATGTACCAATAAAATTCTCTTTTACTCCTCAAATTAAAGGCATAAAAATACCTACAAACACACACACGTACTAGGGATAAATGCACAAATCATCAGACTATTATCATATACTCCCTTTTTGCAAAGGAAAAAGCATTCTTCATTTATATGAAGAATATCATTTCTGTGACCATTAATTAAACAAAGGTGGTGTTATGTTTGGGATTTGGCAATTCTGACCCACTGAAGAAATAGTTTTCTTCTTCTTCTTAGCTGTAACACACCACAATGAAACCTCTGTGCTATTCAACATAATTGCAGCTCAGAAGAAAATTGCTGAGCTATTGGCAGTGCACTCCCTGCATCTAGGTCAGAGCATTGTGTTGTTCACCCTTTGCAAACTAACCAAGCTGAGAGAGGCATTATAATGAGACCGGGATAAAAGGGCTTGCAAATCTTGAAGTGAAAGGGATAACAGGAAAGCCTAACAAAAAAAACCTAGCCTAATCCATCACGGCATGGGCAAGACAAGGGAAGTATTCATAGTTTCTTGAAAATGTAGGAGGCTTAACGCCAGCAATAATCTTGGGGAAGATAATTTCCCCAAGAACTATTTAAAGCTATAGTCAGAGAGAAGGTCTCTCTAGCCAGAAAGTAGGAAGTAGAAGCTTTCCTACCAAAACACAAGCCCATCAAAATGTACCACTCCAAAGATGCTCACAACCTAAAAAAATACACATAACTCACTTAAAAATTATTCATGCTTCCCAAATGCACATATATCACTACCTCAGTGTTAGAAGTTTCCCTCCTCTTTTTAGAGCTCTAAGTAACTACCTAGATTCTCAAAACATAAGTATTTACCTGCCTTTCAATGACTAACTCAGTCCTGGCAAACTCAAATGCACATGCCAAGGAAAATAATTCATGCATGCTCTAAACAGATAAGGCTTAAAAAAATATATGACCTATGAATAGTACAAAATAACCAGCATGTTTCTCACCCTTCACTTGTAGGAAAGTAATGCATTATTTAACGTCCAAGGGTTTAGGCAAATTTCCCTTGCTGCAAGGTAGCCTCGATTTTGCAGTACTAATCCTTATGCTGAAGAAATACCGCAGTCTCCGACACGGCACTGCACGGATGGACAGCGCATCCCTTCCCTCTCCTCTAGTCGCGTCTCTGTCTCACCAGATGCAGAACTGCTTACCTGGAGAGTCATGATGCTGCGAGGAGGGATGCGCAGGGAGCGGCCTCGTTCCTTCCGCGGCGGGGACGCGGCGCCTGTGCCCGAGGGCTGGTGGCAGTGAGCTCAGCTCCCGGCGGAGGCACCACACGGGCTCGCTCCGCTGCGCCTCCCGGGCCCTGCCCCGCGGCTGAGCGGCTGCGAACGGCGGGGAAGGGGCGGTGGGGGCGGTGAGCATCAAAGCCCACAGTCGTTTCCTCGGAAAGCCTGAGCTCGTTTCCGTACCACTGAGGATTAGGCCACCAGGCTTGGAGACCAGCGATACAGCGGGATTTCCAAGCCATTTGTTTGAAAAAGAAATTTCTTGCGTGACTTGAACGGCAGCCAGCCCAGTTACTGCTGGTGGTCCCTCTGCTTCAGCCCCTGCCCACGCCCAGCCCGGCCTGGGACCTCGCATTGTCCAGCTGCGGCTCTGGAAAACGTGCAGGTCATCCCGGGGATAGATACCTCACACAAACAGCTACACACACAAAATACCTTGTGAACGTTGGGTTTTAATTTCTTCTACTAAATACAGAGAAAAAGAATATTAGATTAATTGATAAACTGGCCTACAACTGTAACCATTGAAGGAAAAAAACCCCATCCCTGCTTAGCCATTCTATCATTATTTATATTCACGTCTCTACATTTATGTTCATCATTCCCTGAGCACTGTTTGACTACAGTACTATGTGCTTCTGCGTTTTTTTAACCCACTAAATTCCATAAAACCGTGAAAAAGTGCTTCCCCTCGGATTAAGTCCACGTTAAATTAAGCCAAGATTTAACAGTAAAAAAGGCATGTAAATTTCAGTAAATACAAGACTTTAAATAAATTTGAAAACAACTCTGAAGTGCCGAAGCCCTTATTCCTGCTGGGAAACCTCTGCTCTTTCAGGCCCAAGAGGCTGCGTGTAACCACACTGTGCACTGAGGTGAAGGTGGAAACTGAGTATGTTTGTCAAGATTTGTTAATGGGTCGGGGCAGACTGTGGGAAACACTGAACGTACCCAGTCCTTACCTGTCCTCGTAATTACAGAATGCAGTGTACATGCACAGCATGTCGCGTAACTGCACTGCGGAAAGGTTGCTATTAAGTCCCTATGAAGCACCCGGTGAGTTGGCCACGACGCCGCTAGCTGACATATGACAAAACAGATTTGCCATCGCCTATGCGCCCATTTTCGGGAGTGTTCAAAACGCGGGAGCGCCAGTGCTAAGCCTGGGGTGAGACCCGCCAGGCGCGGGCTGCCGGCACCAGCGCTTCAGTGCTGCCTTCCACCAACGCAGCGCGCTCTTTCCCCACGTGGCACCGGCCGCGGGCGGGCACCGGCACCGGGCGGCCTCCCGGGGCTCCTGCCCGCTCGCCCTGCCCGCCGAGCCGCCCCAGCCGGGACCGGGACCCGGTGCCTGCACTCCGCACCACTCCCGCCGCCCGCGGGGCATTTCTCGGCCGCCCGAGCGCCCCCGCCCGTTCCTGCGGCTGCCGCGCTGCTCCCCGCAGCCCGCCGAGGCCGCGGGGCGGGCGGGGCCGGGGCGGGGGCGGGAACACGGGCGGAGCGGGGCCGAGCTGCGGCCGCGGCGTGTGCGCGGAGCGGGCCGGGGCGGCGCGGCCGAGGTAGGGCGGGCTCTGCGCGGGCGGGCGAGGGGGAGTGCGGGCCGGGCAGTGCGGGCCGGGCAGCGGAGACCGCCCCGCTCCCGCAGCGTTTGTGCTGGGCCCGGCCCGGCCGCGCTCGGCGGGCGGCCCGGGGAGCGGGTGCTCGGTCCCGGCGGCGGGGCCGAGGGGGCGGCTGGAGCCCCCGCCCCAGGGACCCGCCTGCAGCGCGTCTGACGGGCCGTGCTCTGCCCCGCGTTTGTCCGTGCCAGGAGCGGGAGGCGGCCGCAGAGCGCAGCGGAGGGGGCTGGAGAGGGTTCCTGGCGGAGGTGAACGTGGGCGGCGCTTCTCCGGTTCTCCCTTCCGCAGGAAGCGAGGGGATCGGGACAGCGGCACGAGGTGGAGGATCTCAGTGTTTCTGTTTTTTTCCTTATCCCTTCACGCTTGTTTTCCTCAGCAGTACACATTTTGACAAGAAAACTGTAATCCTTCAACCGGGAAATCCTTCATGTTTTGCTCCGTTCTCATACACGAGTCTGTTGCTGACTTCGCTTGATACTTCCTGTAAAAGGTCGTCAGAGCATCCCCAATTGAAAGCTTTTAAACGGTATAACCCAGAGCTATTTTTTTTTAAGTTGTCATAAGCTTCCATTTCTAACTCGGTCACATTTTAGATTTCTAATGGTCGTTTTCATTCTTTGGTTGTTCTCACTTTTTGGTTGTTGCCACTATGATGATCAGCAAAATGGATTAGATAACTGCATGAATGATAGCTCCATAAAGGACTAATAAGATAAGCTGTCAGATCTTGCATCCCAAATGCAACCATTCTGTGTCTTTGGGAGCTGAGGAGAATGGCAGCCTGTCCTTCCCTAACAGTTTCTCCAGTTCCTGCTGCTGGAGACACAGCAGGGCTGGATGGGCCATTGCTGGAGTGGCCCAGGGCATTTCATAGGTTTCACAGCATAAACTAATAAAGAGTCTGAGGCAGATCTCTATCATACCTTCCAAATGCAGAAAAACACAAAGGCATGGAGTAAAGACTGAAAAGACAAATTTCTAAAGTCTTACATAAATTTAGGAACTTGGAGCTTGTTTCATGTTGTGATTCAGCCTTTTTTTTTGTGTGTGTGCCCATGCCATGGGGGACAATGCAGCTGTGCAACAGCAAAAATGGAGTGGTCCTTCAACCCATGACAACAACCACCCACTCTGGGGGTGGGGTTGTTTGCTTGGGAGTTTTTTGTTTGTTTTTTACACCTGTAATACCTCCAGCTGCTTTTGTTCAGCTTCTGAAGGGTCTCGTCACTGCTGCTGCCTTGCCCTTTTTATTATTTATAAACAAAAAAAAGCAACATGGCACCTGCCTTGTGGAAGATGTGTGAAGGATTAGCACTGAGCTACTGTGAGGAAGGTAACAGGTGCCAATATCACTTTGACATAGGATATTTGACATTTCTGCATTCCCAAAAGAGGCTTGTGGTGATGATGTCCACAGCAAACAGTACAGTATTTGAACTAATGTCAATCACTTTCTTCCCTAGGGTGACAAAACACAGAAGAACCTCAGGATGTCTGTGATTCAGCAAGGGACGGCAACACTTCGTAAAGCAAAGAAAACCACCGTAAAAACATGTCTAGATAACCCTTTTGTTTTTCAATGGAAAACCATAGATGGAAAAGATATGCATTTTATACTACAGACCTTAGAAGAAAGGATTAAACATATTGGACTTAAAAAGATTGAGAGTCCAAGAAAGAAAAAACGTTCCCTTACAAAAAAACAAATAGAAAGAAAGTGTGATGCTAGCACCAATGAACTGCCTAAAGAGGAGGAAGCAGAAAGCCAACAAAAAACAGGGTGGACTGACATAAGTATCAGGAGACAGCTCGCTATTGGAGTTAATGAAGTTACAAAAGCACTGGAAAAAAATGAACTGCTTCTCTTGCTGGTGTGCAAGTCTGCAAAGCCTGCCATGATCACATCGCATCTCATTGAGCTGAGCGCAAGTCGAGCCACACCAGCAGGCCAAGTGCCCCGGCTCAGTGAAACAGTCGCGCCACTTCTTGGCTTAACATCCATTTTAGCATTGGGCTTCAAAAAGCAATCCGATAAATTTACTGAAGCAATAGAAGCAATAATTCCAAAGATCCCAGCACTGGAAGTGCCGTGGTTTCAGTGCAGAACTGAAGGATCTGTGGCTTATGCAGATACAGATTCTTCAGAAAATGAGGAACCCGACGAGCTTGCAGAGGCACAGGGGGATGAGCTCGCAAGCCAGAAGCGGAAGCGTACAGAAAGCAATCAGCCTGATCTTTCAAATGTAATTTTGCAGCCTTTGAAAATCAAGAAACTTGTCCCAAATCCCAATAAGATAAAGAAACCACCTCGCAAAAAGAAAAAGCTTTTTCATCATAAGTAATTTGCAGTTTGGTTCTATTAAACTGATTTTTTTACACGCAGGATGGAGTAGAGTTCTAACTGAACAATCTTTTTAGGCTTTACACTGCAAAGCTCTTGAATACAAGGTGAATTTTATGTTGCATTCGGTTGAGGTACTTTCTGCTTTAATAAAGAATATTGCTCAGACTTAAGTGTCAGTGTTTACCTGGGGGTAAGTATTTCATTTGTAGTTGCAGATCAGAGAGTTAAAGTAAGCAATGAACATGCCAAAGTAATTTTAAGAGATAATTAATACATCTCTGGAATTAATGCAAAGCATTAAATGAACTTTGTATCTTTACACAGATGAACATGCTTTAAGCAAAACAGATTTAAGTATAATTACTCAAACAAATCAATACCAAAAGTGAAAGTTTATTTAAACAAAGGTCCATGCCAGTATAAGTCTTTTAAAGCTGGTTTCAAGTAAACAGCTGTAACAGCACAGGCAGACTTCCCTTTTGAACTCTATTATAGTTTTTTCTGCTGAACAATAAACTTGTTTTGGTCACAAATGTATGCAGACTTCGGTTTCATCTGATACCTGGTGTATGGTATGCTGGAGGAAAAGCTTTATTTTCAAATACAAAACACAACCAAATTACTACTGCTGCAGTATGAAAAAAATACTTCCATTATTAACACACATCCTGTAAGAAAATGCAAATCTAAACTCAGATTTCTAAATGAAGTCTAAAATTATTTCCCAGGAAATTGAGATAAGCCATATACTGTTGTATATAAAGTAGATGAGAGCTATAACTGCTACAAGACTGAAAACATACCACGTAAATTTCGAGTTTCCTTTAGTCTTACTGGGGACTATGAACAGTTTCCTAATGAGACAGTTGTATTATAGTGAGGAAAGGGAATATTGCTGCAATTCAGACAATCAACAGCCTAAGAATTAACCTGTAGAAGAAAGCATAACATACCTTAACTGAGTTACTTCGTCATTCCTTAAAGGTGGAATTTACACATAGTTTTCAGAGATTTGCTGATCCAAACTTCCAGTTTGATAGCTCATCTGTCTTTTGGATTTATTTAGAAATTAAGTCCAGGATTCCAACTACAAAGGCAGGCAATAGCAATGATTCTGTAGTCATGACGCTCCTTGAAGTTTAAACAAAACATTTAATGCTAAAATTTTTGTCTTTGTCTGAGGGTAGCAAGAAGAGGCAAGGTTTTTTTGCTTTGCTTCGTAGTCTTCCATACATGTCCTTTGTTCTGGCTTTCTGGATATATAAAACTTTGAAGGCATGCTAGCACTAGTGTATTTCATTCCCAGGCTGGCTAACCATAACATAAAAGTCTTAGCATTTACACAGAGCACAAGGATTAGCTTTGGTAAAGAACATAAGCACAGCAATCATCTTTCAAGCACTTTGCTGCCTGCCTAGATCTCTGTCTTCAGGGATTTGTGTCCCCTCTTAAGATAGGAAGTTACTTTGGGAAAGAAATTATAGTTGATAAAAAGGCAGGTGGGAAAGGTGCTGCAGCGAGCCTTACATTTGCCAATTTTTGTACAAACACCTATTAGGTTTTGAGGAGTCTTATCTTCATAGCAAGCCTAATGCACAGGTTCAAGTTTGGAAACAACAGAAGAGCCTCTCCTATTGAGCTGCTGACAGTGACACCCACCCAGATATTCATCTTTTGTTTAGGACCTCCTTAGGAAGCGAAAGTGAGTTGCCACAATTTTCACCTCCCAAGTAACTGTCTTACTGTGCGCGTGTAGGCTGGGACACCTTCAAGATTCATGCCCTCTTGATGCTGTGATACTTCAGCAAAGCACTCGAGGTGAAAAGCACTCAACAGGGACAGAAGAGAGCACAAGGGATCGCACAGCTGTTAGGTAACACAGGTCCATGAACAGAACTCTCCAGGAACTGCTCCAGCACTCAGGCTCAGCTGCCCACTTCCCTTCTGCTGACCAAGAAATTTTCTCTCAGCTATAGTGCTGCACAGCTTCTACAGGAGCATAACTCTGCCCTCCTTCCCCTCTGTTAACATGGAAAGTGAGCTAGAAAACGAGACAGAAGTTTACCCCTTGGGTTCAGAAGCAAATGGCACTATTTTACCAGAAAAGAGCAAAAGAGTGGCCACGCTCCTTTCTTCATGTAGATTTGGGCAGAAAGCCAGCCTGCAGGAAAACCAAGGTTCGAGCCTATCTTATGCCAGGTCATAATTGGTCCCATCATGTTTTACAAACAACGGTACTGGGGAGGATTTGCCTTCCGATTCCAGAGAAGAGAGGAGAAAAGAAAACACCTGCCTAACATTTCTTCCGCGTGCATTTTTTTGAGGGGAAGGAAGGCAGAGAACATGAGTGTATTTTCCACCTGGCATTCAACACCACCCATCCAGATCAGGGAGAGCTGGGCTGTGACTGTTTCTTAGCCAGGAAGTACCTTACAGATGAGGACAGAGCCACGCCCTGCTGTCCCACCTCATATTAGGTAGCCCTGAGCGAGGATTGACAAGGTTCTGCCCTTAGAACTGAAACAGCCCACACTGAGCCCCTTGGTGAACCTCCTCATTCCAGAGGGCTCCAATGAGAATGCCCTGCCAGGGAGGCACCTTCATGCCTTTTGGGAGTTAAATCCTTGTTATCTCAGATACCACTACCATCAATTACATTTTCAGGCACTTAATTCTCCTCAGGCCTCACACAGAGAGTCCAAACTTGCTCTGCACCATCTGCTATGGCTGCTACTAGCAGACAGATATCAGAGTGGCCAGAGATGTAAAGCCCAACTGCACCATCAGATCTCCTTTGAAGTCCTTTTTAAATTCATGAGGTCCCAAGCGGGTGCACACCCAGGGGTCAGACAAACCACATTCAGTCCCTTCCTTTGTTTGAAGGAGGTCGGATGCTTTAATCACAGAGCTATAATGCAATAAGGGAAAGTATCACTGTTTCTAGGGCAGAATCCTCTCACCACAATTCAACAACAAAAAGAAACCGAAACACAAACCATTCACACACTGGAAAAGGAGCAGGAGAAAGAAAAACCCCACTGCTACAAGGAGGTGGGTAGGGCTAGCACTTATGAAGAACAGACAAATTTTATCTTCATGTACAGAATTGAACTTTCAGCAAAATCTGCTGTCAGAATTACAGGCATGTTTAAAAGGAAAGAGACATTTGCATTTCATGAGATATTCAAGTCACATTCAAAAGATGCTCACAGCACAGAGGCTTCACTACCACAATTTGGCACTTTCAGCTAGAACAGTTTCTTAATGCAGATTTTCTCAGTGCTCCCATTACTGCAGCATCCATGAGCTGAAAGGACTGCTATCATATCTAGCTATGACGCTACGCTGGAATGCATATAAAGTGCTTCAGAAGCCACTCCCGTTGCCGAGCATTCATGAGGGAATTAAAACAGCTCCACCCAACAACAAAGACCAGCCCTCCTACATTTCAGGAAGTGCAGTACAGAGACTTCCAAGGACTGAGGGCAGAGCATTTTCTGCTTACCAGCCACATATATAGCAAAACTTCTTGTTCCAAATTCAGGATAAAAACACTACCAGAAACAATTTATGAATACATATTTACACAAGATACTTTTCATTAGAATTACAGACTTCATAGGAAATCAAAGTAGACAAAGGAGTATGTGCAATTTCGCAGAAGCGTTGAAAACATTCAAACTATAAACATCCTGATAGCACTACTAAAATTCTTAGTTTTACACACAGGCTGATGTTATTCTACTGAGGAAAAACTAAGGTTTTGTGCCACAACTGTAAATTAAGTACAGTAACGTATTATCATTCCGGCAACATAGATAACACCTGCACTGAACAGTGCGATACTGTTAAATCAATCCACTGATCTATTGAAGATCAAAGTACAAATCTGTATTTTTATTGATTTGGCAGCGTTGCTTATGGAGAAACAAATGCACTAGTTAAACCAGTACATTGTCATACTGCTCCAGTTACAAAAACATCCAGGACTTTCATAGAGCTACAAACTTATCGTACTTCTTGATTTTCCCCCAAATGATGATATCCACGTGAAGTAAATAAGCAAAGATACTCGAATTTGTATCCTTCATTCTGTTACACTGACAAACATACACCACCACTTAATAAATAGAAATGCAGCAGTTCATCCACATAATAGCAAATATTTTTGTACCCTAATCCACCACTGAAGTTCAGTTTGTACAAAACAGTCTTTTCTACAGAGTGGAAAAAAATACCTTCTTCTCATCAAGGTGCAAGCTAAGCTTTGAAACTTAAATGAATGTGCTTTTTATTCTTTTCATGGACAAAGAAGAGTTTCATGGGCCTTCTGATCTATCTGAAAATGCATAAATTTGGTCACATGTGGATGTTTTCATTGTTCAGATTTAATGGACTATTTCAGTATCACCGACGTTGTGCTTTTACTCCTCTTGAACGATACCATTCCAAGAGTTATGGAGATCAAATTAACTCAAAACGATGACCTCAGAGTTCTAGAAACATGAGTGTCCTCATTGTAATACAAGACCAACCTAAAGGAAGAAAAAAAATAGCATTTTAGTTCAAGTATGGCAATAAATCTAAACATCAATAGTTTTATGCACCTCAATTATGGATCATAAATAGGGCCAATTAAAAAAGTTATTTTGAAACTTTTGGCCATTTTTGGCCAGTGTAGATTAATGAATGTGCAATTACACCTAACAGAATTCAGAAACTCTTTTTTTCTCCCTTACCTTTTCAGATTCCATGCCCGGACACCTCCAGTTGTACAAATAATACTGCAGATTTCCATCTCCAATCCCAAACTTGAGTTTTTCCAGGAATGTTTTGTTTTCCATTAAGTCTAGTGCATTGAACACATCAAATCCTTTCTGGCAACAGCAAAACATTTTTAAAATTTTACTTTTTAAACTTTGAAATGACAATTTACACAGTGGCATACAGTATCCAAGAGACTAGGCTAATTAAAAGGAAAAAAAGACAAATCTTGTATTTTAATTACGTACACAAACAAAGACATATTCCCAATAAAAAGTGAAGTATATGCAAAGCTTTTCTTGAAGATATCTCCAAGTGGGTACAAATTTTATAGCCACTTTCAGGGTCTAAGGTCTGAAGAGTCCCTAAAGCATTTTCTGTAATTTTATCCTTACAGATACACATTTTTTAGAAACACATACAGTGTCTGACACACATGGCCTATTCCAGCTGAAACTGCATAAATACAGCTTACAATGTTTTTCACCAATTTATCATTCTGTTACACATATTTTTGTGATTCAGTCCTTTTCTGAAATGCCATTGTCTTTCAAATCTTTCACATGATAGTCCCTCCCCTATTCATGCACCCTTTACCAGCTCTTCTCTTCATAAACCTCCCAGATTCACCACTCAGAGCGCCATTTTTACTCTGAGAAGAGCCACCTGGCCAAATCAGTCAGAGTTTTGTGCAGCAACACAAACATACCCAAATCCTAATCCCAAATCCTTACTGTGAACTCTCGCCAAGCAACATAAACCCAAGGTCAGTTAAGCCATCACAGTGACAACCAGGCATGTATGGACAGCTGAATTTGCTTGGGGGTGTGGATTTAAGTGCAATTAACTGCAAGGGATTCTGACCTAAGATCTTGGAGTCTTAACAGCACCAAGGTAGTGCACCAGCAGGACATGAAGTACTCTTAAGACACTCCATTATTTGGAGTGAAAGTGCAGAAGAGACCATGGTGTATTATTCCCAGCCAAGAGCCAAACTCCCTCACAGCCTGGGGCTTGCTCCTCTCCCACAGGATGGAGAGAAAACAGAAGGAAGGTAAGACGTCTTGTGAATTGAAATAATGACAGTTGGATAGAGAAAGCAAAAGTGCAGGCACAAGCAAAGCAAAAAGAATAATTCATTCACTACTTCCCCTCAGCAGGCAGATGTCAAGCTCCTTCCTGGAAAGCAAGATCTCAGCATGCATGATTGTTAGGGAAGATAAATGCTATCCTTGGGAGTACCCCCCTTCCTCCAGCCTTTATTGTGGAGCAGAACATCATCCAGTATGCAATATCCCTTTGGTCAGCTGGTGTCAGCTGTCCTGGCTGTGTCCCAGCTTCTTGCCTGCCCTCAGGCTTCTCATGGTGGGGGAAAGAGAGAAAGCCTTGAGGCTGAGCAAGCAGCGTTCAGTAACAGCCAAAACACTGGTGTGTTATCAGCCCTGCTTTAGTCACAAAGTGCAGCACCATATGGGCTGCTAGGAAGAAAGTTAACTCCATCCCAGCCAGACTCAGTATGTTTGTAAACAAAAAGCTGTGAATAGGACTGCATTTATCAGTTCTCTTTCCTTGCCTCAGCTCTCACCATGTAAAACTCAAGTGCCAGGGCTACAAATGTAATTAGGCATCTAATGATGCAGACAGGCCCAGCAGGTACTTTTGAAATCCACAGATGTGTAAATCCCATTATCTAATGGGATTTATATATAATGTAACTATATTATGATCCATTCAATAGAAAATAATCACATGTCACATTGAGAGAGAAATGTACACAGGGGAAGGTATAAATCCTTCCAGTTAGACCACATAACTGCCTCCAAACCTGTTCCATCCAGGGCCTTTAAATGGCCAGATGCTCAGGTCCCTATGCCACACTTCAAATGGAGACCAACCCTTTTTATTATCCCTTTTTCCATCTCGATTTTTAAGAATTAGTACCAATATTTTTAGCCACTTTTGAAAATTATACTCGCCTTTTAAAGTCTGTTTCTGAACTTCCTTTTGTATCATTCCGGAGTCAGAGTAACGGGGTTCTGTATTCCTCATGACTATCCAGGATCTTTCCCTGACAAATAATTACTGAAGTACTTATAGGGCAACAGCCTCAGCAAGCAGCTCCTGTCATAGATGGCAGCTCAGCTGCAGTGCTGCACGAACATGGCTGAGACAGACAAGCTGAAGAGCACAGGCTGCCTTCATGCAGCCTGAACAGATGCAGCCTTTGCAGACCATCACTGGCTTCCTACAGGACCAACAAAGAAATCCCTGTGCCATGTGCCATGGCCCTGAGCACGGTCATTTGGAGCACAGAATGACCTGTGTTGAGCACTCACCTGGCAGGTGTAACACCACAAGCAGTGTGGCAGCAGCACTTCAGCTGGAGGGGCAAGTGTCAAGCATGAGAAGCAGAAAACATGCCTGTGCTCTGCAGCATGTTGGGAAGGGTTGCTAGAATGGATGCCATGGACTGGATGGTGCCTGTGCAGTGCTGTAAATTGCCCAGGCTAAACAGGTCTCTGAGCATTCATTCAGAGTGCTGGGATGTGCAACAACACCCGCACAGCTCTGTATCACACAATACGTCACCACTGGTATTGACGCTGCACTCCCCTGAAACCCTGATGACTAAGAGCTGAGCATTAGTTTTTCACCAGACAGTACTAAACTCTTAAAATTCTTCTGCTTAAGAACTTCATTTATAGTCTTTTCCCTTCCATTCAATCAAACCATCTGTCAGTGTAATTCCATGCATGAAGGTATGCTTAACAGCTACAACATGACATCACCTACAAACCTGTAGAGGTAGCAATTAGTAATCAAATAAAATGATAAAGCTTACATAAATTTTACATTACATAAACTTACATAAATTACATAAACATAAACTTTTAAATTTTTTAGAAATAAAAAAATAATTTAAAAAATAAAAACGTATTTGATAAAAGTTATTCATTCATCTCCAAGGGAAATTATTTTAGTGATACTTTCCAGTCTTCTGATACTTAGTGACCATGGTCATCAATGTACTCCTGGGTGTTTATACAGTTCGAGCTACTGCAAGTGCTTGATCCTTATGCACTTGTCACTCCCTAGCATCACACAAAGCAAAAAGGAAAAACAAGCACAGTGCTCTGTACTTTGATATACACATTGTATATGTCTCATCAACTGCAGTCTGTGCTGCAGACAGTAAAACTGAATACAATGGCATGAATAAACTGCCAGCACTTACCTTTCCACTACTCTTAAGAATACTTTTGTGAATGAAGCATAAAAAACCCCACAACCAACAACTTACCAATTTAGCTATAATGAGTGCATCATTCATTAAGTCCAACAGGGGAGTTTCTGTATGAATATTGTAAAAGGAATAGGCAGCTTTGAGGCTTTTATGAACAGGATGATGCATCACTGTTGAAGGTAATGTGTAGAAACTCAGGAAGTCTGTTAAAACACCATTTGAGCCCTACAAGAAAAACCCAAACCCAACCAGGTTAATTATTAAGAAGTTAACACCTCATTAATTGGTTAGGCTAACATGGCAGTTCTACACAAGGTAAGTAATAAATCCAGCAAGGTTTGTGCACTGTATGGCATAACAGCTAATCTTGGCTAAGATTTGAGGAAACAAACGTTTAGATTTGTCTAGTCTATTATACCTCCAACATTTTGACAAGCAGTTGTCAAAGCAGTTCACTTTGTTCTCAAGCTTAGTCTGCTATAGATAAAGCTAACAAAGCACGCTTCCAAAAAAAGGTATATAAGTTTTCTTCCAACTGATTTTTAACAAAATATTCTTAAAATATTAAGGATATTTTAAAAAATCTTATGATGTTCATGTTAAGGAATACTTTTCTCATCTTTCCAAAAATAAAGAAAAAATATACTGTGCTGGTGCACAAAGCATACTTAAATCAGCTTATGATTATTAATCACCAAGCACAACTAACTATCTGGATAACAGTGCTAAATCACACTGAAATTTTAATAAAACCAACAGTCATCAAAAAAGGTGCTTATACAGAAATTTTAAATATACTACATAAAACTTAATATTTCACGCACCTAAGGAAATTTTACCGTCTTCAAGAGTGTAAATTAGCAGGAAACGGGAAATAATTATTACATGGGTTATGACTAACATGCTGAGCACAAAAAAACTATCCAGATTTTCTCTCCTGGTATTTCTCAGAAGATAAGGCAAAGGAGACACACAGATGCTTGTTCTTGCTTCTTTGCTTTATTTTTGAATGGCTAGTGCTCAATATTTAATGCTTAATGAAGGACCTCACATGGATCCTTAAATTAACTGTACTGCTACAGTAAAAAGTAAAACAGTTGAACCTATCACATGCAGAAAAGCTATTGTCTTAGAGCAGGTATGGATCCTGTAGTAGAGATAAACTAACAGGTAACACTCACTAAATTCAGTTAAGCATAATGAAAATATTAACTCAGAAATTATAAAGAATATTTTAAGGTTTTAGCTCTGCACATTACAGAGATGACTTAAAAGTCTGACGCTAACATCTCCAGGTCACACAGGTCTTAAAAAGATTTTAACCACTAACAAACGTACATGTTCTATAGTGAAAAACTAGTTCAAGAGACAGTTTAAAACATGAAAGTTCAGTTAGAATGGTACTGCCAGTGTCACATTCCTGCTGATCCTGGTGCTTCTGGACTCTCCTGTAGGTTTAAAGCCACAAACAAAGCCAAAAACCAACCCAGGGAGCAGGGTGGAAGGCAGGGAGAAGAAGGTGTGGAAAAAGAAGGAGGTACTATAAATCAGAACATGGAAAAGTCCAATGAGCACTAGACCCACTACAAAGTAAGTACAAAGCTAAGCTTGGACAACGACAGCTGATGAGCAGGACCACTCATCTCCAGCAGCACTAAGTTTCCTAATTCAGCTGAGGCTCCTGCACAAATTCAGGCTGCAGTGTGGGAACACTAAGCTTCACAACCTGCAGCTTCTGTGAGGAGCTGGTAGGTTTAATGATGTTACTGCTGATCATTTTTAAATAACCTTATCACTTTAAACAAAGTAATACACTATCTAAATATGATGTCTATAACTGATTTTGTATGGACTCAAAGGGAAGAGCATATCTTTCTCCACTAGCTTTACTCCACCTATTCCAAATGCTAATCTTTCCCTGCATCTGCTTATTTTGGGAGGAGCATTATGACCAACTGTTTGGAAGGTGGAGATGGAAGGTGCACATATATATATTGTATATATATATACACACACAGATATATATATGCATAAATTCAAACATATATATACACACAGACTTTTATTGGAAAAAAACTCATTTTACTGAAGCAGATCATCAAAAAACATAATTTCCCCAGCAGGTGCATCTAGAATTGGGTTTAAAAATAAAGAATTTTGTACTGGTGTATGGCAGAAACGTTTACACCTGAGAGAATGATAGTCAATTGAAACCAAATCCTTATCTCAGTCACTGCACCATTCTTCCTTTTTTTCTAGAAAAGGAGGTTTGAAGATTACTGCTTATTATCATGTCATATCTCTGTGGAAAGAATCAAGAAATGCAGGTGGAAGAGCTGACCTTAAAGTATGTAAGGTTCTTTGCTGTAATGTTGCCAAGATAGTGATATTTCAGAATTCTTTAAGATACCCTATTATAAATGCACTGCAGTTTATGACAACCAAACTTTTTTTTTGTTAACAGAATGCAATACAAAGAACAAAACCTGTAATCATGATATCAAATTCTACCTATAACACACATTTTTCATACTGCCTACGTTTCAAAAATTTGATGCTCATATGAACTACTGTAAGTGGCATCCACATATATATTCACATACATTAGGGCATATTTTACCTCCACCACATAAGTGTCAATAATATGATCCCGAGGCAGGAACCAGTGGGCTACCTCTTCTTCGTCCATCACAGGAGCAAGATTAAACTGTTTCAAGTAAGTGTTGATTAATTCTTGTACTGCTTTAGTATCTTTTTGTTCCATTGGTCTCAAACCTGAAGTCTTTGTGGCCTTATTGTAACAAAAGAAATATACATGTTAAGATGTTGAAAGGAAAACTGCAAACGCAGCAAAGGCTGAAAGTAGGTTGCAGAGTCACTACACTTGGTATAATGCATTCATTATTAGTCTACTGCATCCAAGCCACCTAATTCATTATGCTATTTTACAAATGGCTTTCAATCAGAATTCCCTCTCTTCTAATTATTGAAACAGTCTGGGGCACTTCAGTCTTTATATTTCATTATTGAAAGAGCTTCATTTCTCCAGAGAAAGACATACCATTGCCAACAGCTTAGACTTTGTGCAGTTTGTATTTTTTTTTTTTTTTAGGTCAGTCTATTTCTTACTTTCTTCTAAACTACCTAGGGCCCAGACACAGAAATAAAACAATGTAACTTGTGTATCACAAGTTAATCAATAACAATAACACAATAACACAAGCAATTCAAACTTACGGAAATTAGTCAAACTATACATCAAAATCAGCTGATAAAGTTTAATTAGAAATCATGTAACAAGAAAGATTCCAAGGACTGCTTAGTTTACTACTACCCATTCTTAGCATTTGCAAACTCCCTTGCTAACCCAAGTTTCTATACAGGCACAACTGCCATTCTGTTAACAAGAAAGCTTCTCATAACTTACAGCTGCCTGAAATTAAAAACTTACAGTATTTAAACTGGTTTTTTTTTTTACTTTAGACATCGGAAGAGAAAAAATTTGCCTTTTAGTACTATGCAATTAATTTAAACAAGCAAAGGTGATTAAAATTTTCTTGCAAGCTTTTGTTAGCTTTCCTATTTCCTTTTAGGGAGGGTAACACTTGCTCTCTTCAGAGCTCATTTATCCTGCTTCCTCTGTTTGAGCTACATACTTGGGCACGTATCGCATTAATCATAGCAAACTCAATTGCAAGAGCAGCCAGGTAGAGACTTGATTAGTGGAAGCCTGAAATTAGTATAGCTGATTAGGCTTTGGCCAAAAGGCATTATTGTGGGGGAAGTATTATTGATGCACTCTGGGAGTCAGCAGCCAGATGAGAAATCAAGGCACGTTTTGCCACAGCTCTGGACTGTGTATTACATTTTAGTCTTCCTGCTTCTCTGAGCAGCCTGGGACTATGGTTTGACTCCACAACAGCACATCATCTGTATTTTAAAATGCCTTTATTCCATAAGGGTGTACACCTGACTAACAGGAAGGATGGAGGAAAAGCAGCTGGGCTGGAACATCCTTCTTCTCCAGCAATGCTCAGAATGTCCACCACTAAATGATTATTTGCAATCCCAGAAATGAGGGAAAGTGTACAGAACTGGGCTAAAATTTGTTTCTCTGCTTCACATATCAAGCTGCACTGGCCACACATTCACGCAACTACGCAGTGTCAGGATCTCAACCCGTAAGGAAAAGACATACGCAAGGGTTGGACTTGATGATGATCTCAGAGGTCCTTTCCAACCCATCTGATTCTATGATTCTATGACATACAGACATGCTCCTCTCCTAACTCTACATACAGACAAAATTTACCTCTTTCAGGAAACTGCTTTCTCAAGAGATTAAACACTTAGGAAAAAAATATTTTACTTTTTATATTTGTAGATATGTGCACAGACTTTAGTGAGGGTAGTATTTATTAATTACAGTACTTATTATATCTGAAAACCTTTTTAATTCAGGCTGTTCAAGTGATTAGGAATGATTAATTCTCTTAAAGGGAGATGAGCTCCCAGTGGCAATGATATTCCAAGGACGCTAAGAAAAGAGGTTAAAATACAAGAAATGGTGTCTGGTGCTGAGGAACAGGATAGCATGGCCTGAATTATCAAATTTGTGTGACAGTTCTGTTTACGGTAACAGCCCAAAACTCAGAAAAAAGATTCCCAACAGCACTTAAACCCTTTCTCAGGGAAAAAACAACATCCAAATAAACCCAAAGCACAAGACTTAGAGGGAAAATATTAGCAGAAAGATTAAATCTTCCTTTCTGTGGGAGCAGTTCCCAAATCCAGTCTAAAAATAAACTACTGAGGTATATGGATTCCTATATCATTTAGTTTTAAAAGCTGATTTTGAAAGCACCCATTTTCTATTTGCACTACTGTGCACAGTATGTTTGCCTTAGCTATCGTAATGAGATGTTCTCCATAATTCACTTTTCTACTGAAACTGGGTTTTATGCTAAAGGAATATGATCAGGGTATAAATGCTGTTTCTAATGACTCTCTGTAGTTACACTTTTCGTACTGTAAGTAAGATCCTTATTCTTTAAACTATTCGCTTCCTGAACTGTTTCCATGAGAAACGTTACTAGAGTTGCCACCAACCTGTATTTGAAATTGTACACTGCACTTTTTCAGACCGTTATAAAAATGTCTTCAAGATTTGATGGAAGCTATATTTAGCTTTCCAAGATTAAAACCTAATTAATTTGGTTATTAATTCTTAAGCTCTGAAAACTGCTGTCCTGCACGCAGGGGAGAAGCTGCATGTGCAGCACAGTTGGCACGCAGGCAGCGCAGGAAACGAGTCTCTCCGACAGCAGCAGGAGCACAGATCAAGCCATGGCACGTGTTTTTTTCCAAGGAGTGCTTAGTGTACTACTCAAATATTTGAGCAGTAGGGGAATCTGCAGCATCAGGCTAACAGACACAACTGTCCAAAATCAGATAAATCATTACAAAGTACTATGAGTGATGAAAAAAGTGTATTTTTAACCAAAAGGATAGGTTTGTTTAAGTAAAAAAAGGTCTACTGATAAGGTACAGGTAAAGTATTCTCTGCAGTGCCTTTGAACTGAAAGGTGGCTTTCACAAGCAAAGAAATTGTCTTCACCATAAAGCTCAGACTGACTTCTATAGGATATTAATTACAACAATGAGATTTTTTTAATGGTACATAGTACTTATACTGACGTGCCCTGTCACGGAAATTGCACCCTAAGGCTTTTTGCAACCTTAAATATCAGCTGCAAACATGAGAAAAAACATTTTTAACTAACCTGGCTATGCTAGAACACTTGTTTTGTACTAGACCATGCAAACAAAAAGTACACAACGTACTGAGGTGGTTTTTGCTGAGCCTGCTCATTGCAAAGAACAACATTCTCTGACTGAACAGAAAAGACATGAATTAGATTGGAATCAAGACTATGATTGTACTCAGCCAAGTTGCTGATGGACTTCTCTGAGAATTTTAAGACATGAACTGTTGATTTTCTGTACCAGTAATCTCTTAACAGATTAGACATACCGAGAATAGTCTTATGCATCTTCAGCTCAATCCCACATGCTTATGAAGTCAAGGTTTCTGGGTTTTTTGACTTTGTTTAAAGATTTTAGGTCAAAATTTATGTTTTCTCCATACAGAGATCCAGATTTCCAGCAATAGCCTCTTCTGTTTAGTATAGCCCTTAATGTCTTTTTCATCAACCAGAGATTATTTTTTTTAATGTCCTGCACACACTGCCTTTACACAGAAAAGCCTGTGCTGTCAGAGACAGATGGAAGGTTATTTTAGGCTTCACAATAACTGTGGGGATTCTCTAGAAGTCATACTGCTTACATCAGGAAGTCTGTAGAGCTTCATTGTTCTTTGTAGAGTCATGTTTCTACTCAAATGTGAAAATTTCACCTCCACCAGTTTTCTGGGATTTAGTGATCGATGCCAATACCTGGAAATAAAATTAACAATGAGTTTAAATACTATTTTAAGTGTCAGTTTTACTTGCATCCATTTCCCTGCTCTATTGCACTGCTCCTTCTCCTCTCCAAATTTATTCCTAAGCAAGCTTGTACTACGTCTGTAAGAAGCTTAAGCAACAAAAAAATTAAGGAAAAGCTATATCCAAGCAATAGCTTTTAAACAGGCCTGCTATCACAGTATTTTGAATTTAGGCAAATGCTTTTTGATATAGAATGAGTGAGCACAGGGCTAAACTTTTTAGTACTTATCACAGCTCTGAAAAACTCACCATATTTACATGGGTAACATTTATTTTCTTGTGCAGAGATAGGATGCTCTGCTCATGTCTAAGCCTTTTGTTGAAGATCTCCCTTTCCTGGGATATCATTGTGCAAAAGATTACTGTTACTCTGTTACTAACACAGCATGGCTTTTTTCCCCCCCATCCTTCCTTACAGAAACTTACAGGATCTTTGCTGTTGGTAGGTACAAAATAATTTCAAATCAGAAAGTACTCTGTCCTCCAGAATGCTAGACAGCTGAATTAAAGCTGCAGGAACTGAACCTTTTCTAGCAGAAATATAATCCAGTCCAAGCAAATGAAATTATACTTGGTTGTAACTCTTCCCACGTGGTAGATATCCCACCTTTATCAAATGCCGATCAAGTCCTCCTTTCTCCAGGAAAGATGAGAGTATCTCAAAAAAAGCAAGTCCTACAATTCCCAGAAATGCTCTGCCATCTCTGGCAAGCAACCAGGTCAATAGGGAAGTGGCCCAGCAGGGAAACAGGCCACTTGAAAAAACACAGGTATACAAACAACGTTGTCAATGCTAGCATGGCTTCTACCAGGTGGTCAACAGAAATATCAATTAGTCTATTTAAGGTATGCTAAACAAAATCAAAATTAAATTTCAGTCTGAGAAGCTGTTTTATCCAAGGCACTGGGAGGGAAGGGGGAGGAAAAAAATAAAAAAACACAACCCTGCCAAACATTCAGGCCTTCAGGTTAGTCAAGGCCACAACATTTAACACCTCTAAATTTTATGCTTTTATTGTTTCTAGGCAATTACATTAAACTTTCTTTAAAATGACTGCTGTAGGAACCAATGTTATTATGAGCATCACCTAGGTTACCTGCAAGTGGCCACAGGTTTGGGAAGTACCACTCCAGCAGTGTAAACAGCTTGAAAAATTCCTTCCAAGTTTACTCTTCTGGTTATTTCCCGAATCAGTACAGGTGCTACCCGTTTAGATCTCAGTTTCTTATGGACACACAGAAAATTGATTTCTACCATTTTCTTCACACTAAAAGGACAATAAATAGAAGAAAAATTAAAGAAAGTTACACATTGCATGTTTTCATTTGCATAATTACAGTTTTCCACATTTTGACAGAAGAATTTGAAGTAAGAATAAATTGGCCTGTGACAAAGTACATCTGCAACAAATACTACTCTATGATACTGTGACTGTAATGGCAAATTGTGCATTATGCAAGCTATGTCTAAGGTGTTTGCTACAGTCCTTTTTCAAAGCTCTATGAAGACTCAACCAACTGCCTTACTTTAAGATGCAGAAGGGCATCCAAGCACATGTCACATGGTACCATTATGCTTTATGTTTGTCAGTGTATGAAGACCTGTCCAAGCTAGCTCATTGACTGCCCTTTAACTACTTTCCAGTATGGTCAGAAAATTGTATGCCATTATCTGTATCACTCATCAGTAAGAAAATTCCTTAAATATTTATTAGTAGTCTTTATGCAATGAGCTCACAAGCTTTTTTTTTTTTCAGGGAGGAAGAGAGGGAAGTGATGAGAAAAGTAAAAAAAAAACAACTCTGCTAAATACACAGGATTCTTCTGACTCTTTATGATCAGTGAGCCTCCTTCTCTCTTTTTAAGTTTTCTATAGCAATGGACACCAGTTAAAGATTTGTTTCATGGCGTTATTCTTTTCCAAACACAAAACTAATGGTGCATTTTACCTGTCATATATACGAATACTTGCAGGGATGGCACTTATGAATCCTACCAGTTTTTTGTTTGAAGACACTCTAACCCCACAGTGCCATTGGGGTAACCAGCCTGGAGGACGTAACGCCCTAGAATTGATGACAGAAATAATTACAAATTACTGCCTAAGAAGATGTAATAAAAACACTTTTCTTTGCACTTCAGGCAGAACAGAATGTGAAACTTGCTACTCACCACAGAAGAAATTCGGGCGAATAATCAAACCTAAACATATTATCATCATCTTCTACGTAATTCTCATTTAACAGTGTGTATAACTCCTTAAGCTGAAAAAACACACACATAAAAAATAAGAAGATTTATCCACGCATCAATGAGAATAAACTTTGAATTATTTTAGATACATATAAAAATTGTTTTACTTACAACTTCAGCATTGCTAAGATCCAATGTGTCCCACATAAAACCTTGTGGCAAAGAATATGGCTCTAGGCGGACATTGTCCTTATCTGGTTCAATTGCACCATGTGAAGTTATAACTTCATCTTTTGATGGAGGGGGGGGGGGAAAAAAACCAAAAAACTGTTATATTGCTAGATTTCCTGACAGTTTGCTAAACTGCATTTAATTCACATCATGTATTTTCTCATAATTATGTGATAGGAACATGAAGCTCTTAAAAAATGGTGAGAAATTAGTATTATTAATTTACACCACTCATTCTCACAGATCACATTCAGACTGATGACTGTCTTGTCAGAATATTTATAGATATGCACAGAACCACTCTACCTCAACTGATACTCACTATTTCGTAACATAGGACAACTTATCAGCACATGCACAGCATTTAGCCAGCCACGAGATCCATAGTCATATCATTAGAAACATGTTGTGCTCACATCTAACAAGTTCAGATCTTGTTTACCACTGACTTGAACAGACCTGATCTCAACAGGATTACTCAGGAGCAGCGGCACAGCAAAGCCAGGGCATTTAAGAGATACTGGTGATATGTGAAAAGTGTTCCTAAAAGCCTACATGAAGGCATGCTTTCTTCTCCTCCCTTACTTTACAACTCCGCTCCATCAGTGCACAGCTATAAACAGTTGCTATTCCTCTTCTACAGAGCAGCACATCTTAAATCATAGAATCATTTAGGCTGGAAAAGACCTTTAAGATCATAATCTAACCACTAACCTTACACTGCCAAGCCTGCCACTAAACCATGTCCCTAAGCATATCTACATATCTTTTCAAAATCTCCAGGATGGTCACTCTACCACTTCCCTGGAGAGCATTTTCCAGTGCTCTACAACCCCTTCAGTGAAGATATTTTTCCTAACATCCAATCTAAATCTCCCTTGGTGTAACCCCAGGCTGTCTCCTGTTGTTCTATTGCTTGTTATCTGGGAGAAGAGGCTGACCCCCACCTCACTACAATCTCTTTCAGGTACTTGTAGAGAGCAAGAAGGTCCCCCCTGAGCCTCCTTTTCTCCAGGCTAAACAACTTCAATTGCTCCTCCTAAGACTTGTGCTCCAGACCCTTCAACAGCTTTGCTGCCCTTCTCTGGACACACTCAATATCTTTTTTGTAGCACTCTTTTATGGCAGCAGCCAGATTATGTTCTATGGGGTTTGAACCTTCTGATTTTCTCCCTGCATTACCTCACAGCATCCTTACAGGCCTCCTGAGTTGTCTGCCCCTCCTCCAAAGGCCATAAACTATTGTTTTCTTTCCTGAATTCCTCTGGTGGTGCGTGTGCCCCATCCCTCTTTGGGCCTGCTCTACAATCTCAGGAGTTCCTGATAAGCCTTGATCAACTACCAAAGTTGTGCTGTGAAGCATCCCTTGACCATAACAGGAGCTCCTGCATAACAAAGATGGGAGCGACACTGACTGTATCAGGATCACCCATTGCCTGAACAAGCTGGAGAACAAAGGATAATCATTTATCCCCAGATAATCAGTTACCCCCTGACAGCCTTGGAACACTATTTACCTGAATTGTAGCTGAAGTGAAATGGTACCACTGTTACTGGACCTTTCCCCCCCCCCCCCCAAAAGCAGTTAACAACATGGGTTATGGCCAGGATGGAAATATACTGATGACTAAAGTCAATCATCTTGCAACCCTATGAAGAGTGGCCCTAAGTGAGGCCCTTTAAGCTGCCCTGGACCACAGTGGGCTGCACCAGCACCCTCCCTCTGAGTGGAAGCCTCCTGGAGCTTGCAAACCCCCAAGGCTGCGATACTCCAAAGACTGTTGCTGAGGCTAAGGCCTAGGCTGATACCCCCACTTCTCAAGGCTCAACCCTTCCTGCTGAGAGATGGACTTGAGGTGAGTATGTCACTGAACTGCAGGGGAATTTTTAACAGATACCTGTGCACACGTGAACATATCTACATCTCTGTGCCTGCGTGGATTGTGCGTGAATTCAGCATAGTATGAATGCTGTTATGTAGAATCTATAATTAAGTTATTGTTATAATTGTACTAAATCCTATTGAATCACTTCATAAATGTTAAATTAGTCAGTGATTAGAGCACTGCTAAACTCTTTTGCACCCTTATCTTTTTGCACCCATATCCTTGGCACCCTGACCCTTCTGCATCCCCAGCTTCCACGTAAATCATTCTAAATTCCTTCTCATTCCATTTTCCTGTGTATGCTTCATCTATGTAGTAAGTCACAGAGTGAATGTTGCCACTGAACTATCTGTTAAATTGCACTTCCACAAATTTATATTAAAACCTGCTTTTTGCTGATATCTTTGATGGTGATTCTTTAAGTGGCCCAAATTACTGACTCACAACTTCAGTTCCAGTTAAAGTTCTCTATTCAGCCAGCCCCGTCTTCCACCCCTCCAGTTCATCTTTTGGCACATGGGGACAGCCTATTCCTGCATCTTTAAGTTCTCCTTCTTAAAGTACACCCAGCTTTCCTGGACATCTTTGTCCTTCAGGACTGCCTCCCAAGGGACTCCGTCAACCAGGCTCCTAAACAGGACAAAGTGTGTCCTCCAGAAGTCCAAGGCGGCAGTTCTACTTACCCCCTCCTTACTTCTCCAAGAATCAAAAACTCTCTGATTTCACAATCACTGTGCCCAAGACAGCCTCCAACTATCACATCACCTACAAGTCCTGACTTTTCATGAACAACAGGTCCACCAGAGCACCTTCCCTAGGTGGCTCACTCACGAACTGTGTTAGGAAGTTATCTTCCAAACACTCCAGGAACCTCCTAGACTGTCTCCTCTCCACCGTATTGTATTTCTAGCAGACACCTGGTAAGTCGAAGTCACCCATGAGAACAAGGGCCAGCAACTGTGAGACTCCCAGCTGCTTACAGAATATTTCATCTGCCTCTTCATCCTGGTTAGGAGGTCTGTAACAGACTCCCATCATGGTACCTGCTCTGTCGGCCTTCACCCTGATTCTTACCCACAAACACTCACCCCTATCATCAAGCTCTTGAGAGACAAATGTTCCTTAGCAGTACGAATTTTTCCCAGATGACGTGCAATCCTGACAAATAGTTATGACCTGCCATCCAGCTTGGATGGTCAGCACTATTAGCATCTTTAAGCAAACTCTGAAAAGTGCCAACAGCCCAAATGTTAATGGCACTACATGGCAGGTTTGGCCTAACTAAAGGACCCACTGCTAATCTTAGCTTGAAGACAGAAGGATTCTGAAGTTAATTTAATGCAAAGATCCCTACAACTATTTCTTGAATTGACAGATTATTTTTTCCACCTAAACACATAGAGCACATCAAATAGCAATGAATTCCCCATCTGTTCATTCAGCAGATAAAGGAAAAGCTTAAAAAAAAAAATCTATGGGATTAAGAAGAAATTCAAGGCACTGTTGGACAAAACCTTGCTAACCAAATTTTACATAGCATGTTTCTCCTGAACAACAATAACAAATCATTTTCTGAGCCAATGTATTGGCCTTTTTAGGCTGGCAATTGGCAGACTCTCATCTCTATGTAAGTACTGTAAGATATATTGATTAACCTGAACTGAACTCTTGGAACTACTGTGCAAACACCTGAACTCGCTCTGAAAAAGCTTCATTATGGCCAGAGTATTTTTTGATTTACACATCAACTTATTTCAGCTAAGGTCTTCTCCACTTAGGCAGGATTGCTGGTGAAAATTACTACCATCAGTTTACAAAGGTATCTGGATAGTTTGTATGGAGAAAAGCCGTGGCATGTCAGTTCAATCCAGGGGAAAATACAGTATGCAGGGACTCTGCTCTGGACTTCTCTATGCAACAAAGTCGGGAAGAAATGTGATCACTGCGGATTAAGCTATAGACATGGATTAATGTGAAATTCTGCCCCGTGGAGAGAGAGAGAAGCATGCTGCTGTGCTTTACACTCTACCTTACTTCTGTATATTCTGTACTAGTCTCCAATGCAATGGAGAGAAACCTGCAGGACAAACAATGACAGCTACTGTGCTGAGAATGTTTTACTTCTGAGGCCCCCAAGTTTTGCGGGCACTAAAAGCTACGACCGCTTAACTTGAAAATAATGAAAGCAGAAAAAGAAGGGTCAGAAAGCAATGCAGAAAAAACAAGACAGTCAGCAACTATTTCTTCAATAAAGACTAAGATATACCAACTGTGTTATCAGGGATCAGATCAGCATAAAAAGTAACTTGCTAGATTCATTACAAATTTAAAGGCAAGGAGAGGTCACCTCACCATTTCATGTGGTATCAAGAACATAGAACAGACTCTGAGAAAGCATGTCTTCAAGGTAGTGTACATTGTGGAGGAGAATACGAACATACAGCAGTGGAAGAGTTTGACATGAGAAAAGTGCCATTACCCACTTAAAGCTGTATGAAAACAGTGTAACCTACAGCAGGAGAGTCATTATTTAGCAAATGATAGCAAATCTATTTGTTGAAAAGAATTTAAGGGAATATAAACAAACAAACAAATTTTAAAAAAATCAAAGTTTAGACTTTATCACCACTTAAATAGTTCTTACTTCCCCTGAAGTGGAAAAGACTTCTACGTTCTATTGTTTAAGAGTTCAGACCTAAAATAGACAAAGAAATGCTATTTCAATAGCATTCCCCATTTTTATAGGGAACATCAGAATGAGATTTATTAACGCTGTATCTTGTTGTATATTAGCTGGAGGGAAGGCAAGCACTTCCCTAGAAAATATCAAGAATTCCACAGAAACTATACAAAAGATTAAGGATCTCTACCACACACAGTCCAATTTTATACCCATTTTAGAGAACATGCCACAGAGCTGGCACACATTCCCTTAGTGGTCCTAAGACAGATCTTTTGCCCATATCCAGTTAAACTTACTAAGTTTAGGTACAGGTTGCGTATCCCAAAACTGGTATTTACGTTTGGTAGCCTCATCAATATTCTTTGCTGGGCCTTGGCATGCAGAGAGCAGCTCCATTGCCCTCTGGATGTCTTGAAGCTTCTGCATTGGAATGGCTGGATTCTGCACACATAGACAAACAGAAGAGGAAGGTTATTGAGTATGTTATTTTGAACAGTTGTACAAACTTGTTCATTTTTTTTACTGTTATGTATTCTTTCATGTATTCTTCTCATCATGCTTAGTTTAAGTATAACCTGTGGAAATGTGAAGGTGGAAAAACAATGGGCAATGGGCAAGCAACTTCACAAAATAGTTAATAGTTTTGAGTAGCACTTGCATTTAACCATGAAACTTCAGCATTTTTAACACAATTACTGCAGCATCAAGGCAGGATACAGTATCACAATAGTAAGTGCTTCTTATATTCCCTGTTCCCTCTGGTAAAATATAATAAAACAACAAAAAGCAGGTCAGCTTAGATATATAACAATCTAAAGATACAATTGGAACATATGGAGTTGTTTGAAGTTGCAGTTTACACAAACAATATAAAATAATATTTAAGTTCACTATGGCTCAGTAGTACTTGAAGGTACACTGGAGTGCCACCTTAATTATATTGCATCTGCCTTTATTACCTTGCAGTTATTAGACACCATTCTACACCATATATGCAGGAGTTAACCATCTTGCCACTAATGCCAACTGTGCCAACACTCCCAATCATTCCCACTTTAACAGACAAACATAAAACAAACCAACTTTTCACTTACAAGTTGAAAAATCTTTATAGAAAAGTTATCTGAAAAGCATAAACCTAAGACTAAGTGTTTGTAAACTAAGCTGTTAAACCCTCATTTTTGATCACACGGACTAACTGCAACTGGAATGAGAATTTTACCCACATTAGAAAGTACAGAAGAATAATGGTAACAGATATTTAAATCTAAAGGGATTTTCTCTCCTCTTTTAAAAGCCATTTATTTGTTTTGTTATCTGCCAAGTGGTAAGTCCTATTTTGAGGCATACTAACAGAATGCTTGTGCTCAGTTTCCCAACACTGCGATGCAATAATGCATTTGAAGGAAGAGTCTCAAGTGCATTGGGAAATGCTAAGCAATTCTGCATAGAGGTTTCAAGCCAGATTTTTTTAATGAATAGCAATGGATCGTTATTTCCATATCTCACTTTCTTTCTAGTAGTCATGTGTTGAAAAACCCCTATAAATTAAATGTAATAATGACAGTAAAGCTTCATTTGGGTGGACATCTGCCTCTAGTATCCTTTGTCACAGAAGCAGTCAAACTCTGTGCCTGCAGCTCAAGCAGTCCATCATTTACTATTTATAATAAAATCTTAAATTACTTAAATTAATGAAAGTTTTAGTATTGCAAAATTCTACCTGTAAGCATGCTTTAAACACCTGTCACCTGAGTATTTGTGAATTAACATATGTACATAGTTTAGAGCAACACTGCTGCAGCACAAAAAGCCTACCATATTTCTAGATTCAGATTACAGAGACATAAGTTACTTTTCCCAATTAAAAAATCAATTTGTCTGTTATCCACTGGCCTGACACAAATACTTCTAATGCTACTAGATAAATTCTGAAATCTTATCAGTACATTATGAAATCATACATAAATGTTGACACGCTGTAATTTATTTGTTTGTCTCTAATATTTTTTCTACATGAAGAAAGCAGTAAATAAAAAAAATCTAAAATATAAGGTTCTAAAAAAGATCTTAATAGCATAATAGTAAAGTAAGAAGTTCATGTTCTGGTACTAAATATAACATGCTTAGGGAAAGAATTCCATTTTAATTCAAAATGTTCAGGGATCAGCCTGGCTAAGAAGTTTACTTTCAACCTTTTTTGTTTTCCTTTAATGGAATGCAAGAAAAACCTACAGGGAACTTGACATGAATTAGCAAAAAAAAGAGCTGTTTTGTGTAATTTCAGTTTAGGGCAAGTATCTCCTTATAGCACAAAATGGCACTGTTGTGCAACAAGCCTGAGGTGCATAATGATAGTTTTGCCTCAGTTTTGGTGGCAAGATGTGACCTCAGGCCTTTGATGTCCCTGAGCCCTGTAGCACTGTCTGTGAGACTTCCACTGACCACAGAAGGAGAGGAAGTTAAGGACCATTTAGCAAACTAATCGTGCACGGGTCCCCAAAACAGAGTAGATGCACGTGAGGGTGCTGAGGGAGCTGGCTGATGTTAGTGCAACTAACATCTATCAAGAGTTAAAGGTTATAGCAGTTGGTGGAGGTTTCCTACAACTGGAAAAAGGAAACACCCATTTTCAAGAAATGACATGACAAAGAGTGCTTTCTCTGCAAGTACATAGATTGATACCTAATTGGCAAGAATGGTTGATATGCTGGACCACAGAGCTGCTATTCAAAGTTACTTTGATAGGCTGGAAACAGAAACTTAATTAAATTTGACAAAGGCAAATGCAAAGTCCTCCATCTGGGATAGAAAAAGCTCATGCAGTGTCAGAGGACTGGTTAGGAAGCAGCTTTGCAGAAAAGAACCTGGAGGTCTTGGTGGGCAAAGGGCTGAACATGAGCCAGCAATCTGCTGGTCAGCAAAGGACAGCTGCATACTGAATTGTACCGGGAAGACTGGCCAGCAAGTTTTCCCCTTTACTGGCATCCCTGAGGTCTCATCTTACAGTCTGGGGTTCTCCATTACAAGGCAAACATTGACAGAGTGGAGAGAGTTCATTGGAGGGCCACCAAGATTACTGGGGGGCTAAGGCACACGACACACAAGAAGACAAGAGGCCTTGGTTTGTTTAGCCTTAAGAAGAGAAGGTTGAAGAAGTAAGAGAAATCTTATTACTGCCTAATGGAAGGATGTAAAGAAAGCTGAGCCAAATCTTTTCAGAGGAGGATAATGGTAGGACAAGAAACAAGGGAGACAAGTTGCAAACCAACAAAATCCATTTAGATATAAGGAATTACTATTTTTTTCAAGCAAAATTGCAGTAAACATTGGAATAGGCTTCCCACAAAGGTTGTGGAGTCTCCTTGAAGACTAAACTGACTGATCTAGGCCTGAGCAACCTCATCTAGTTGGATCTGCTCTAAGCAGGAGGTTGGTTGAAAGACCTCCAGATGCCCCTTCCAATCTGTTATTCTGGGACTATGTTGTGTAGGCCACTGATGACTAAAATAATGACTGATAATACTGCAGATATGGCAAGCTTCCTTTATGTCAGTGTGGAGAGTCCACATGACTGGCACTTGTAATACAGAGTGATCAAAATCTTGTGAGATGGTCAGTGAAGTGTCCTCAAAGTCACTGTAAACATACAATGCTAAATACAAGCATTTATTGCTGTGGTTACACTCACATCAGTGATCAAAATGACTAGTATCACACATAAGAAAGGGAAAAGCCAAGGAGACTCACTTCTGTTTTCCTCATCTCCAAACTGACACAACCATTTACAAACTCACAGGACCTCAAAATCTTTTTTCAAAATCATTTCCAGTGAGTTCAGGAGCCCCACCGAGTATTACTGCATATACTCTCTTAGAGGTAGGTGTACAATGTCACTTTTCTCTGAAATATTTTCCAAACTTCTTTTCAACCAAGAGCAATAAAATGCTAAAAGTGTTTTTTTCCTCTATTTCATATAGCAGAAGGAATACAAAATCTAAATATTACTTGAGTAGCAGAGAAAAAAATCCCATACTTTTCCACACTGATTCAGATCAGCAGTCTAAGATCCTTTCAAAAAATTTTAAAGCAGGACAGTTGTCCAAAACATGCAGTGAGATCAGAAAGTACTTAAGATTTAAACGTATTTAAAGTGTCCCCTGTGCCAAATGTGTCCATTCAGAGTAATCAGGGTGACACAGAGAAGATCTAAAGAGACAACACGAGAATCTTTCAGTATGTTAATGATCCAGAACACAACTTTCCCGCCCTAAAATTAGCTGACAGTCCCAGTGTAACTGACAAATCCTACAGGATGAAGATCGCTCTCGGTACAGTGGCGTAACATTCTACACATTAACCTGATAAAGCAAATATAACTATTTCAACGTGCTCAGTGGTCCATAAACTTTCTCAGTGTTACAAACTTCAATTCTCAGACTCAGATTTCTCTCAAGATAAAAGCAGTATGCTAAAAAGCCACCACTTCATGTCATTCACTGCTCATTCAGAACACGGTAGACAAAGGCACACAGACAATTATTTTACCACAAAGTCCACAAGGACTTTGCATCTTCTCAGGAAATTTTGCATTCTTATTTATAGCAGAGGCCTTTCAGATGGCAAGATACTTCTTCAGCCTGTATCTCCATGTTTGAGATTACCACATTTTATGTAAAATGACATGCTATTCATTGCCCAAATGAGACTCTGGCTGGCACAGCAGGTCCACCTTCCTGTTGCTGCTGCTGAACGGCATTATGCCGTACAAGTTACCGAAACCGCACTAAGCCAGGTTAGATGGTGGCTAAAGTAAAGGCAATTCATCAAACACAAAACTTAAAAGCACTACTACTGTGGATTCAGACTGCAGGCAATAGGCTGTCACTAGCCTTGAGTTCTAACTGCTGGAAAAGAAAGACAAAACATCTCCTCCCGTGCCGTTCTCACAGCAGCACACCACCATGGTGGTGACAGCGGCTCTCCAGCTCACTTCAGACAGTCTGCAAACACCAGGTCTCACCCTGCTTCTATCTCTGCTCAGGACAGGAACCATTTGCTCCATTCAGACCTGTTAAGGCAGAACTACCAACTTGCTTTTGCAACAAGCAACACTCAAATTAAAATTAAATTAGAAAGCAAGCACAAATTAAAACAGAACCAGGCTCTCACTTTTGAAGGCTGTTGAATTTTAATCTCCTGGGAGTCAGATGCAGAATCTGATTTGGTGCCTCCAGAATTTGGTTTCTCCTTTTTTCTCTTCTGCTTCTTTTTCTTCTTCTTCGCTCCCAAATCCCCTCCAGGACTTCTGCCAGAGATTCAGAGAACGTGCAGTGAGAAAAACCAGTACCACTGAGCCTAAATTTTAAAACAGTTAAATATGGAAAACCCAGCATTTTAATATGAAAGATCTAACAGCAGTTCCCATGTGAAGAAAAGGCAGGAGAAAGGAAGGAAGGGGGCAACTGAAGGCAGTGATGAAAAACTTTGTGCAAGTGCTGTCTAGTTTGTTTTATACTCTGACACCAGCACAAGTGGGCATTTTGACATACTAATAATGTCAAACTGTGACACTATATATGTGCCAGTGCTCTTCTCCAGGCTGTAACCCAGCAGAAATAAGAATCAACTGAAGTCAACAGTTTGGAGGAACACAGGAAAGTGTGGGAACTGAGGAAAGTAACTTCCTTGGAAATTCAGTAACTATTAGTGGCCCAATACTTTTCCCCCTTCATCTCAACCATCAGGCACATCTAAATTTGAGATTAATCCAGATGAAAACACTCTGTTTTCAGGAAATTTTGTTCCTAACATAAGTAGAGATGAAAGTCTTGCTGAAATCTCAGTAAGAAACAAGACAAAACTAACCAAACATTTGTGATTTAAAACAATAAAAACAATGCAGTAAACTTAAATAAAAAAAGTAAACATTGCACTTGTAGATTCTGACATCCTTTGCCTATTAATAATACAAGTTCTTTCTTCTTTAAGAAGATTCTAATTTGACAAATAATCAAGATATAGAATCAAGATTAGATTAGGATTTGCAAAGTGTGGGATGTGTTGGCAACTATCAAATAGAATGAAAACAAGGAGGCAATGAGTCAGTTAACACCAAATCCCCTTCAAGAGGTTAATCTCTGAGCAAAACCATATGTACATAATGGAACTCAAGACAGATATTGGAGTTTGTGGGGGGTTGGGTATTTTTCACTGGAAAAGAAAAAAACAACTGTTCATTTTAATCCTGGAGAAGGAAAACCCCCAGATATCTTGCTGACAAACAAAGAGAAATAAAAGAATAACTGAAGTTATTAAGATCCACACATTTGCAAGGGCCATGTTATTCACTGGAACATGCTCACTTTCAAGATTATGATGCCCAGTTGTAGCATCTATACTTTGTCAGAGCTGAAACTGGCAAGAAAACACCCTCCATCCAGTAGGGAGGCCAAAAGCCTGCAATTAATCAAACAATACAACTACACAAAGACTCGTTTTTGTGTGAGCATTACTGTATTTCAGAGGAGACTGTAGTGAAAGATCAGTCCCAAGAAGTCCTTAACATTTAAAGTTACACTGGGTTAAGTTATGCTCCTGCAAAGAGAGGAAAGAGTTGTAAATGCTGCAGCCTCTGGGACAGGACCAAGGAGTTACTCAATGGAAAACAGTATAGCAGACCAAACACACAGGATAATAGAGTTTGTAGTATTTATTAGAAGGCTGCAGAAAAAAGAAAAAAAAAAGATGGACTTGCATAAGTGATGCAGGGAGATGATCTTTCGTTGCAGAATGAAGATACTGCTGTGTCACCTACATGATTCTGTTAACAATTTCAGAGAAACACAGAATTGCTTAGGTTGGAAAAGTCCTTTAAGATCAATGAGTCTAACATCAACCCAGCATTGCCAACATTAACCCACCATTACACCATGTTCCTCAGTGCCACATCTACATGTCTTTTAAATACTCCCAGGGATGGCGACTCCCTGGGGAGCCTGTTCCAATGCTCAACAACCCCTTCAGTGAAAAACCTTTTCCTACTATCCAACCTAAACCTTCCCCGGTGTAACTCTGGCCATTTTCTCTCGTCACTTGTTACCTGGGAGAAGAGACCAACCCCCACCTGGCTACAACCTGCTTTCAGGCAGTTGTAGAGAGCAGTAAGGGGCCTCAATCCTCCTCTTCTCCAGGCTAAACAACACCCGCTCCCTCAGCTGATCCTCACAGGACTTGTGCTCCAACCCTTCAACAGCTTCACTGCCCTTCTCTACACATGTTCCAGAACCAGTTTTGAGCCCAGCGAAGGGCTCAAAACTGAACCCAGTACAGAGGGACAATCACTTTCCTAGACCACACTTTGTCTGATACAAGCCAGGATGCCACTGTTTTTCTCGGCCACCTGGGCATGCCACTGGATTTCAGTTTAAAATAACAAAATTTTAATCTATCTAAAGGCCTGTATACCAAGCTGACACTTTCTACAGAATTTAAACAAGACCAGACCCAGAAGCTAGAGTTTATAAATACAAAACAGTAAAAAACCCACACATGTACAAGACCTAGGACTTTGCCACCTCTATCTGGCAAAACTGAGATAAAAATACTGGGATAGTGATTTTACCCTTTCTAAGATTCATTTAATGATGTATTTTTCTACTTTCTGGAACTATCCACAAACTTTTATCTTTCTAACATCTCACATACAGCAAACAAATGCTGCTACTGTGTCCTTGAGCTGACTCCCGAGGGCTTTTGTGTTGAACATCAGCCTACCAGGAGTTTCAGCAAGCACTGTTGTTGAACAGGCTCTTGCAGCAGGCACTGCACCAGTGCAGCTCACTTGTCTTCTTGTCTTTCAGAAGGAGCTGGGCCACCTACATCACAAGGAAATTTTGCTCACTAGGATTACCTGAGGGTCAATGTTTTATTTAGTTTGGTGAAATAATGAACAATTGTACTAAATAAAAAGGTTGGCAGCTATGAGGAAAAATCAGTTTTGCCAAGCTTGACTAATATTATCCCCAAACTGTACTTTTACCAGGATAATTTTAGTTTGTTCTTTGACCAACTCAAGGTCTTTTTCATATAGAAATGCACGTTCTTTAGCTGGGGAAAAGGGAAGACAGTACTACATTGATGTAAAATACACATGGCATTCAAAACTACTCTTTTTTTTTTGTTTCTTCAAATCTTCCAAAATCCCAGTCTTTGGTTTATGACCTTCAGATTTAATGCTTTCACACTGTCTCTTGCAAAATAAATACCAGTATCTTTGTCTGACAGGTTATCCAGGGACAGTTCAGAGCAGTTACTTATGCAGCCTCCTGCTTGGGTCAGTCCTTTTTTACAGTGCACAGAATGTAAAAAGAGTTCTACTCATCCTACCATTTAGGCACACCTGCAACCCAGAGATTTGGCAGCAAGCAGCATGCAGAAACTTCTACTCAGTAAACAAGTTTGTCCAACACAAGCTGCAGAAATACCAAGCAAATCAGGGCAGAAGCAAAACCGAAACACCTCAGATTTTTTGTTCTTCTCATCATCTGCCTTGAAAAGAACTGAGAGGCTCTAAAACTGGGAGTAAGAATGACTGGCAAGGAAGGAACTTTTCTTGCTCAGCTTGTACTTATTATGCTGGATATGACACTCAACATTAGACTTGGGGAAGATTTTTGACTGTGTCAGAGACAAGCTTATACCAGGAGAACTTTACTGACAGGAGGGCAAGGCTACACACTGAGGTCCTGGTGTACCTAAGCACAGGGATGATCTAAGATATTTTTAACTGCACCCACAATGACAATGTTGTCAGTCTGACAGACAAGGAAAAACTGATACGCAAATCATAACTGAGCTGAGGCAAAAGAAGAGTCAAAAGACCTCATTCTGCCCCAAAAAGACTTTAACTTGCTCCAGAAACAGGCTGTGGATAGGACTCTGAGACAGTTTTATGATTTTGTCTGCAAGTTACAAATGCAAGCCCATGATCCCACCCACATCCCTTTCCACTTATGTACACACATCTCGTGTTTTGCATAGACATGAAAAAGGAAAGACTTTTGCTTCTCTCTGCATGTGATGGTGTTTTGATTTGGGTTTTTTTTTAAAACAGAAAAATGGGGATACTTGTTGCATTTGTGATTTGTGGCTAAGGCAGAGAAACTTCATGAAGCTCAGAGCAAATCTATGAAAAGGTGAGATGGAAGAATCTTGAGGGGTGCGACAATTACCCTGCTTATGCAGTCAAACTTATTTGGTTCCCTTGGTTTTGATTTCAGATTATCTTTGCCACTGAATAACTGTCAATGTAATTTTAATTACCTTTTTGAACACTAAATTCTCCTTCAGCAGAAACAGCTCTTTATAATATCAACATTTGTTTTAAGTTACATGGAATGGTAATTTTAAGTTAGCAATTTCTCAGATTTAAAACCAAACATGTACTTCAGATGTTTATTTTTAAACTGCAAAGGCCTGTGTGGGGTTCTTGTCTTCACAGTAGTTCTCTGTGAGTAACTGAGGTTGCAAAGCTGTATTTCTGAAGATGTTACACACATCTTTTTGATCATAAAAACCAGATCTCATGTATATGGGCAAGACTCCAAAAAATTTCAAAGCAGTATTATTTATACTAGAGCTGTCCTTGGTTCATAAAGAAAATGGAGGTTTAGGTGCAAAGGACTTTCCCCTTGCTGTGTAAGACTACTACCACTTCAAGAGAATAGAAAGGTCCTGACCAGAAGGGCTTATGTCCTTCAAATTCCACTTCCTAACAAATTGCCATTACTGTATCTCTCTGGATGAAGATTTCATTTGCATACATTTCAATACTTAAAAAGGAAAGGGTTTCGAGCACGAGAATCTAGTAGCAATACCTTAAAACCTAACCCAACAGATACTCCTTAAAGATCTGCATGTTTCCTCTGCCTCGTACTCCAAGTCTGTAAGGCTGTACTCTAAGATGTAAATCTTGCCTGCTAAAACCGAGCACTGCTTCCAGCACCTTAAAAATATTTGTCCCTTTTTTAAATCTAAAAGTAGCGCTGGTTATAAAGTTGGCATCTTTTTAACAATAATCATCGGGGTATACTATGCTAAAACATTCAAACGTAATAATTTGTGAAGGTTGGGAGGAGTTTTTTAAAGGTCATACCTTTTCCTCATCTGTTTACTAAATGTTCTGTGCCCAAGGCCTTTCAGGCATTGAGCATAAGGAGCTATTTAGAACCAACTCCGAGACCTTACAAGGCTGAGCTCAGCAGGGTGGATTCAGGTGCAACAAATAAATTTTTTCTACATACACACTAACAAAGATATTTTGTAAACAACACTTTATTATAAACCAGAACAAATACAGCATAATGCATTTAGCAGGAGCAAGCTGCAGACACAGAATAGGAAAACAGCAATGAGTCACACAACATACATAATCCTGCATTTAAAAAACAGGAGCGGAATCAGAGAACAAAGACATTTGCACAGTTGAGAGCTATAAAATGGTATTTTCTGCACTCATTTAGTGTTCAAGCACATAAGAAGCCTGTAAATGTAAAAAAAAAAAAAAAAGTCATATATGCATATACAAACTGTTTTCCTGTGGTCAGTATTCTAAGGACATATTTTCAAATGTCAAGAAACATCCTGAAGGTGACTTAATTTATAATGCAATCCTACTAAAGAATGACACACAACATGTATTCTACCTCCTTCCAAAAAAATGAGGCTTAAAATAGCATGAGATTAAATAATGATCAGCAGCAATGGAGACCACTCAGAATTTAGCAAGTCAGTTGACACAGTCATAGTCTCAAGTAGTAGGACTGCTCATAAAATGCTGAGGTATAGAAAACCTAATCCAAAAGCTCAAAGCAAACTTTAAAATTACCTCAAAAATTACCATATGATGATAGGGAGAAAACAGGGAATAAATAGGCTCCTATTACCATTCTCCCATATCAAGAGAAGATCTTTGGGTTTGCAGTACTGTAAGAGTTTTACTCTCATTGGCTGGAATTTGTTTGAATATTTCAGCCTGCAAAGAGTAGTAAACAAGATTTTCAAAGATTACAGGAAAATACAGTAATTCAAAAGTCAATATTAGACTTAATGCAGCAGATACTAATACTTAAGAGTCTTTTTCTACTGGAATGAGCGACATTAATTTACCTAAACTTCATATTACTTGGAAGTATTCACTTTCTTATTTAAAGATGAATAACACAGCTTTTTCTGAAACATTCACTAAAATCCACGTAGGATATACAACACAAAGAAGTCTCAGGGAGAAGGGCACACAGCCTACAGCTGCCGTCCCTCAGAACTCAGCGAGACCCAAGCTGGAGCAGAGCACAAGCTGCAACTGGGAACACACTGAAGTGCAATTCTTTGTTCCCTGACTGCTCCTCACACACTGCGCTCGCTGCCACAGCAGCCCGAGCACACAGCAGCACTGCAGAGGGCAGCTACCGCCCGGCCACGCACACAGACAAACAGGACAGGAAGCTGAAGTAGGAATACGGCCCGAATGAATTCCAGACAGGCATCACCTGGCTATCAAACAGTATCACCAAAGTCGTCAGGTTGGCTCCTACGAAGAGCAATAAATAATAACTCTCTGCTCTTAACTACTACATATTCACAAATCATCAATGGTGACATATTTACTCAAACTACTGTAACAAAAGCTCTAACATAATTAAACATTATTTTGTCCCTTTCTAATATCCCAGATTTATACTACTGTAATTATTTCTGACACAACTATTTCAGTGTGCATGCCATTAATTCAATGACAGAACTGCAAGCATTAAAGTTTTCCACTTTCCTGCCTTTTTGACAAGTCAGTTCCCCTAAGTCTCTTAAATTTCCCTTGCCACATTTAAGATGCAGTGCTGCTTGTTTGCCAAGCAAATCCTAGGGGCAGAAGACAACAAACAGCATACATCCTCAAACATCAAGCACCTACAGGAAGGCTCTCAACGAGATCAATCAGAAATTCACGAGGAAGATATTTGTGTAGCAGTGTATAGATTAACCTAGTTCTATTTTGGGTTACTCCAGCCACTCCTAGTTGCGACAACAAAGCACTTTCTCTGCAATCACGTTTACTTAACCTCTCGAAAAAGCAAAAGAAGTAAATTTAAATGAAGTCGACTCTTAAAACACATTCCTTCCATTTCCCAGCCCCAAGAGCCCGCAAAGCAAGCCAGACTCTTGGCACCTTTGCCCGGACAGACTACACTGCAGGCAGCCCAACAGCGGTCGGGTGCCAGGGGCCGCATCTACGCCGGATGCCTCTCCTGTCAGCTCCCCAGGCAACCGGAGACACCGCCTGATCTACAGCGTGGGAAGATTTAAGACGCAAGATTAGCGGAGAAGGAACTACAATCAGACAACAGCGTTTGCCCCGGCTAATGCCGCGGTAAAACACGCGCTCTGCTCTCCACAGCGTGTGGATCTGAAGGTACCATCTCCTTGTGGACAATGGGTGACGGCGAGGAGGAGTGTCTGCAGGGCGGGCTGACACAGGCGATGCCCGGACAGGTCCCCGGCCGGGAGGGGAGCGGGGGGTGGATGTGGCTGTGGATGTGCGCGGAGCCGCTCGGCTGGAACCACCCGGAACGAGCGAGGGGCACGGGGGCATCTCCCCCGCTATGGGGGGCGGGGGAGGGGGGTTTCCTTGACGGCCAAAAATACCCAGAAACGCCCCCAAACCCTGAAGCGCCGACAACGAGGCAGGATTCACCCTCCCTTTCACGGCACGATTTCAAGGCCGGGTCCGGCGGGAAAGCGCCAGCCCTGCCACCCCCTCACCGCAGGCCCGGGCCCGGCCCGCCGCCTCTCCCCCCATCCCCGGAGGGGCGCGGGGCCGGGCGGCGGGGCCGTCCCACGCCCGCTCGCTGCGGCGGGAGGCGGCCCGGGCAGGGGCCGCTCGGCCGCGGTTGGCCCAGCGCAGGCGCCGCGGAGCAGCCGG
>JAWWES010000081.1:20478390-20495446 GCA_035583135.1 Lophotriccus pileatus | reverse complement strand
CAGCGCAGGCGCCGCGGAGCAGCCGGGCCGGGCCGGGCCGCGCAGGCCGCCACAGACGGACAGGAGCGCCCGGCCCCCGCCCCGCCGAGGGGCCGCTCCGGGCACCGGGGGAGCCCGGCCCGGACACCGCCAGCCCGGCCGCTGCCGCCGCGGCGGACACGGCGCTGCCTCCCCGAGCCGTGCCCGCCTGCCCAGCAGCGCGCCCCTACCCCTTGGCGTGCTCGGTCTCCTCCTCATTGTCGCCGTCTATGCCGCAGGTGTCCTGGTCATCCAGCTCCAGGCTCTGCTGGCTGGCCGCGGACTCGCTGTCCTCCGCCATCACGGGGGAAGGAGGGAGGGGAGGGGCGGGGGAGCCTGTGAAAGAACCGGGGCGCACGGGCAGACGCGGTCCGGAGCAGCTCCCTCTAGCTGCGGTCCTTCCCCGCGCTGCCGCTGCCAGAGGAGGAGGCGGGCGCCGGGGCTGCCCGGCCGCTCCCGCCGCCCCGCGGGGACCGGGGCGGAGCCGTGCAAGGGGAGCTCCGCGCCGCGCCCTGCCCTGCCCTGCCCTGCCCCGGACACCCGGGCGGCGCTGCCCCTCGATGCGGTGCTGATCTGGCCCCCTCTTGCCGACATCCAGCCCGCCTCCCCGGCCTTCCGCGGGCCCCGGCTCCCCGTCCCGTGGGCGCTTCCCCCGCACCGCGGGAGCCCCGAGGGGCGGCCCCGGCGCGTCCGTCCCGCGGGCCCCCCTGGGCCGGGCCCGCAGCCGCCGGGCCTCCGCAGCATCGGCGCGAGTTCTGCCGGTCCCCGCGTCTCCTTCCCACACCACAGCCACTCGGACAGCCAAGTTATTTTCATATGTCTCCTTAGAGCTTTCACGGTGACTCTTCGTTTGCTGCTAGATGTGGACAAAATATCCAGTTGCTTATGGCAACAAATTGGAAGGAAGGAAAAAAAGCAAATAAATTACTTAAGATGTAGCTCTGCTTAACTGCTCCCACTACTGTCAGACACCAAGAAACAGACCAGTGTCTACACCATAAATCCCAGTTTTCTGGATCTTTCCCCTTTCTACTACTCCTTCCAGATTCTGTCTCACCTCTGCTTTCCATAGCAGAATGCAGTCGTGGATCAGTCATGGCTACACAAAACTTACCTGTGCCTGTAATTCTGAGAGGCTTTGAGCCACCTCAATTACATATATGAGTATAGGCCCAGATCCACAAGTGGACTTTGCTGGTGCCATGTTTCACTTTTCCTAGTTGACTCCCAGAGCAAACTCCAGGACTCAAAACAAAACCCTACAAACAGAAGTTGCTGCTGGTGGAGGCTGCTGAGACCACCAGGGTGATCCCAGAATGGTGGCCATTGGCCACCAGCTCTCACAGCACTTGCTGTTTTCCAGAAGCCTTTTGTATTTCTACAAACTCCATGCTAGAAAAACTGTAGTTGAATGGTAATGATTTGAACCCAGGAAAAGAAATAAAGAGCCACTTGTGTTAATTATTTGAACTATCCTGATTTCCAGGATCATATCAAACTTTCTGGATGTTCAGAATTTCTGAAATTCAGAATTTCTGAATGCTTGCTTTGGCAGTGCTGCTGAACATCACATTAAAACATAAGAATAGTGTGCATCAGCTATAATTTCTCCTTATCTCCACTGCCCCCTTGAAAGTAATTTAATGTGAGGAAGTTATTGCTTCCTCCCATTTTGATTTAAGGTGGTGATTTGGATTACTTTTTCCTATTTTTGATTTAAGGTGGTATTATGTTTTGCTCTATCATGTATTGCAGGTGACACGTCAAGTAAAAGATCTTCCTGGCCAAGCAGAAGACAGCTCGATGTACCTCCAACTGTCAAACTCTGAGCCTGTGTGTACTGAGCACCAGACTGGGGCTGCTCTGTGTCCCACTGCACTTGGTCCTTTACAGCTTGTGAGTTGCCACAGGAACCTGTAATTCAAATGCATTAGGTGGAGTTTGTAATTTACACTTGGTCAAGTATGACCTCCCAGTGTCAAGCTGTCACTGTAGTTCAGAGGGGAAGTGTGCCTACCATGTTATTACAGTTTGAAAGGACCTGTAGGAGAAAACCTTCATTCAGCTGTAATGCATAGGAGAGGAAGGAAATCTCGAAACAAAGACACAATACCCAATAGTTTTCAGTAACAAAAAGCAATTGTCCCTTAGCCCAGAGAGAAGTTAATTCAGTGATTACTAATGACTTTTTTTCGCCTCATAATAATGTGTAGGAGAAAGCGAAGAACAGCATGTCAATGACTAAACAGCTATATTGAATCACTGTGTTGGAGAAGCTGTGGGTTTAACCATCTTCTGTTCTTTACCACATTTTCCTTCACTTCATTGAGACAAATAGAGTATAGGAAGCCTGGATCCTGAATCTCATTGCAGTTCATAGTGAAAATAAAAGAGGCAGTGTGAATCTTTCTGAGCAAGCTACCTGTTGCTGTCCCCTGCTAGGGGGTCTGCTTGGAAGGGGGAGTTTAGCTGCAGAATGGCTGCTATTCTGTACTTCACAGCATGCATGAAGAGCATCCTTATGGATAGTAGTTTATATCCTGAGACGCACAACTGAGATTACCATCCAGATTTGACTGTTACAAGGTCAAATGATAACACTGCTTTGTGTTTTATGAATATGTGACTTCTGCTTATACCACAAGTAGAAAGGTTGACTAGAAGCAAGAGTTATACATCTGTCCTGCACTGAGGATTTCTAATGTAGCTTTGCATTTCTGAAATTACCAGACAGATCCCCAGAGCATTTAAATTCACTCTACAGACGCTGCTCAGCAGTTACACTACTTGATAGATGCTGGCTATCACGTTAATGGTGTCTTCTGAAAATAGAGCAGCAAGGTGAAAAAATGTACTTCTGAATTTCAGGACCCCACATGCTCAACCACAGAAAGTTAAAGGAGTATGTACCATTAGGACAGTAAGCAGCAAGAATGGCTTCTGCTGTACCCAAACAGGCTCTCTGTGGGCATCTGTACTTCCAAGATCTCTGTTCTTGCATGTTCTTTCATATGTCCAGGAACTCCCCAGAATGCTGCATATGAATACTGCAGACACAGCCCACAGACTCACAGTCTAAGCAGACCATCAAAAGCGATCAGAAATGCTTCATTTTAAATTTACCAGGTAAAGAGCCAGTGTTTGTGAAGGTGTGAACTTCCTATTCTTAATTGATTAAAAGACCTCTTCCTAGCTGTACAGGGAAGATAAAAGCATTTTTTTATTATTTTATAAAGATTGAAAAGAGGAAAGCACAGTCATTTCACACAAAAGCTAAAAAATTAATAAAAAAGGAAAATAGACTTCCTTTGGAGAAGATGCGCTTCACTTAATACTAAACAGCATATCATGAAATCAATTAAAATAATTCCAGCATGTAATGAATTATTCATTGGTTGGTTATTTTCATAGGTCTCCTTAGAGCTTTCACGGTGACTCTACGTTTGCTGCTAGATGTAGACAAAATATCCAGTTGCTTATGGCAACAAATTGGAAGAAAGGAAGAGAAAAAGGCAAATAAATTACTCTAGATGCAGCTCTACCTAGCTGCTCCCACTACTGTCAGCCACCAAGGAACAGATCAGTGTCTAGCAGACCCACCACACCACCATAAATCTCAGTTTTCTGGATTTTTCCCCATTCTACTTCTCATTCTATGTTCTGTCTCTCCTCTGCTTTCCATAACAGAATGCAGTTGTGGGTCAGTCATGGCTACATGAAGTTTACCTGTGCCCATAATTCTGAGAGGCTTCGAGCCACCTCAAATGTATGAGGTGGCTGTAAGTATATGAGTATAGGCCCAGATCCACAAATGGACTTTGCTGGTGCCATGTTTCACTTTTCCTAGTTGACTCCCAGAGCAAACTCCAGGACTCAAAACAAAACCCTACAAACACTCAAATACTTCGGGAATCTCAGTGAGAACATGAGCTCAAAAGAGCCCTGAGCTACTGAGGGAGGAGCCATCTAACCTTGGCAATAAGGAATTCTGGGGATTGGGAATCCTAAACTCCCAGGGCTGTACATATTTTTCAGATCTCACCTGCTGTATGAACCATCAAGTGAGACTGTGCAGCACATGGTCAGGGTTGTACATTCCTTCTCTCCGCTCTTCCGTGACTGAATGAAGCCAACCAGGCACAGATACTGTTTCTCTCAAGCAGCCAGGCATAATCCAGTCTTGTTTACCTGCCTAGCGACAGGTATTAATTACATCCCAGTGAGCTAGCGACATATAATCCAGCATTCAGGCTATTGGCATCATCTGATTTGTCTGTGTGTTTTGTGTATTAAACACTGCAGAAGAAAAGTACCTGAAATTTTCATGCAGTTTTAGGATTGCTCCTACCTTTGCACAGCACTTTGAAATATTTGTGGCATTTATAAATTGAAATGGATTTTGATTGCAAGTAATAATAATAAACAACTTGGTGTGGCCATTTTTTAATCATGGAAAAATTGGAAAAAAGTTGGAAACAAAACTGGAAACAAAACTGATCTCATTTAAAAAATAGCTAATAGTGTAGTGTTCCCTATTTTCCTAATTCACATTAAAAAAAAGTTATGGAGTGAACAAATATTTAGACTTTGTTTCATAGAAGTGCCTACTAGTACTACCTCACAATGTTTTTTTTTAGTTTGCTGCTCTTTATGATGAAAGCTTAAACAGTGTCTTCATTCATTCTGAATGACAGGCAAGGATAAGAAAACACAGATTGAAAATAAACAGAACAAATGCACCAAAACAATTCTGTATAGTTATTACAGTTAACAACAGGATAGGTAGAAACGGTTAGGGAATGAAATGAGCTTGTGATCCCATATGTTGCACACTTGTACCCATGTGAGATCACATCTCTGATCATTATAGTTTGTCTCACCCACTTTACCTCTTTTTAGCCTCCTGCTGTATACCACGCTTGGGGAGCTGCAGCCTCGCCTGTCTCCCACAGCCCACTTGCTGATGGCCTGTACTGGCTGCAGCATTCAAACTGGGGGACAAGCACTCTCAAAACATCCCACTCTTTCTGCTATGCTCTCATACGCTCTCATTCAGCTTTTTTTTTGGTGTGTAATTCCGTTTTAAAATGCAGCTCATACTACAGCTCTTCTATTTGACATTTTACCTTCGCACAGAATCATCCACTTCTCCATGCTGGTGCCTGCACTGGCAAGGGCTGTGGGCTGTACAGCATTGAAAAGGGTTAGACATTTACATGCACATTGAAAACATATTGTAGCATTAAAAATTATGTATGATAAATACAAACTCTGACGTTTAAGGGTGTAAGTGATAAGGATAGAAAGACTCCCATCCTGTTATTATCGCCAGTAGAGATTTCTTCCCCAGTTTTCTGAAGCATAGGTTTTTGATACTCGTTGGAAGCAGGATACAAGTCTTAGATGAAACACAGGTCCAATCTGGCTCCAGCACTGCAATTCCTCAGTTCCTAGGGTCTCTAGCCCCAAAATGTATAAATAAATAAATAAAGAATGCTTTACCTTAAAAGATATTTAATAATCAGAACTGACACAAGTAATTACAAATATATACATATTTTGCATTTTTAATGTCTATTTTTATTCTAACTAAGACCTTTTTCAAACTATGTATGTGAGTGAGAATTAGTGGTGACAGATTCTTTGACAAAGATGGTGTTGACACTGGTGCTGCGAAGGCTCAGACCAATAGTCAGCAATTACTTCTGCCCATCCAATCTCCAAATCAATCCAATTTACTCCTGTCAGTTCTGCAATCAGTTTCTCACCAGCCTTTTACAGTTCCCCCTGTCAATGTACCTGCTGTTTCCTTCTCTTGGCAGGGAAGCCACAGCTACAGCCAAGATGCTTTCTTTCCCTCATTCTGGATGAAAGGAGTGATAGATACACAAATTACTCTTCATCTCTTGACCATTTCAGTATTTTTCCAAAATCTAAGTTTTTTGAGTTTTCTTTTTGTCTGTTTCACACAGTTCTTTACCTCCAAATAAAAAGGAACTCTTTCCTGTGACAGATGTAAATTTTTTCCTGCTAGAGTGAAGAGGCTACAGCCTGACTACAACTCTCAGAGTTGTAACAGACTAGAACTATTAGGGTGCTCCTACATGCTGTTTGCCATTGGGTACTTAAACTGTTAGACATCCTAGAATGGAGATTAGAGTCTGGAAACCAAAAGGTCTGGCTATCCCCAAACAAATACTATGTCCATCAAATCCTTTAGTATTTGATGGACATACTATTGTTTATGCTAATGTATTTCCATTAGCATAAACACCAAGCAGACCTTGGATGAGAATAGTATTTTATGATAATCAGAATGCTCCCTGTGGTGACAACCTGCTCAGTCACAGTATGTTGTTACTTCTGGGTAGATGCTGTATTTCTCACATTTCCATGATAGCCAACAGAAAATTATTTCCAATGTTCTATAGTTGCTCCAACTAGAAATGTTCATTAATACAAATCAGATAAAGGGGTAATGCCAATAAAGGTTCTGCTTGTGTTCTGGGTGGTTAAAAACAGATTAAAAGCACGGCTCAGAATGCACACCTACTGCATGGAGACTTACATTGAATTAAGAAGTGTCTCATAGACACAGTGTCTTCCCTATGATGACAATGGGAAGTCAGACTCTATTATAACTCTTCCATTTCCATGCAAATTTTTTTAGATTTAACAGTAAGATTTTAGATTTAACAGTAAGATTACCCTTCAGAATTTCATAACTTTGTGTAAAAGAAAAGCCTTTCTCAAGTGTGCAACAATTCCAGAGTAACTTACTTAAAATACAGACATTAGACAAGCTTAATCACAAAACTTAGACGTTGGGTCTAGGCTAGAAGGCAAGTGTGAATATGTCTTGTGGAGGCTGAAGGCACAGGCACAGCAGAAACTCAGCATAAAGCATGGTTTTGACCCTGCAATGTCAGATCACAAGGACAATTAAGTTAATTAGTACAAGCCTTTATGGGCTCTTGTGCCGGTTCTTCCAGTCAGTCTAGGTGAGCAACCTTTATTTCGGCATTGCTTGATGTTGAAATGCTGAGACTAGTATTTAATTTTATAAGCTTTATAAGGCTTTCTATTAAATGCATTTATATACATACTTGTGAATGTGCATGCATGTACATGTATGCACAGGCACACACATTTATGTACGTATAGTTTCAAGAGTTTCAAGGAATAAAAGACCAATCCAGCTGTCAAGACAAAAACATTCCTCATATGGGGGAACTTGGCTGTTATGTTCTGCTTCTCTCATTTTTCTTGTGTTATTTAATACGGGACTGTGAGGCATTAAATACAAGTTAGAGCAAGTGGCATAGTTAGAAAGATGTGGATACCTTGAAAACGCTCACCCTCACCAAGGCCTACAAGTAGCTTTACTGAAAAGTCTAATATTAGAGTGTCACATGGTAGGTCCCATGGATATTGGCCTCACAGCATAGCACAAAACTGAAGGCGGGATCAGGGAGTTGTGTTTATAGGAGGAGCATTGCCTGAGGACAGGGTAGAGAGAAGCCAAAGCCCATAGCCTCTCTCATTTCCAGGGACAGGGAACACTGGGAGAAAGACCCAGCCCTAAGCATGTAAGTAAGAGTAGTGTGGGCACATCTGCTGTGTTACTTTCTTTTTATGCATATTATCCTGAGTTTGCCATGTGGTTCTGGCCTCTTCCTTTATTGATGGAAAACTCCCAGAAAAGATGTGTAGGGAACAGAACCTACCTGGAGCAGCTTGTGGTGCATATGCCACAGCCAGAGCTGTAAGCTCCAGCTAAGAGTGCGACAGTGGTGAGTTTCTACTTCGGGAGAGAACATTACTGGGAGTGTGCTTGTGAAAACATGGCAAGTATTGGGAAGAAGACAGTCCTGGGTTTTTTTAATCTCCCCACAACCCTTAAATCACCAAAACCCTTTAAAAAACAATGTGTGTGTAATCCCCTGAGCTCCTTGAAATGATTTCTTCCAGCTCTGATGCCCAACATCTCTCGCAGCAGGACCAGCTGTTCCTTTGGAAGTGGGATTTCTCATCTCATAGCAGTATTTCAAGTACCATCTCCTACCTTTATAAAATTGGGAGGAGCATTCCTCCATTGGTTTTACTGAGGAGTCTGTATTTCCAGTCATGTGAACACAAAGTCCTCTACAGAATTACAAAAATAACCTGTAAACAAGTATTTCATTTGTACCTCCCTGTTGTCATCACATTTTCCTTCCCTGTGTGCTATAAGTTTCCAAGGCAGAATAGCTATTTAATGATCAAACACACTAACTGGCACTCTTAATTCCTAGAAGGAAAGCACATCAATAAAACAAGAAGTACTTCAGTTGTGATAATAGACCAGGCACCCCGTTTTGCAAAGTAATAACCTGTAGAAACCAGAGGATTACAGCAATAAAGAATTAGATACCCTTTCTGTTATTACTGACAAATAGAAAACAGTACCTGGTCTCAATTTACCAGTTGGAATACATGAGTAACATAAAAAAATGCTCTTCTGTTCTGAAAATGACACTTGATTACTGTCTACTTGTCTACCTGAAGCTCCAATTCCAACTGAACTGGAATTGGAATGGAAACGAAAATATCAGATAGGATGAAAATATAGTGTATTTATATGTATCACAGTATATGATAAATCATAATATTATGTATTACAGTTCATAGGTAACTATAGATGTGTGTAAGGTTAGCACTGAACCTGATCGCTTACATCTGTCTGTAATCAGAGGAACAGGAAAAGAATAACTGGGTTGCTCTTGTTTTTCTCAGCTTTGGAAACAATTAGTAGTATAAACTGTTTTTACTTTATTTTAATCTAAACCCAAGGTGCTATTCAGGAGGCAAAAGTGATACGCAGCTCTCAGTGATGATGCATTTTGATTTGAATGGAGATGTCATAATCTGAATCTTGCCCCAGCTAGAAGGCTGGGCAAGGTTTCTCAGCTGAGAAGGATCTCTGCATTTGGACTGACAGCAGGCCTAGGAAACAACTGATGATCTTGTTCCAGCTGCCTTGTGTGTTATTGAAGTTATAAACTGGGCTTATATTGAAATTGTAAGCTGTGTTTTACACAGAATACATATCTAGAAGCAGTTCACCACCAGGTGGCAGATACAACAACTCGAATTCCAAATCCTTAAGACCCAAATGGCAGCACTGATTCAGAAAGTCCTTACTTATTGCTCATATATTTTAGACGAGCAAACGGACACTTTTCTCATTTAACCAAGTCCAAGGATGTACTGGATGGATGCTGCTATGCCCCAGGTTACAGACTATTGATAGTTTAAGAGGTACTGCATTTAACAAATTTTAATTCCCAGATGAATTGCTGCTGGTTAAGAAAAAAATGCCTTTTTGGTTCACTTAGGGAACTTTCTAGAGAAAGAGTAACTATCCAACCCATGACTTGCTCATTTATACCTGTACTGTTCTATAGGCTAAAACTTACATGGCACATTTAATTACCAATTTCAAGCATGTTGGTTTGGGATAGTGAAATAAAATTAGTTCTCTAAAGCATACATGAATAGAATGAAGGGTAGAAAATATTGCCAAGGTATTTCAAGGTATTTGCTTAAATCATTCTTGTAAGGCTTCTCAGTCCTCCCTGTAACAGAGAAAAGTACCATGAGCAATTTCCAAATGCTGGGCTTCTGCTGTAATCTGTTCATCTAAGATCAGTACCACAATTTTGTATAATTTGTGTAACATCTTAGATTGCAAATGGGGCAAATTGGATTCTGCTCTGGGGCAAGATCCATTTTTTGTCCTTGTATTTGCAGAGGGTTTAGCATGCTCGTACCCTGACAAAGCACTTAATCAAGTAATAAAAGGTCATTACTGCAGTAAACCAAGGTGCTTTACAGACAGTTTAATAAGCTTTGAGAATCAAGTATTTGAGCAGGAACAAAGTGGGAATTCACCAAGTGAATGGACTCTCAATGAGTGCACTGACTCCCAACAGTCCTAACATTTCACAGAGTGATACAAATGGACTTTGAAGACCTGATCCCAGTATTTTTTTAAGACCAACATATTCTCATTATTTTTATAAGCTTTGTCATTAAAAACTTTTGCATTTTTTACCCACTAACACTTTCCATCATAAAATAAGAAAACAATTGCTTTTCTAGATGATATTCTAAATGGACTAAAATGACTTGGAGCTGCTGCTGATAAGACCTATTCAAGTTATACTTTGTCCTCTCTCTTTATAAGCTTTATTGTTACTTGCTTCACTGTGCAACTTCAACATACAAGAAAGAAAACTCTTTTGTATTTTACCAAAGTATCTTTCAAGGTAAGTTTTTGAAAATTAAAACATGGAACTCATCACTGAACTTTAAGATTAAGCAAAGCATACAATGAACACACTCTAATCTCAGCCTGTTATCTGATCTGTGTTACTCTGTTCCAATTTAATTTAGTATATGGCTCAGATGTGTTGGATATATTGAGAAATACATTACATAAACTATATATTCTGCAAAATCAAACTATGAGGTGGCTGGTGATATTACCATTAAAAAGTCCTATTTTAAAGAAGATCTGCAACATACCCACATTGTGTTTGTTCAAATATATTTGCTGTATTAGGTCCACAAATCATCAAACCATCAAACTATGTGTTTTGAACATAAACCCAACACAATTAAAGAAACAATTCACTGCAATTTAATAGCAACAATCTCACTTTACAAGATAGTAACGATGGAAACTTTGCAAAGGAATGTGAAAAAAGTATGTAATTAGAAATGACAGATTTAAGACAACAGAAAGTTGAAAATTAAATAGCACAATAATTCTAGTATGTGGAAATTTTAACCAGAATGTTTACACAGCATTCTGATTAATAAGTGACACTGTATTATCAGCACTTACTGACATCTGACATATACTAGTTCTTTAAAGCAGTATTTTTCTGTTCAGTGACCTGGCACAGATGGACAATAAGTAACCCAGAGACCAAAACCAGTTCACAAGTGGTCAGTAGCAAAAAAAACAGCGCAGGAAAGCACCTGGAACACACGTGATGAGAAAACATAACTTACTGCTAATAATGGTAATGTCAATATTCAATGCACTCCACAAATATTCTAGATTTCTTTTACAACACATACCACTTCCCAACATGAATGAAGGCAAAACAGAGGTGATTTGGCTTTGTGGATGGAGAGGAGCACTGGCCTGGGAACTGGGAAATCGTGGTTCAGTTCCTGGCTTGAGATCAGACTCCCAGGTAAGACATACAGTAAGGTGGAAATTACAACATGCGCCTCTAAGAAAACCTTGAAATCCACTGAAAATAAAGCAATGAATCTGAGTTGGGGCTTATTATTAAAAATTAAATAGGAAATATATAGCACTTTCTCTAGTCACTTTAGAGATTACTTAATAATTAACTTTATTAAGCATGACTGCTGCTAATGCTGCATAAAAATAATTGAATGAAACATGACAAACTGAATGTACATGAAGGATTCCACAAAAGCGGAAGTCACATACTTTTCCTTCTTTGAACCCAATTCATGAAAAAGTGAGAAGAGTGCAATAAATGTGAGTACCCACAGTAATCACAGAAGGAAAACTGGTCCCATGGGAAGTGCGACTCCACAGGGAATTTTGGTGATAGCAGAATTTAATCTCCAAAGTCTTCAGTGATACTTAATCAAATCATTAGTATTTATCAAGATATAGAGGATGCTTTTCTGAAAAGGGGTCTAAATTTCAGTATGGACTGAAGCTCATGAGAGCTGCAAAAGAAAGTGTGTAAGTCACAGAAGCATAAGTATGCCCATGAAAAGTGAAATCAAAGTATTTTTCTTATTAAATAACATAAAATAATGTGATAACCATCAACAGAGGAAAAAATCCACGAAGATATTTTTTGCAGTTTATTTTGAATTATAATTTTTGGATAACCAAGCAGCTCTGTATGGAGAAAGCACAGAAGAGTAATTCTGGCACTTTTGGATAGTACATTTTTTTTTTTCCCAAAATTTTTCTAGACACATTCAGTCCACTTGCTCGGTCCATAGTCCATTTTATATGAGCATGATTAGCTCATATGATTCCAGAGGAAACTAACAATATATACAGTCAATGAAACTATCTTCTTGGCTACTCTGGGCCCTTTAAAATGTCTTCTAAGTCTATCCTGGCTAAACAGAATCCACAATATACATGATAGCTACAGAATACACTGTTTTGAAATGAGAAATGCTCAGCACAAAATGGGACTCTTGGCATGCAGCTTAAAATAAAAGGTAGAAGTTCAGAAGTTTATAAAATCTCAAATGGGGTCAATTAAAAGGACTTAGCAAAAGAAGGGACTGTTCATTGTTACTGTAAAAAAGGCACTTTGAGAAAATGGGACCAGAATTGGAGGAATCTTAGTCGACACAAAGTTCAGTTTGGTTTCATAAAAAGGCTTCAATGCTAAGGGATGCTACTCAAGTTTCCTGCAGTTGTACATTAAAATAAATTGCTGAGTAGTTTATAATAAAGGACATAAAATGTTTACAACCAACTTGTAAAATTAAGAAAAGCATAGTATAAGCAAAATATTACTAAAAGCAGCAATGCATAGCCTTTCATTGAGATAATGCACAATTTTGGACACCATGTGTCAAACTCCTGTTTTTAAGATACTTTCAGTAGCATTATCAACATAAAATTGGCCTACAAAACAAAAGCTTTACCAGCTCCCATTCACAAGGAGATTGAGGTCATAAACCAACCAAAACAAATTGTCAGTATTTTCAACATCCTGGATGACCAATATCAAGTATATGGAATAACAATCACACTCTTTGTTCAGCTATCTCACCGGAGACAGCTGTTAAATCAGAGGAATGATTTTAATTCTTTCTAACATTTACACAGTAATGCATTTAAATTCTTTCAAATGTTGCTCACCACAGTTTGTTTTTATCTTTTCTCTCCACAACAAAAAACCCAAAAAGGAAAAACAAAGAAAAAAAATCAAGCACTTCCACAGAAAGGATATTTGGCAATTTTATACTCCACTGAAGGGTGGATTTTCACAATATCTCACTTCAGATTGAAAGTCATTAGTGGTCTTTCCTCTCGTTTCTGCCAAGGACTCTTCTTATCTTCACCTTGGTCATCCTCCTCATCTTCCTCGTCCTCATCGTCATCTTGAACGGATGTTCCGTGTTCAGGACTAGTTAATGGCTCTGGTTTGGTATCCACAGTTCTTGTTTCCTCCTGCAGGCTGGGCAGCTGCACACCACTTCTCTTACTGTTGCCTTCCAGGAGGCATCGGAGAGCATTGTCCTCAGGGCTACAAACTGCTGTTCCACACTCGCTGCCACTTTGGTCCATATCATCCAAGTACACAAGTTGTGTGTAAGCTGTGCTATCTGAAGCCTTCCGCTCTCTCTGCTGGTGCTCCTGCACTGGTGGGTGACTCTGTGGTGCAGACAGATGATCTCCTCTTCCCTTTCGGGCAGATTTTGGTTCATTCATGTCAACACCAGAGTCCAAACTGGCATCGTTACTCCCATTCCTACCAGCTCTTTGGAGATCGATGTATGAATGTCTAACGTGAGCATTTGAACGTCCATCTAGAGAAACAAACCATGCTCGAGGGTGAGGCAATGGCTTTCCACCTCCTAATTCCATCAGAGCCTTTTCTGTAAGAAGCTGCACTTCGCTATTCATTTGAGCCAGGGATGCATCGTTAAGTGAGGCAGGAATGGAAATAGATTCAGACATGGAAGCATTTTGCTGACTCCACTCAGCTGCACCTGCATCTTGCAAATGTTGCTGAGATATTGCTTGGGATGCCAACTGCTGGGGTTGCAGCTGTTGTGGGGGATGTGGGAAAAGCCGTGCATGAGGGTTAGGAAACTCAGCCTGAAGTCTTTCTATATCAATCTGCTGGTCAGCTGGGACAACCAGAGGCTGGCTAACAAAAGGGTGTTCTCCAGGCAATTTCATGTAATGACCTGGGATGACCAGTGCAGGCAAAACCTTTCTGTAAACACTGTCATTGACTTGGTCAACAGAATTGCAGCAGATTAATTGACCTGGTCGAGGGAAGGATGTGGGTCTTTCAAGGTGATCAACTGAACGAGACATCATACAATCAGTAGGTCTGCAGTCCAGCAGCTCTTTTTCAGGGGCTGAAGGTGTGGGGTATATTTGTTCCTGAATATTGTATTTACTTCCAGTAGCAATATGGTTCATAGATACTTGAATTTCTCTCTCCTGCTTTTCAAACAAAGGCTGAGACAGCATAGCATTGTAACTTCTCCTACACTCATCTTTGATAGGGGACTCATAGCCTTCAGCTGTTTCTGTAGATTTTCTTGTCTTTAAAGGAAAACTATCTGCTGATTTGTGGTAGTCTTTTCTTAGAGACCCACTGGGAGTCAGGTCATCCAAGGAAATTCTGCTCTTGTCTTTCTCCTTGTCAGAGAGCAGTTCCTCTCGGGAGCTAAACTCCTGGGAAGTACTGAAGGAGTGTTTGAGCATAGGTGTATGCATATCTGCTTCCCCACTAGGTGATACCATCTCCATGTGGACAGCACTGATTAATTCCTTTGCCCCTGAGTTTTCCGTGTGCCCATTGCTAGCAACGGACAACCCACCAGGAAATTCTGACTCACGACGTGAAAATATTAAATTTATATGAGACATTGAGGTTGCTTGATCCTTCTTAGAAGTATCCAGTGCTGTTGAAAGTTGCAGTTTCTTATGATGTTGACGTGGTCTTAAACATTTTCTTCTATAAAAGTCAGTAACAAAAGAAGTTACACATTTATGACTGTTGTACACAGAAACAAAAGCAGTGAGTGTCTTAACAGAAGATTTTTAAGCTGTGATTAGTATTAGGGGAATTGAGCTTTTATTACATAACCTAACAATTAAAAGCTTATCTCAGCAGCAAAGACAAAATTAAAGAATAACTAATGTCAATTGGGAAATATCTCAAGTACCAATTACAAATTGGAGCAAATGTCTGGAGAAGGTAAATATAAAATCACTCATTAATAGACACTTGCTAATAAAAGTTTAATGTTCGTTTTAATATAAGGCTAATATAAAGATCATTTGCAAATGCATAACAGGTACAGTGATAGACCCATGCCCATGTTTGATAGGAAGTCACACAGACAACACAGGTACAGATGTGTGTGATTCATTCAACTACCATCCTACCAAAGGCCGGGATTTTATGTAACCAGGAACACAGGAAATTTGATCTCACTGTTTCTTTCTTTTCCAAGTTTTGCTTGCTTCCCTCCCCCTCCAAAAGTAAAAATATTTGAATACAAAAGTTTTTTAATTTCACAAGCAGAAAAAAGCTTGTATTTCTATCATGAACTAAGTAATCAGGATGATGAATCTTACCTGCAATAATACAAAAGAAGACACAGCAAGACTAGAAGTATGAGAGCCATCCCTCCTAAAATTGCCAAAAGAAACATTGTGTGATAGCTGGTAATGTCGTGTGTTACAACGGGACCTGGAAGGCCAGAAAAGAGAATTTAGAACTGTAATAACTAGCAAACAGGAAGAGGAACAACACTTAAACAAGGAGAGGGACATCTTCCCTTGTTATCAGGGTGCTAAGCAACACTGCCACTCATAGCCCTGGTGCCTACTGAGCAGACCACCTCTGCAGGAGGGAGCAAGTTGTGGAGAAAGCACGTGCTGGTTTTCATGACTGTGACTTCAACTAGATCATTCTGTGGAAAAGCAGTTAGTTTCAATGGGAGCATGCATCAGTGAATGCTGCCTTCCAGGTCCTAACGCTGACACAGTGTGCCAAAGCTCTCACCACTGAAAAGTCACCACAGCACCTTCCATCACCGTAATGCAAGTAGCAGCACTGTGGGAAACAATTCTGTTTAACATCTGTGGTGCTTCACACTGAACAGTACATACAGTGCAGTACAGGATTCCTTGGAAGATGTGTTGGTGCTCTGAAGTCTAGATCAAGCCAAGCCAAGCAGATCTTCAGTAGCTTTAAAAAACAGGCCACTAGTGAAACGGCATCGTAGCTCCAGGTTTAAACAATGCTTAGTAAATGTTCTAACATACAAAGGAATGCACACATGTGGGCAACATCTGTTCATAATTATGCATGTGTTACCCTGCTGGTCTGTAAAATCCTTATGATGATTTTGAAATAAAGGCCCAAATTTTCATCTGCAGGCAAGGAGGTACAGCATCAGCTGGCAGACTAACATGCACGTACTGTGAAGGACAGCAAACTTGGCCAACTTGAAGGTTCTAGGTCATGAGGTTTGCAAAACCTCATCTGTGGATCTTGAGTGGTCTGTAGAGCCACTGCTAGGAATACAAAGCTCATTTTTGTCCATTTTTTGAGATAAGAAACCAATAAGATTCAATTAGGAGATAAAATATGCAAAAATACATCAACTCATTAAAAATATCATAAATTATATTGCATTTGGGAAATTTAAATATTTATACTCTCTGTCCCACCACTACCTTTACATAATTGATTGTTACTGTTGCTTCAGGACATTAAGCAAAAAGAAGATGAGAGAAATCACTTGAATTTTTCATGAAAATGTTGTTCCCATTGCAACAAAGTTTTAGGAACCCAGATCTAGCCCTCAGAAAGAAGGAAAAGTAAAATACAAGCAGAAATTCTGCCACACAAATTAAACTGCAAGGACAATTAAGCCTTCTCCTGTTAAGAGTTACAGGCCTTGTAACCTTAGAGTTACAAGCACAATTTCATGACTAGTATAACTTCCTTGCAATCTGGGACAGGGCTGTACTGGGAAATGTTTGGCTCAGAGCAGTTCCTTTTTCTTAAAATACAATTATTTAATAAAATGCCATTAAATGCAATATGATAGCTTATTCAGATCTGCACCTGTCTCTAAACTCTTTTCAGCAATGAATCAGATGAATATTCCAGCAGCTTCATTTAATTAATTTAATTTAATGGCCCGTCTTCGCGAACGAAGAGCCGGGGAAGGTCTTTACCCGCATATGCAGATAAGGCCTTCGAGCCTGCGC
>JAWWES010000081.1:20461322-20478290 GCA_035583135.1 Lophotriccus pileatus | reverse complement strand
GCCTTAAGGGCTAACGAGCACCATCTGCCCGGGGAGCTCCCTGACCGGGAATCGAACCCGTGGTCTCAAGGGTACCAGCCCTGCATCTTAACCACTAGACCACCGGGGGCTCCCGCTTCATTTAATAGAACCTCAAATATAAAGCGTGCATATTATGAAACAACTTCATGGCATATATGAGTAGACCTTAAAACCTGTCCTCGTGTAAGAGTTTGTTTTGTTGGTTAGATATAGTTTACTTTGTTTGCATAGCCAGGGCAAGAATGTTTTCATTTCTACTGGATTAGGTTTTCAGCCAGAAAACCTAATAAAGAAAATCTGTAAGAGGAGGAGTTTTGGTTTGTTTTTTTTAATTTTTTTATTATTGATTGGCTCTTTTATACACCGAGTTATCTCAGATTACTGGGGGCTGAAGAACTACTACCAAGAAAACTGAGGCAGCCATAGAGAGAAAAAAAAGAAAGAGCAAGCTGTAACAGTAATAATCTCCACAGGCACAGAAGCACTTGTAATTAATACCTAGTTCAAAGCCATTTTCTACAGTTATGCTAAGAAGCTTGCAGATGGCAACCAGTCAGCTCATCTACTAATGCCACTCTATTACACTTCCTAGAACTTCTGCACTAAGTTATTTACGGTGTAAATTAATCAGTCACGGAGAGAACATAAAGCATAAGTCAGGGCACAGTGGGCATCTTCAATGCAAAAGGAAAAAATGACCATCAATCAGTCAATCAGTCAGACCATCAGCAAACATCTAACCCAGGATGATGTTGGTTTTAGGTGAATCTGTATCTCTGTGAGCTTCTGTGCAGAAACTTCACAGCACCTATTTTTCTACATGGTGCTGTAACACCAATATATCGATGCTGTAACTCCCCTCATTTTCTAGCAATGGCTCTACCAGGCAGTGGTGACATAAATGCATCAAAGAAGGAACACTTTAAAAAGTTCCCCATTGAAATGGCTCAGATATTTTGACCACAAGGGTTTCCCCCCACAATCCCATAAAGATTTTAGCCCGTTACTTTCAGATTTCTGTTTTCTAATAATCCATTATTGATCAAGCTGTGGCATCTCAGATGAGGTCATTCTGAAAAATACAAACATTATATGTGAATAAATAATTACTCAATGCTGCAAATATCAATAAAATTCAATTCCATCTTACCTGGGATAGTAGGTGACATAGCTGCAACCCAATAGCCCAGCTGAGGTGCAATATAAGTCCAAGTCAACTGATTTCCTTCTTGTTGTACAATGCCCAAACTACTCTTCAGCCATGTTCCTGTAAATGTAAAGGTTGTAGGAAGATGTTACAGATATACTCACACATTCCTCTGTAAAATAAGTGGAAAGGCATGAGGTAACAAAACCTATCAATAAGCTGTAGGGATTGTGTGTGTTGCTGTGAAGTGTGATTGTGCCTTCTGGTCACTGGCATTTGAGAGATCCCACAAGCAAGTCATCCCTCAGGCCTTCACAGAAGCAAAAAAACCCCAAACAAAACCATTTAAGATTAAACTAACCTAATAAATTGTCAGAAACTGTTAAAAACAAATATTTATTGCCATATTAGATTCCTCTATTTTTGAAGAAGCATATTCCTAAAGCTGATTATATATAGACAGCCCACTTACAAACTGTATTTCGAGCGACATCGTATCTCCCAGACCACACGTGGGTTCTGCATACCACCTTTCTAGCAGCTCTGGCTGTCAACTTCTAGAAGACTGAAGAAAATATTTCCTAAAAATGTTAGTTTTCGTGTACAGAAAGCAAGCTTATGAATGTTACTGCCAGTGACTGCAGAGTTACACTGCACCATCACTTTGATTCAACTCTGTTAGCCATTCAGAATGTGTGTGGTACCCCCAGGGATACTGATTGGTAACAGATGATGAGTTTTTTAAAACATGTTTTTTAAAGGAAATGAAATATATCTTTTTAGAATCATCAAATGATAATTTCAAGATAAATAAGACTAAAAATTTTAAAGTAAGATATTTAAATTCATGTAACTCTTAAGTAGTCCAGATTGACAATCTGCACTAGTTGAGAGCTGCTCTACTTCCTGAAGATTAATTTTATTGCAAGAATTGGGGTATGAAAAAAACTTTACAACTGAATCAGCTGAATGTCTTTTTGTAATTCATTAAGACCCCTGATTCTGGGGCTGTAGGAGAAAAAAAATCACCTTAGTTTCTGATGTATTAATTGTCCAGAATAGCTTGTAGACTTCTCCCATATTTGTTCTCTTTGAAAGAAACACAGAATTCCTGGCCTGGACGCTGAGAGCAATTGCTGAGAAGCCACCCCGATGCCAGACAGTGCTTCCCAAAGGTGCAGTCCTGGCTTGGCACCTCCAGTGGGTGCCATAACAGAGGGCATGACCTCCTTAAGGAGGTTCTTCACACACTTTGGTGGCCACCAGTATGCTGACACATGCAGCACAGCTCTATTTCTGTGCAGGGGGGGCAGAATGCTATATTTCCCTTACTCACTTCAAATGCTCACTTGAAAGGCAAGCTGCATCATGTACTTGTGACTCTCTTTCCTTTAAATAAGTCTCCTGCGTGTAATTCCCAAAATGGTGCTTTTCATCAGACAACACTCAGGACTAAACAGCAGAATTTGTGGATGACAGTCATCTGAACACTTAGCAGTGAGTACAGAACACACAGTGCAGTGAGTGCAGAAGAGAAGCTGCAGTTGTGTTTGTCTTTTTTAATACCACCAACACCCTGGTAATTTCATCTGTATCCCTTAGATTATCCATCTATGCCAACCCTGAACATAAGAGAATGGCTTTTCTGAGTATTTATTTCTTTCCTGTTACTGATTTTTCCTATGTAAGACCACCATCTTAGGCTAATAATAAACCCACCTGAATATAGTGAAAGGTTTAGAATAATACACGGTTGAGAGGATTTCTAGATCTAGGTGACTACTATTGCCAGACAGTGGCTTTATTTGCAACCAAACTGAATTTGTTGTGGGCAACAGGAGACAGGAATTTGCAGTTTTCCAAGTATCATTTCTAGTCTGTATAGGGTAGCAATAATTATTTCATAAAGAAATTCACACAGGACAAGTAATTTTGATTCACAGTACCAAACGTACAGAAATCTGTGTACAGATTTGCACATGTGGCATCTGTAACTGTTGCAGCAGAACACCTTGACGTAGCCACTAGTTTATCTCTTTTAGGGAAACATTTTCAGGCAGAATAAAATGAAATTGTTTACAGTTATGTGTGAAGTTTCCAGAAAAAAACAGGAAATGCAGACTTCTTTTTCTCCACTAATGTGGCTGCTAACCCATCAGAGTTTCTATCCATGCAGTTTTGGGGAAGATGTCATTCTAATAGCCCTGAACCACAGGGTGAAAAGTAGCCTTAGGGTTAAAAATTGCATGTATCTTGTCTCTAAAATGCCATTTGGTAAAAACTCTGTAACCTTGAACCTTGTAATTATATTTTTTCTGCAAGATTCAGACAATGAGAATGTGCACCAGCTATTCAAATACACAACAATGTGCAACAAAACTTCAACAGAGATATAAAGTGCTGACTTAAAAAAAAAAAAGAATGGAAGGACCTGGATGATGAATTCATCATGTTTGCCACACTTTTCTTACATCTCTAAGCCCTTTAAATTCACACACAAGCAGAACACTGACTATGTAATTTAGCAAAGTTCGTTATCTTTGTTGTCTGCTTTTTTGAACAGAAGCTATTACTGATTCCCTCACTAGGGGGAACTTGTGTCCAGCATGCCTTATCCACATTACACTGCATTCCAAAGAACACAGTCCTCCTGATGCCTCCTTAAAAGCCTTTTGCTCAGTAATACTCTGCTTGCATAATGCAGTGATCAAGAAGCTAACAGAGGCTGCACTCTTATCACTGTGAGCAGAGCTCTGCTGCCATCCTGCCAAACAAGCAGCAGCTCAGATTGCTCATATTTCAGCAACAGCAGAAATCCCTGTATTTGCAATAGGAGCAAACATATTGTCTACTGCACAGAGTCAGTCAGGTTTCAAGCTTGTCTTCTGCTCACTTGGGTCACCCATTTTTGTTAACCACTGGACACACTCAAGTTAAGTATTGGTCTGTATAAACTAGGGAGAAATGTAAATTCCCTCCCTCTGTTAGGGATCTCTCAGTAAAGAATTAAAAAAGCATAACACATGCATCTAATATTGGTCATCTTTAAACAAAAGCGAGGAAGTTTTTGTTGACCATACCCTATAACTTAGTATATGATGACAGAAAATAATTATTTTTTAACTGACACTATCCCAGATTCCTTCCTCAGGACAACACCAAGTTTGGTTTCCTGGGAACCACAAGTTCTCATCATCTCCCTTTTTTAACACTTTCCTGGTCCAATACTTTGGTGATAAATTCTCCTCTTAAACTTTCACCATCTCCTACCAATAGTCCACTAATAAAACAGAGCATCCTCCCACACTGTGGGATGAAGAGAATAAAGAACTTCATCCTTCACAACAGCAGTGACTAAACCGGCTTGAGTGGAAACAGTTGAAGCACAAAGTCCTGTATTGTTTCTCTTATGATCAAATAGCTGAAAGCCAACCTAGTATTACTGGAGGGAGCTGACATGCTTCCAGTATCCTGAAATCCATCAGAGTGTTTCCAGGTCTCTCTCACATTTCATCCTTTATAGGTTCTAATATCCTGGTTGCTTTTCAAGTATCATTAAACAAGGAGTGCTCTTGTGGCTCCTTACATGCACTGCCTTGCTGTGATGACTAATATTGGACCTTCTACCAAGCAAAACCCAATTGCATGGTACTGACTGTGCTCCCAGCATTTCAGGCTGCCTTAAGCGACCAAGAGGTCATTGCTGTGCAGCCTTGAGAAAGAGTTCCCTATCCTATTCCAGATTCTTCCTTGGAGTGGGAAACAAGATGTTTTCCTGTTCTAAAAATGAAGCTAATTATCCTGTGTCCTCACGTACTTGCAAGGGAGGAGACTGAGGGGCAGTGAGTAAAGAACTTTGTCTGTTTTTCTGTCCTTTGCTATGCAGTAGCCTGCAAATGGAAGAAGGGCAAGCAGCATTCATTGTTTTCTGTGTGGTCAGGATTACAACTGTGGGAGAGCTAACCAGGAGGATATAGGAGGGAAGAGAGGTCTTACCATCCTGCATGGCTGTGTTATAATAATTTAATCTGTTATTCTCCAAATATCCTATAGCATCTACTTCCTCCCCCCCACAAGTCAGCATGACCAACAAGCTTCACTGCTTATTAAATTTTATACTTGATGTGCAATAACTGTGCAGTAACAAGCAGTACAGGATTATATTAAAAAAAACCCACACCAGTAAAAGTAGCTGGATGTAATGGAACTGATAATTTTTGTTTAAGACTGTGTAGTTTCAAAGAAAACTTGTCAATGCATCTTTGGAGCAGAAACAGCAAGCCCGGTATAGTTTGTAAGCACTGCATGATTTGGGCCAATTTGCCGTTAATTCTTAAAGACCGTCTGGTGCTTCATGGAAAACTTCTATATATAGAGACATTTTTGCTTATAGATCATTTTTACATTTGTCTTCCTCTTTTTCCTCTATTACTGCTGAGTTTAGCCAACATGCTGATCCAAGATTCAAGTCAGGGGAGCTGTCTCCTGGCTCACACTAATGGCAGGGGGAGAATCTAGAAGTTTAACACTTTCCTCACCAAAACGATATTGCCTGTTACTAGCTTTTTGGAATAAATGGTGTAATTTAACAAATTTATTCTTCATAAGCTTCTTTCTTCTTAAAAGCTTACAAAACATCTACCCATCACTCCCTCGTATGTGGAACTTAAAAGCAAGGTAAGAGAATACTGCAAAGAATATAAAAATCAGAGTACTTTAAAGAGACACAAATCAAAAAACAATCAGATAAAGAAAGCTGAGCTCCATCTGGCTGCAAAAATATCAGAAACAAGTCCAAGATCTCAGCAGAGCAAGAGAAATAAATTCTGCTAGAGAGAAGCATCTTAATACTTTGCAGTAACTTTGATTCTGTTGAACACATTTATTTATCTCAGGAAGCTTTTAGGACTTGTCAGTAGGGGCAAGGAGGGGTTCTCATGAGTAAATTTAACAGCAAAAGGCTTGCGCATTAAATCTCCATTTCAATACACATTCTGCATTAAAAATGCCTTTTTGTAATTTAATTTAGTTTACTTCTGAATCAGACTGAAAAGCGGCACTTTCAGCAAGGAGAGTGCCCAGATGGGCAGCTCTTGTAGAGAAGCCATTACAGAATAGCTACTCTAGGCTATTTCCCTGCACAATCAGGTCACTGCATCTGGTCTGCCCAGAAAATAGACATCCTGTTGTCTTCAAAGACACCAACTATTCACTGTGACAGCTTGCTGGAACCAGGCAGCACGAATGGATCTGCTTTGGTGCTCTAGATACATGATGCCTCTGCGTAAGACATTGCTTCCATATTTTAAAGGTAGACCTTATGATTTTAAATCAATCTGTAGTGAAATCCACAGGGAATCGTATGTCCCTGTGGCTTCCATGTGTGTGACTGTGCATGCTGACAAAACTGCACTGCTCCAGCTCAAGCAAATGGCAAAATTCCTACTGGCCTACGTGAGGCAGGACCATACTGTGTCCAGGCAGGGCAGCCACACCAGGCCATCTCCTCCAGACAGAGATGCCTATGACTCCTGCTATAATCAGGAAGAAAGGAGACAAACTGCCCTCTTCTTGTCTTCTGGTTGTGAGGGGAGTTTGCTCACTGGCATCTCAGCACAGAGCTTGGGTCTCTGGGAAGATATATCATGCTGCTTGCTTCAGGTTTAACTTCCCAAGCTGACCATTCCAGAGCCTCCCAGATCACAACTGCTGCAGGGACTTCTGCTGATTTTGACTGTGTATTCTTCCTATCACTGATCAAAACAGGTCTGGTAAATGACTGTCAGAGGAGTGTCTTGTAGCCAGCAGCTTCCCCTAAGGACAGTCATAGAGCCTAAATATTGCTAGTGTTTAAATATATGGTATCTATGGTGGTTTATTTCCATAAATTACCTATAGATGTGAACTTTGGTAGAAAACTCTCCTACTGATCAAACACTGTTTTCTTTTTATGTTTTTCTTTTAACTAACAATAGGATCAACCAAACCCACTGAAGCAGGGAACCAAAACTCTGCTATTTACAACATGAATTATTTTCATCCAATACATTTGACAAATAAGAGGATTTAATTAGTCAGAGAGCAAATTAAACATAATCCCATTATATGAATTTATTTTTATTCACAAGATTATCTTCCCTGGACAAAAGAGCTTTGTAAAGAAAAGAAAGACACTTTTAAGTGTACTACTTAATAGCATAGATGTTTTAAATAAATATTCCTTAATGAGAAGTGCTTTTCCTTCAGCATTGATCTCTTCTGTGATGCCTACAATGTCTTGTAAGACTGCCCTGATTAGGCAGATTCACAGTTAAATGGAGATATAGGTGTCAAAAGGAATGAGGCAGGTTGTTATCAGACAGTGTGGGACAGCAAAGGAGATTCAAAACATGCTAACGGTGCTTCTAGAAGTAATTGATTTAGACACTTCAAATGGCAATGTCATTATGAAGAGTTAATCAAGGGCAAGTTTGTGAAAATAACTTCCTAAAGCATGTTCTGACATACATAAATTGTAGCTTTTCATTCCACCAGTTGAAAGCTGCTTATCAGATTTCTTCTTCCAACCAAAAATCACCTCTAATCTGCATCAGCAGGGGAAGTTTTACTACAGAAGGATGAGATTTTTGGTTTTACTTCTGTTCATTTTCTAAAAAGCTAAAAGCCACTGAAATGGAAGTAGAAAAATTTCTTCTTGAATATTGGTAGAGCTTACTGTCCTCCTCGCCTTCCCCTCTACACATAGGGGTTTAAAAACGCATAGTATTTAAGTCAATATTACAATCTTGTTTTTGGGGTTGCTAGGCAATATCAGAAAATAAATGTCCCTGCTCTGAGCCCATACTTTCTTTATTTTTCTACTCTTACTGAATTTGTTACACAAGCCTTTCAGGGCTAAATCCTGCTCCTGTTCTAGCAGCACCATTATTATTTGGTGTACTATAAGGGAAATGATTTTACCATCATACCTTGAAGATTTTGGGAAGGAAATTTGATGGTTTGATTTACTGGTCACGTCTGAGAAACTCTGTGGGTTTTGCCATCTTTTCTCATTTTTCCCCTTAAAATCACCTGTCAAGTGTTTAACAAAAGAACACACTAGTTTTCAGTATTTAATAATCTTAATTACATCTCAGAAGGCAGGGCATGTTGTCCACAGAACTGTTTGCATTACTTTGGTCCCCTCAGTATTTCCTTCCAGAATGCCAGAACAGAAGAGACTTACTAAAGAAAATGAATTCCATACTTAATTACTGATAAACAACTGTATTTCAAAAGGAAAATCTTAGTTATGCTTGCTGCACCACCATCCCTCGCTACTGGTATACGTGAAAGACACCACCTTCAAAATTTGCTTTACCACATTATTAATCACATTCAGTAAGTTACTGACAAGATTATTAGAAAAAGTAATAAACAGAAGCACAAGGCAATTCAAACACTGCATGCCTTTTCCTTCCTTCAGCCTCACATCACACTCACATTCAGTTTCTATTTTTCAAACTGGAAGTGGAAGCAGATGCATAATGGGATTTGATCTAACATTACAAGGCTGCAGAGGAACATTGTCCCAGGTCCTCCTCAGCCTCTTCCAGTCCCACCCAGACACTTCCCACTCCTGCTCTATGCACTCCTGCTTGAATCTCCACCAATATCTAGGTCCTCTACAAACTCTATAACTGCAGGTGCACAAAGGTCTTTTCTCCACTTCTTCCCATCTTCTGCTCCATGGCTTCTGTAGGTGGAGCTACAGGCTCATCTACATGATACAACATAGAGCATGTCATGAAAACCTGATCCCAGAAGCCATGGGATTTGTTTTCAGTTTTATTTCCTTGACTACATATTAGTAAATTATTTGCACATATCATTACACTTTGGCACCAACCTGATTCCTTCAATGTCCCCTTAAGCTCCACCATCATGCCACACCACGTCTGCTTTGCCATAGATGCAACTCAGATGGTGTACGAGGTGGGGAGAGGATTAAACAACCCCATTCACATCACTTTCACATGTGTAAGCCAAAACATCCATTTTAAAAACACACATATTAATAAATAAACACAGCCTTCTCCTATGATCCTCTCCAGAGGAATCATGATAGTAAAAACATACCTCAGGGAGCTACACTGTGAAGGACCGGAGGAAGAGCTTCTTTTCCTTTCAGTGATGAGGTCTGTCTAATACTCTGCAATTATATCTGCACCTATTATGTAGACATCGTAGATGGTAAAAAGCTGGGTTTGGTAGCTGCCATTTCTATGGCAACACACAAAATATGAAATTCTTTGAGAGCAGTTAGTTAAGAATTTGTATTCCTTAGTGTATGTAGTCTTAAAGAATAATTTAACCTTCACAGCTGAGATAAAAAAGGAAGTCAAAATCAAATTGCCAAGGAATTTTTAAAGTACAGAAATAATAGAACTATGAGCTTTTTTGTTTTCTCCTTGCAATTTGCAAACAAATCTCCATATTACCAGTGAATCTGGTCTAGAATCATGTGTTCTGGAGCTGATTATATGAAATTCAAGCTTTTTGGTGATGAGGAATGTGATTTCCTAAGCACGTCCGTTTCCCACACATAGAAAACCCAATGAAACTCATGGAGAAGTGCACGAAGTCCCAGGCCATGTGTGCAGCTGCCCACAATCCAAATACAGGCCATCTATCCAAGTTCAGAGGCTCAAACTCAGCGTCAGATCAAGAGACAGACTGAGAACGTTTCTGTTAAATGATCATTGTCTGTCTCATGCAGGGTATGAATGTGGTGGCGATCAGAAGTTAATTAAATTCACAACAAAAAGAAACACATTTCATTTTGAAACTGTAAATCAATCTTTAAGTGGGTGGATTATTGTTGCTACCACACGGGAAGCTTAAATCAGAGACTTTTACAAATGATCTTATTTGCAAGCAATGTGCAGTGAACTAGACAGGTAGATGTACAGTAATCCTCTTACATTTTCTGCCTGACAGTAGCTGTCGCTCTCTCCCCATAAACACTATGAACAAAAAGCAAGCATCCTTTCACCTCCATGAAATACAGGAGAACCATATTGCAGTCAAGTTTAAGTAGGCACTAGTACTGTTTATACATAAGTATATCCTCATGACTTTTTTTTTGAGCACAGAAAACATTATCTTCATTTTGCTGAGGAAGGAACATCAGGAAATTCTGACTACAAAAATCAATGGAAATTTTACCAGTGAAGGCAGGACGTCAACTAGAAAAAGCAAGTACCAGGCTTTTAAATGTATTTAGAAATCTATTATGGCATTAAATGCAGTCAGAAAGCACTGACCAAGAACAGCAGAGTACATAAAGTATTGTGTTTCATAAAGCTATAAAGAGTTTCCCAAGATACTCTTCTCCATATTCTGCCATCACTTTACAATAATACACGGTTGAAATTTCAGGCACTGGGGAAATATCCTCTTCAAGAAAGAAGCTAGTCATTTAAAGATAACAAGGTCACGTCAAAGATGTACACCAAGTGCTTGAGGAGAATAACAGAGGAACAGTGTTCTGAACTTCATTTACATGTAATGTGCAAGAAATAACACGTTTTAGAGAAGACTAACAAAAAAGAGGAGGTTTGACCCCTCCCCTACAGAGTCCTTTGGCACACAAAGCTGAAAACAGTGTTCAGAATATTTTCCTGTTATTTGGTGGGACTAAGAAACTAGCAGATGCACCATATTAATAAATCACATTTCTGTATTATGCACTTTGGAATATTTGGTAATATTTTGAAGTCCTACATACAGCTCCAGATGTGGAGCTAGAGGTCTATGTGCCTCCATAGCAAACACAGGATGAAACTGAGGACTTAAAATGGAGACCAGAGTTTTGCTCACTGAATGCAATGAAAACCAGACACCTTAACATCAAAAAGACCCCAAAAAACATTTAAATGGGGACTGAGGAGAATACAGCTGGGCAAATGTTGTGTTATTCAGTCCAGCTGGTGGGAGCTGGAGATGACACAGGAGGTACAAAGTTTCATTTCTACTGGGATCTGTGGTATTTATTTCTGACTGAAGAGGACAAGGTTAGAAAGAAGTCTTGAACAGAAATTTGGTGTCCAAGAATAGAGAGATTAATTATATTGCTGTAAATCCTACTGACATCAAGGCAAATATACAGGAAAGAAGTCATGATCCCAACCATCTGTTTACGGATAAAGGGAAAAAAGTTTTTTAGCCCCCCCCAGATTTTGAGAAAAACAAGACAGCACTTGGCAGGGGAAAAAAAAAACCAAAACCCTAGAAAAGCTCACAAAGCAATCCTGATTATAGAAATGAAAATCCGTATCTCTATGTTCAAACCTTTAAGTGCACACTATGAAATAAAACCACAGTCCCACAGTAGAGTGAAACATAAGAGACATGGTATGTCAACAGCTTGGAATGACTAAATTGCATTTTAGTATATATGTCACTATAACATCAATGCATCTGCGTTTATTATTGCCATCACTAAGAAATGCTGCAGAAAATGGTGGTGGACCAACACAAGAATGAGGTTACATTTACCCTTAACAAGGTTCATTTACCCTTAAAACATCTCCAGGGCATTGACAACTGATCTTAATTTTATTAACTATTCCAAAAGGTATTACTGCTTTAATTTGATTTGCTTGCTGTGCACATAAGGCAGTAAGTTTGTTTCATAATGAAAAATCTCATTTGGAATAGTATAAAATAGATGCAGCAGATTGTCTTATTTTGATGTCAGGCTATTTTTTCTGGCTGAGTGTTTCATCAGTGTGAGTGGAGCCACTCTCAGCCTTAAGCAGACTATGCTGCTTCTCCCCCTTCTCTCCCAAGGACAGAAACCATGGTCATGAAAATACAGATTGTTTATGGTAAACATCCTAAAAAACCATTAGTTTTTTTTGGCTGGCATCATATGCCTCACTTTTGTAGAAACTATGAAAATCTCTGCACTTCTAATCAGATGCCTCTGGGTTCATATCAGTACATCATGAGCTCAGCAAAACATATGAGATTCTCAGGATTCAAATACATTTGCAGTATTTCTGTCCTTTGTCCCCTCCTTCTAAAAGTGAAAAATATTTCTGCTTTTTAGAGCAGAAATTGTTCTTCATGCAGTAATGATGACAACCACATGGATTCTAAACAAAAACAATGGCTTGCACGAACAAGCACCCACTGTACTGCTAATACATGAGAGAGAAGCACTGTGTTAGTGCCTGGTAATACAGTCATAGTTTTCCATCTCTGGCATTTATTCAGTGTTCAGATACAAGTGTGAAGATTTAAGCCACTGAAAATCTATTAAGGAGAGACCTCAATATAACTAATACTGAAAAAAGCAGCCCTGAAATGAAAGACAAATTCAGAATAATAAGGTTAGAGGTCCTATCCTGACAACGCACAGATCTGGCAATGCAAATGGGTTACAACAACTTATTTTCCAGTTAAGGATTTCTCCAGGTCTGAGCCATCCCAGTCATCGTCCATCCTCCTCCCTTCACATCCAAGCACATCAGAGGTGGGGAATGGCAGAACACCACCATGTTCATGCTACACATGGCTACTTTGACAGACTTTAGGGTGCTAATGTAGCCTGCACAAGATAGTGTGGCTGGTCTATTTATTAAATTAGGATACTCTAATTTAAATTGGTTGGGATGTGGCCAAAATTCTACTAGAACTGGCATGCTGCAGTCAGGGCTTAAAATGCATCTTTGTTCAACATTTTTTGTTGCATGGAAAGATGCTTACTTCAGCTGAAGTGTGAGCTGGAGCTGAAGCATAAGGCCTTCAATATCTTCCTCTCCACAGCTTTGTGAAGCTAAGTGTCCTGACAAAGATGTATTTTGTTTAGCAGTCCTCATGCCTTCTGCTTCCAAAAACACAAGTACTCCAATAGTTTTTCATGAATCAAATAAGGCTGGACTTGTCTCAAGATTGGGAGCCTCAGCCTGCAACATTAACTACGCTGTATTATCTATACTAATACATACTGCACACAATAGGGTAACTAGCTCTTTATAGACAAAAGTAAAAATCATATTCCATACTAAGAAAGAGCTTTCATGGCCTCACTGCAGGGACATGGAAATTTGGCCATAAATGAGAAAGCTCCATAATCAAAATCAGAACCATTTTACTAGCAATGAGTAAGTAACTAGCAATAAGGCAGGCTGAAGCTCTAGAGCAGACAGGAAGGATTGGGGAAGGACTGCTTCTTCTGGGAAAAGTAAATGTGAATTGGTCTTCCTTGTCTTTTTTGAACAAGGGAGAACAAAATGGTTTCTAGAATCGCAAATCAAAATCAATTTCAGGAAAAATGTAGTGAAACTTGCTGCCAGGACAACACAGAAAAGTGTAATTTCCACAGTTAAGGGAAACCTCAAACCCATTCACTGCACTTTTTTTCTACTATTCCATTTTATATAATATTCAAATTTACTTTTCATTAAATCCTACTGCTTTACTCTCTAATGCAGCCAGCTTGTGACAAAAGATTTTTAGGCATACCTCACCTTTTCCGGCAAACAGGGAGGAAGGAAGCAAGAACATTATTTCCCCTTCACCTCTCTCTTTTCGTCCCTTCCTCCAACATGCTGCTTTCGTGCTCATTGCTCTGCTTCTGGATGTGATCATCAGCTGGCTCAAAACATTTGCCTTACAGGGACAAAGCCCAGCAATTGTCTATACAGATCCATATTTCTGGCTCCTTTTTCTTCCTCTGTTCCTCACTCACAGCATTTACCTTTCTCACCTTCCACTCTTCTTAACAATTCTCTGGTACATATTTCAGAACACATAGTGCAACAACAGAAGGGGGGTCACAGGACAACTTATGCAGTCATTAATCCTTTAAACTTTGAAGCTGTAAAAAGGCCAGTACAGTATACCAGCTAGCAATAAAATAAAGAAAATAATTAAAAGAGAGCCTAAACTACATATTTCTGGGAAAACTCCTGTTCACAATGGCAAACAGTATTCTGCAGTATAAAGAACACTGCATTTTACAGATTCTACTGGCTAGTCATTCTGTCCTTTCAAAATATTTAATGAGTTTTCCTTGCTGCTTTTTTTTCTTTTTTAAAATTCCTTTATTTACATTTAAATGTTTTTTTAATTTATTTATATGTACTTTCCTTGATAGCATTAGTTAATCTTAAAGTGATTTACAAAACAAGTCAGCACTATGTTTCCTATCTGACAGGCAGGAAACGGAGCTCAAGACAAGAGAGGGACCCAAGGTCAGATAGCTGGCTGCTGGCAAAGATAAGGCAAGTTTCCATTTCTCCAGACTTCCAATTCAATGCCGTAGTGAATATGTCTGTCTGCTTCTCAGTCTGTGGGTGATATCCAGTTGTCTCAAGATAGTTTTTAAATAAAATATTTAATAATTGCAAAATGGTACATTTAAAAAAAAAATTTGTCTAAAAGCGGCACACAACGCTAGTCAAGTATATTTGCATATATATTACTTGATAAGTAAAACTCAATTTTCACTTCTTTTAGACAGAAAACAGATTTCTGTACACTCCAGTGAAGATCTTGCTATATTAACATAATAAATGCAGTGAGACACTAGATTCAGAGAAGTGAAGCCATCTAGGGAACCACAATGAGATGTTACCTACCAAATTTTTGGTCAAACCTCCATGCTGGGACGTGTGCATTGTGTTTCAAGTTGCTGTTTGTTGGCAGAGGCACTGTTACATAGATGGGGCCATTCACAGGGATGGGGGTCCCATCGCTGCTGAGGAGATGAACGCTGACGGCAGTGACAGGGGTGAGGTCATACCTAGTGCTGTTTCCTACCGAGAGAGGGAATGAACACTGTGACTACAGAAGGTACCAGAATTTAAGGTAGACCCATGTGGTTCAACACCGCAGTTGTGCTTCAGCATAATTCTCAAGTGATGGTAGCAGCAATCCTCCCTGTCTTACAAAAAGAACCCCAACAAACCAACAAACCAGGCAATGAACAACCGTCCCCCTGACCAAAAAAAAACAAACCCAAACCACAAGCTCCAAGAAAGATGTATATAGGTCTGGTTTTCACTTAATTTTGGGAAAAATCTGAAGACAAGAAAACTACAATGTAAAAATCTCCTGCATATATTTTCTCATCTTAATTAATCTTAAATAAATCTGTATGAGTATCACAGCCATAATCACGACAACACCAAATTATCTTACAAGTCTTCTATTACAGCCTCACATGCATACATCATAACTAACAAATAAACAGTGGCACTGGAAGGATGATCGGTCACGTGTTTAAGAAAGACAGGCTGCATTTCCTTTGGCCTTTCACTGCAATGAACCAACTGCAATGAATAAATGGATTATTAGGATATACAGTGTTATCTGATCTATGTAAGACTATAATTATTCTTCATGTTTAAGCTGCATGCCAATGAATGTTACTTCATGACAACATGATTTAAAAAAGCATTATAACCCTTCAGTCATTTAACCAAATGAATCAATGACAAGGAAAAATACCCAGATGTATCTATGTACTCAGGTGAAAAAAAAACAACTTGAGGTTTAAAACAAAGGAGATCTGGACCTCAAAGAAATAGTGGGAGTAGTTTTAATTGGAAGATATGGAGCTTCCAGTTTTTCAAGGGGCTTGAGCCCCACAGGCCCACATGACTGCTAAGAGCACCATCCCTGCTGCCTCCCTTGTGCTGGCTCCAGGGGCTCTGCAGCTGCTTGTCCTGCTGAGGGGCTAATCAGAGAGGAGGAAGAGGGTGCCTGGCTGGCAAAGATGGGGTACTGACCCTGCTGTAACCCTGGCTCCCTACATTGCATAAACTGCCAGTGAGGGCACATTCACATCCAGCAGTGGTGGCACAACAAGAGGTTCTCAGGAACACGCTGCATCTCAGTGACAGTGTTCATTAGGATAAATACTACACTTGAGGGAATGGCGGGAAAGCGGTGAGACCTTTATGATTTCTCATAACAGTAAGTTAGTTTGAAGGCATGGCCTTTATTAAATTTGATGTTTCTGAGTAACAGCTCACCAAAGTTAAGACATCACCAGGAAAGGAAGGGGCAGAGAGTGGTAAAGGGAAGGGAAAAAAAGGCAACAAAACTCCTCCAAATTTTAAATTCCTTGGATTTTGCAAGAGGTGCCAAACTGAAGAAATGGAAAATAACCACAAGGAACTTTGCATGTGGCTTATTTACTAAAGCATCTACTCTGACACACACTTTCCCCAGGTTTCCAGGTGAGTGTCAGTGTTGCACAGCAAACACGCAAAGGGACACACATGCTGCCTTAACCAACTGTGAACAGAGGTGCAGACACTTATCTTACAGAGGGATTGAAGAAGTGAGAAAATAGGCTCTGTGAAGATGGCCATAGAAGAGAACCACAGAGCTAACAGACTGAAACCAGAAACATGAGGTTTGAAAATTCAGCTAGGGCATAAGAGAAGGTTGCCAGCCTGCCCACGCATCTGTATATCACAGGCTCCAATGGTTCACAATACCACCCCCTTAACACCTTAGAATATGAAACAGCGAGACAGAGGAACAAAATGGTGAGGGAAAAGTTGTTCCTTTATTCCTGATTGTTCAATACACTGCCTCTGCCACGCACCTTTAACTTCTGTCAAATTGATGCTTATCCCCAGGACTCAGACCACTAAGGCTCTCAGAGAAATTAATTCCTTTAGCTGAGAAAATTCCTTTAGCAGAGAAAATAATTCCTTTAGTCCTGCAACGTGACCATGTTCTGGCGCATGCAAATTCCAATTGGAAAAAGGTATAACTTCAGATTTAAGATTAAT
>JAWWES010000081.1:20444090-20461222 GCA_035583135.1 Lophotriccus pileatus | reverse complement strand
AGTCCTGCAACGTGACCATGTTCTGGCGCATGCAAATTCCAATTGGAAAAAGGTATAACTTCAGATTTAAGATTAATATAAAAGATTAAATCATGCCTTATACATATTTTTAGATATTAAGTTTTGAATTTTTCTTTATTACTCTTGATAAAGCATGTATCTGTAAAAGTGACTTTTCAGTTCAAGAAAAAGCATTCTGATGGTGAAACACTGTTTGCACCTTTTCTACTTAAGATGCACTGACACTTCGCTCAGTACTGGGCTGAACAAGTTATAGTACAAAATGAAGAAATTTCTGAAATCCACTGATCTCTAGCAAGAATAAATAATTCTTCAGTTTGCCACCTTGTACAGTATGTTAATGCTCATTAAAAAGATAAAATGTTTCTCTTTCCTGTTGTGAAGGAAAATGAAAATCAATGCTTATGAAACTCTTGTATCCTATAAAAATGATAAGCACACACACAGATTAAATGGGAACGGACTTCAATAAATGTCAGCTCTCATTTATTTCTTGTCATTTTTGACATCTGGTGACCTGTAAAGAGCTCTAAAAATAATCAGAGGAGAATCCACTGTCACTTTAGACATGACTCTTTATAAAGAAACAAGCAGCCTACAAAAGCAGGAGGAGTAATGGTTATTAGACAGCTTGGTCCACTGATACAGCCAATGGAAAGTTTTGTTTAGTTGGGTTAAAAGGACAAGATTTTGTGAAATCATCCTACTGCTCTCCAATTGGTGATTAATATAAACAATAAGCTAACACTACACAGGCTTGTCACTACTTGCAATGAAATTCCTCATATTTTTATGTTTAGAACATGCTGATTCATGCATTACATTTTCACTGCTCCATATTACTAACACCCAGTTGGGATTTTATGATAATTGTTGAAGTCATAGAGAATAGGTTTTAGCTAAAACTACTATAAAGTCAGTCTGGACAAATACTAGCCAGAGACCTGATCTGTTTGAAGCAAATGAAGGGACCTCTCAAAAACTCTACAGATATGTAAATAAACTATGAAAGAACAGAAGAGTAACTGGGGGGGGAGGAGAAGAGGCAGAGAGGGAAGAGGCAGTGTTCTACCAAATTCCCAAATTTCTCATGCAAATTAATGCTACTTTTTTTTAGAATTCTAAAATTTGTATCTTTTTTTTTCTCTTGAGAACAGAAATATTAAAAAATCCTCAGCAGGTATTGACCTAATTTTTTATTCCTGCAGAAGTTTTCCAGGCAAAGTCTTCACCAAGTCACTTAGAGATACAGGCATAGAATGTCAATCCAACTTTAGGGTTTTAAAGTGTCGTGTTTCCACATAAGAGAAACTTCTACTAAAGACAGAGGACATTTTACCTATATTATAGTGCATATTACAATATCTTGCATTTGTAGTCTGCATTACATTATATGAAATACTACAGTATTCAGAAGACAAGGTACTTCTCAGTCTCTTAAACCCCATTTCTTTGGCAGTCATTTTGGTTTTTTGTGATATACTTTTACTTGAAGGCTAAAAGTCAAAGCCAGAATCCCTATGCTCAAGTAAAAAAGTTTCTGTCTTGCAAGCATACAGAAGACTAAAAAGCCAAGGGTGCACTCATATGTTTTATAGGGGAATAGAAGGTAAAACAGGAGAAATACAATGTCCTGATTCTGCTGTTCACCTGAAGCCTTAGCAAGACCTGTGCTCACTAAATAAATGCAAGAATGGATTGCAAAATACTAAGATTTGGGAAAGAGGAATCCCACACACGTTGTCAAGTTCGTTCAGTTGGTTTAGAGATAAAAAGAAAGAAGATGAGGAAGTAGACAAATGAATGAGATCAAATACATTCCTTCATTTTAAAAAAAGATAGAGATATTTGATCATGTCTGAGTATGAAAAGTCAGAGAAAATTAAAGGTTGAAGATGAGCATAAGAAAATGACAGAGAGATAGAATGAGATAGGATGAGATGTACTCACTGGAGCAGACAGAAGGACTGGGGTAAGGCACCAGACACATTTCTCGTTATAATAGAAAAGGAGATATGCAGATTTGTACGAAGGGAAGAAGGGAGAAGGTAGCAAGATACCGTTTACACAGATGACCTAGCATTCAAAGTCACTTAGATCAACACATCACAAGTAAACATATCCTGAGAAACAGCAGGGAGAGACCTCAAGGGAATATTCAGCCTGCTTCAAAGCAGGCTCAGCTATGCCTATGCCATCCTCACAAGTCACTAACTCTGTCCAACACCCTCAAGCAATTGATTCTACAGCTTAAACTATCCTCACAACAGCAAGGTTTTCCTAAGCACTAGCCTGAATCTCTCTTGCTACACTTCACGGCCACTGATATCTTTCTAACCAAATACGGGCACAGAGAAAACATTATTCTCCTTTTCACACCAGCATTTTAAAAATTTGAAGGCTTTTGTGCCTGATTCTGCTATTTTTCTCTTACCTACAAAGCACCAATTATTTCAATCAAGACTGAATGAAAAGTGGAAGAATAACAGACAGTTGCAGTCAAAGAAATGTATCGTAACTTTGAATTTAACAGTGGTTGCATTTCTACTATGAATTTTCATTTTTTTTCCCTTTGGTGCTAGACAAATTTGCACATCTGGGCTGGAAGCTAGATTCAAAAGTATCAACAAGGCCATTGAAACAATACAGTGCTAAATCCCTGATATATAGGCATTTCATTTATTTTTACAAAAAGAGATGAGCAAGAATTCTATGGCATCCTTAAGTTAAATTCTCTCTTGTTCCTACATATTAATCTTGAATCTTGTATGTGCACATGCAATGCATTTGGAGACTCAGCTCTGAACTATAAGTGTAACCAACTTTCCTGATCTCCCAAGGCCAAGGAGTTTTCATATTTGCTATTAAGTGGCTCATTTAAGGGATAGCTGACCATGCCCTCTTGCTCATCGGAACAGCATTTTAGTAGGGCGTTTGAACTCCTCATGTCACCCAAAGTTGGAAGAATGCTTTCTAGAATGGGCAATGGAAAAATTATATGACCAAAAGTCAAGCCCTGGGCCAATATGAAATCAGAGCAAAAACAAAGTAGGGGGTTACCTGTTCCATTTCCATCTAATCCCTGCAAATAAGGGAAACTGTCCACTTCCCAGGGGGAACTGGCTGCAGTCAGATATGCTGTCAAGTCACTGTAGGTGGTGTTCTCTGGTAATTTCACAGATCTTCTCTGAAAGTGAACTTGTGGCTGAGTCCGTGCACCTGAAAATATTAAAAGTGACTTTATATCCAAGGTGGGCAGAATATTTACATGTTCATATTTATGGAAGCACTTGTACATTTTTTTTTCATTATAAATTGCAGTAGTTTGAGAAGGACAGTCATTAAAAGGCTATTATGAAAAAGAAGGGAAAGCAGTATTTTTATATTTATTTTGAAGTTACTATTATTTCTCCACAAGTATTACAGACCAAAAGTGTGGAAATACCCAATGTCAGAAGCTTTTCTGACTATGTTATTTCCCCAGATCACCTCCAATTTCATTATATGCTTCTTTTAATGAGTATAACTGTAACTAAAACTAAGTTTAGAGGTAGGATATGTGATAGCTTAGAAAAGCATCCAGTTCACCATATTTCTTTAAATTTTATTTTTCTTGAAATAGCAAGATAAATGTAGTTCATACTCTTTAAAATTATTTTCTAAGAGACAATTCTACCTGCAGTCTCAACTAATTTGTGTAATTTCTGTGTTTAGTTTTTACAAAACTTTGGCCATGATAACTATCTCTAGAACTGAAACCAGTCACTCTATTTGAATCACTGGAAGAAAAGATTCACTTGATAAAACTTGAGTGAAAAGATTTTCCATGTTTTCCCACACAAAGAACACAGTAAATAGAACCAGACTACTTGGCATGTAAGATTTCTCTTTTCCTCTGTCTTGTATCGTGTTATTGTTTCTTTAAAGATCACTAGGTGTTAACTGAAGGGTCTGCAGAAACATGATTTAAGACCATTTCATGTACTATGGCATTTCATTTAAATCCCAGTTTATGAAGTCAATAGTTTTTTTGAAAGGATACTCACCAATAATACTGTTTAGCAACACACAGCAAGACTCCATCTGCAAGTTCATGTGCACAACATGCAAATTAATTTTTAAATCAAAAGCTATTGTATTCTCCAGAGCTCATTTTGCATACTCACAGAACACTTCCCACACAGCACAAAATCAAGAGGCAAGCAGTTTTTTTCTTAATTCACGTTTGACTATGCAATTCAAAGATGTCAAGTCAATATATTTCTGCATCTTTTCCCCTGTTAGTCTCTGGCAGCACTTTTAGGTTACATGTAGCTTCACTGTGAGAAAGAATAAAGCGCTTGACTCGCTCCTAAGCTTTATAACTGCCAGTGTCATTAACCTAGAGACTGAAATATGTTCTTGAATAATTTTCTAGCAGAAGCTCTAGCTAAGAGAAAACATTAAACTCAACAGAAAAAAACTCTGTGTTGGTCAGTAAAATTTTTGTGCAGAGGAGTAAGTACCTTCAAAGAGCTGATCATTGTTTAGCTGTCATTTCTTTGATAATTCTGCAAGAAAATGCTATAAAATCAGTTTGTTTTTTTTTTAATTTCTGAAACATTTAACTGTTTACACCAAGCTCTCAAGACTGGTAGCATCCAAAGTGTTTAAAAGAGTCATTAAACAGCACCCATGTGACATGGGAAGAAATCTCCCTTATTCAATTTCTAGACTTAAATGGAAAACAATATAAAACATTAAATAAATTGGCTGCAACGAGCTCAGAAAAGACTCATTTCCTGAGTGCTCTGCAATGCTGTAGCATCTGGCTGTACCACAGGGACAGATCTGCTCAGGTACTTGGAAACCTCCAACTGCACTGCAGAGCAGACTCCTAAGGGCCATGGGGATAAACATCTGCAGTAACAAAACAGGAAAAAAAACCCTCAACAAAGAGACTGGCATTAGGATTATCACTAACAGTTTAATGTAAAATTTTGGGATTTTCTGCTGTCTAAATCTCTGGTTAAGATGCATTATTCAAGTCACCAGGAAGTGGTATTATATTTCCAAAGATACCAACTAATAAAAAATTAAAACCAAAGTACTTGTTGTTGAGTCTGTAATACAGTAGTTCATGGGTTTTCTACTAAAAAAAATGGTTGGGTTTCAGTACTGGGAGAGCCATGAGCTGCCAAACTTTAACTAGGTAAGGAGGACTCAGGAAGACAACCTCAATGGCCTTGAATCCTACAGTCAGCAAAAAGTGTTCTTATGTCTAAGCCCCAAACCTGGCAGGAAACATGCACAGCAATCAACTTGATACAAGCTTTAAGGGTGAAGAAACAGCTTCCTCTGCAGATAGTGCATACACATACAATACATCAGTGCAGAGCACTTAAAACACCTTAGATTAACAAACTCCTTCCTAGTGATATTCACTCAAAACCTGCCACTCACCCTGACTCTCCCCTCAGCTCCTCAGCTGGGTCTCCCCACACCCAGGAAGAGACCTCAAAGGGGCAGAAGACTGGGAGCCACCAGTGAAAGGCTTATGAGGGGAGGAGCTACAAAAGCTTTCACCTTCTCTCACCACCTTGCTAGAAGATAATCCAATGTACTCCTTTACCAGAGGTCATAGCAGACTTTGGGGATAGATTTACTGAGGGAATTAGATGTGGTAAACGGGAGAAACCTGTGCTGACCAGACAGAGTATTTTTCAACAAGTCATCACTTATCACTGCGAGTGGATTATTAGTATTGCTTCTGTTACTGAAGATACCTATTTTTTACTTATAACACCCAAACACATTCAAGTCTAAAATGGGCATGTGAGCTTTTTCCACTTGGTTAGTGCCATGAGGTAAAGGACTGTTGAGCACTGATCTTCTTTAAACGTCCTACTGTCAACATATCGGCCACAATTCAAATGCTGTCAGCTCCAGTTTGCCAGTGCACAGTGAGGATGTAACCTCAAGGAGTCCCTGTAAGGCGCCTCTTGTCATGCTGGGTGTGTGACATGCGGCACAACACCAGCATTTGAGCTTTAATCCATGTGAACTAAAATGTGAAGTCTCACTAATTCATTATGTCTGATGTCTCATAGGTCAGAAGCAGACAGAGGGTCCCCACACAGCTCCCATTCACTGAATGCTGAAGTTCAGCTCATCACTGTGCTGGTATTAAAAAACTTAAATGACCCAGTGGCTGGCAAGCTCCATCCCTCACAATTACTGACAGAGCACAGCAGTGGACTGTAATGCCATCATGAAAATGAAGCTGCCTGCATCAATTCAGACAAACTTCTCAATTGCATAATAAGTTGCTTGCTTGATTAATTATTCAAATGCAATTGGTAACTTACTGTACTAAGACAGGTCATTCTTTCCCTTTGACTGGTGCTTCAAACACCAGTGTTCCCAGCCTGTTCCTGGTATAATGAGTTCTGGTTTGCTCTCATTTTTGCATTAAGGTAATTCCTGATCAGCTCTTTTGAAGCAGCACGAGGTTACTGGGAAGCAAATTGGAGAAATAACAGAGAAAAACTAGGTCACAAGGATTTTGGATCAAGACTAGAGAGGCTCCATTCAAATACTGGAACAATGTCTAGGCTGTCTTTCATTTAGGCTTCATTACAATTGAAGTCCCAAGAAAAGAAACGTGGACTGGAGCTATAAAATAGATTTTACTGGGCAAGGCTGAGTGTTCAAATCCCAACGCTTGGAATATCCTAGGTACCACCTTCTTCCTCTTTCTCTACTATCCCACTAGAACCAGTTCTATTATTCACATTTAAATATTTTGGGAACACACTGGATCAATCCACTGAAGTTAGCAAGATTATGTGGAAAATATTTATGAGCCTCACTTCAATATCCCTCTAGTCCTTTAAAAGTATCACCTATTTTTAGAAGGAAACTGTAAACATGAAAATACTGTTCTTTTTCAGTTAATTGTATAATATTAGCACATTTGCATAAGAACAAGAGTATTCAATACACCATGAGAGTAGAATGCTGTTGGTAAACAATGTTTCATGTTTTCCCTAATGGAATCCCTTGTGGTTCAATACAGTTCACCGTCCATCTAATTTATCCCATTAGACAATGTCAGCTCTCAAATTGCAGAATATATGTACAGCAGCTGTGCTGTTCTCCAGTTCCTTCTGAGCATTCCATCAGCTACCTAATTTGTTTAATGCTTTTTCAGCTCCAGCCACATCTACTGCTATCATTAATGAAAAGCCTATTGTGTCTGGATGGTTTCTAAATGTAAAAAAATATGTCAGGAAGGCATAATTGTATTATATTCCCTCAGATAAAACAAGGTTATCTTGGAATATTATTGAGGGCAGTATTCCCTTGTTTATTAACTATCCAGTAGAGTTTAAAATGATGGTAAGCATAAGACACGTGAATAAGACACCATTTATGCAGAATAAGAGTGCTCACAGAAAGAAGGTCCCCCTGTTCTGGTTCATCAAGGTATCTTTTAAAGCTTCTGTTCTTTTGTTAACCTCAGCTATCACATCAATTAGATTATTTTAGGTTGGATCTGTAAGTCAGATGAATATTTTACTCTTTACTGTGCAGTTCAGAAAACACTGTTCATCTGACTGATACTAAAGTTGCTTTAACATCTGAGTTTGGCCTTACGAAGTTTTTCAAACTTTATTTTTCTAAAACAGTAAGTTTCATCCTGTACTATGTGAGTTTGCTTGCAGTCTGATAAGGGGTCCAAGGAAATACTTAAGAAAAACAAGTTTACACAGGATATACAACAATGCTGATACAATAATTTTTCAGTTTTTCTGTGCCCAAAATTTCTAAGTCATTCACACTGGGAAGAAAGAAACAAAATGGAACCAAAGAAAATTCTTAGACATAAGAACATCAGAAAATGTCTACTGCAAGAATGGTTAAATGAAGCTACATGAAGAAACGTCCAACAGATAGTGTACGAAATTTAATCTCTACCTCTCGAATAGCACACTGAAGTCCCAACTCCTTTATTAGCATGTAACTTGAATTCTCTAGTCACAGCAGTTAGGGATGAATTCAGCTATTAATTTGGTAAAAACCATCCCACAGAGAAGCATTCCTCACAGAACTCAGAACTCCCCACAGGACAGAGCTCAGAACGTATCAGGCTGTCAGGCTTTTTTGTTTAGTGCCCCTCAGATTTCAATTCCAACTTCCAAAAGCCAGCATACCTTGAAATCCTGAGACTATCTGGACTACATCGTCATAGACCATCAGAGTAGCTGAGCGTTCAGGAAGAAGGCCGAGGCTCAGTGAAGAGAACACTGTGGGAGAGAAGAGGTTTAAGTGGGATATATTTAAATTCTTATAAACATAACCCAACAACAGCACTTACTTTTTTCTACATCTTTGCAAAAGCAGGCCACACAAACTATTAAAATCGTATTGTATACAGGACAGAAACCACACACATTTTCTAAACCAAACAGTTACATTGCCAGAGCAATTATTATTGAACTAAACAACACGTTCTACGCTTTGCCTCCTGCACATTCTGCATGGTAGCTCAAAGTATAGAAGAGTGCAGTGTAAAGCAGGGTTTCATGGAGCAATTCCCAGCTCCACAGAAAGACATGCCGTTTCCTAAAGAGAAGAGAAACACTAACTCAGTCTGGCTGATTTATTTTTCTGTACAATGGCTGTACTTCTTACCTCAGAAAGATTTTAATGAAAACTTTTAAGTACTTTGAGATGCTTATGTAAGTCATACAGAAAGGCAAAGCATGATTAATAAGTCTGAATAATTTGCTTTAAGATACAGCCTGTCCTTACTGAGTCACCACCTACACCAGAGAAGTGCTATATATATATATATGAGAAGTACTGTCATCCTACCAGTGGTGCAAAAGGGGATAGATAAATGATATTTGCTGCAAGAAGTCTGCCTGCAAGGACCTCCCTTTCCACTGGGTACTGACTTTCCTTACAGGGTGCTGTGTCTATGTGCACACACATCTTTGCAGAGTGAAAAATAGGATATAATTTCATGCTGAGTTCTTCAGACCCGAAAGACCAGAAATCTGGATGGAATTAGCCATCAAGCACACCTGACTCCCCCATTCATGAAAACAGTAAGGAGAATGACTTCCTACAGTCCACTTGTGGCTTTCAAAGGCAGAAGGAGAAGACTAATGCAGACTAGTAATTTTTGTTAACTGGGCAGTATCCTACATTTGCACCTGGAAAGTACTCATCCCAGCTTAAAGTAAGCACAAGCTGAGGAAGACATTCCCAGAAACAGTTAGTAGAAGAACAGTGCAAACTCTTCTGATTTTCTGAAACTTCATCAATTTCCTCTAAATTAATAAGTATTACTTAATCCAAGAGCCACTATAGATGCTAGCTACCAATAGGGAGACTACTGTTTTTCTGTTTTAAGAAATACATTCTCTTTTTAGGGATTAGAAATTTTAGTGTTTGGGAGAAGTAAAGTAGAAAGGAGAAGAAACTAGAAGAAACACGCTGATAAGGACCACCATCTAAAAGATGGTCTTAACAATACAAATGAACATTAAAATAAACGAAAATAAAATAAGTTATTGTAAATACAGCTGAGAATTTTCTTCCCAACACCCTACATGTAAACAGATCTACACATCAGGCAACATACATAAGAAAGCCTATTGTAAGTAGCACTAAAACCATGCAATTACAAAATTTGTTTGTCTTTACTCCAGTAACTTAATTTGTATGAAGAAAGTTAATATAATTTAGACACCCTGGGGAGCTCAATACAATAAACTATGCCAACATCTTCTTCCACATACGCCAGACTATAATGAATATATAACTTCTAAACTTCCCTTGGGTTTTTCTGCACAATCATTTCTCAGCATGACAAAGACAGAAAGACATCGTTTTTAAGGCCAGAAGGATGACAGTGATGATCCAGCCCTATTCCTGTATAACTACAGCCTTCCCTGAATTAATTACGGCTTTAGATTCAATAGCTGTACATAAACTCGAAAACATGTGGTACAAAAACTATCCAAATTTCTTTTACAGGTGTCCAGTGGTGAAGAACACACCACAATATCAATGTTCCAGTGAATAATTATGAGGGCGGCTAAACTATCTGCCTCTTTACCCATCAAAATTTATTGAGATTAGATTTCCAGCCATTTGATCTTTTTACACAAGCCCTCTAGACAGAAGAATTCTCTCTTACCAGTTTCCTGTTCTCTATGAGGGTATTGATGGACTATGATCAAATTACCCCATGAACTTTCTCTCCAGTGAACAAAATAAATTAAGCACTTTAAAGTCTTTCCCTGTAAGCCATACCTTCCAATTTTTTAATCACTCCTGATAAAACTTCAGTTTTAAACATTTTCCTTGAAGTGTGGATCCAGAAGTGGACACACATTTCCTTGAGTGGTTGCACCAAGGACAAGTCCTGAAATACTATACTCCACCTTCTCAGTTTTTACCTTATTTTTACAGCTAAACTATTCCAGATGAGCTCTCCTCTCCCAAAAATACCCTGCTTTCCTTTGACTGACTGTCCTGGGTTAGCTGGGTTAGAGTTAGTTTCTTCTCTCTGCAGCTGGTAAAATACAGTGTGTTGGATTCAGTATGACAATAATGTTGACAGCACATCGATGTTCCGGTTGTCGCTGAGTAGTGCTTACCCTAAGCCAAGGACTTTGCAGTTCTCCATGTTTTGTCAGCGAGGAGCTGTACAAGCTCCTTGCTGAGAGGAGCTGGGAGGGAGCACAGCCAGGACAGCTGATCCAAACTGGACAGAGGGATACTCCACACCACAGAAGGTCCTGGCCAGTATATGAGCTGGGGGGAGTTGTCTGGGAGGGGTCAACTGCTGCTCAGAAATGGGCTGGACAATTGTATTGTTTCACCTGGGTTTTACTCCTCACTCTCTTTTTGTTATGTCCCTTTTTATTATTACAAAATTTTACTTTATTTCAACTATTAAACTGTTCTTATATCAACCCATGGTTTTCATCCTTTTATGATTCTACTCCCTACCCACTGAGGCTGGGTGGGGGTGAGCAGATGCCTGGTACTTAGTTGATGGCTGGAGTTAAACCTACCACTGACCCTACCAGCTAGTCTGAATTGTGCTGTCTCAGCACCTGCCCTCTCTTCACAGCACACACTAGCCCCAATAAAGTGTCCCTTTAAATAAGCATTACCCATCACAAATGTTTTGTTCCAAATTATTTGCAAAGAAAAATCTATGCATGGTTAACAGCAGACTGATGAACACACCTTCCATCACGAACACTTCAACAACTCAAGTGATGTTAAATTAATGAACTGTTAATAAGTGGAGTCATGGCTCTGCTGATAAATATTTTAATGGAAAAAGAGATCTTAATCTTTTCCTCCTACCATTTATCTCTATGTAAATAAATAATCCTCCTGCTTAAGTGGTAAAGAGTTAGTAATTATTTTGGTTAATATAAGAAAAGTTCATTTTTGCCAAATTATGAGAACAGAAACCCCTTGATGCTTACTTCTTGAAGTTATTACAATAATATCATAAGTTCAATGGCTGCCCAGCTTTTCAGCATAAGGTTATAACTACTGCATACTGAATGTGGGAGAATCCTGATCCTTTGGCAAAGTTTTGCTGCAGTACTTTATACATTACCTCCTATAGCTTTCAAACCTACTCCCTACTCGTGGTTATCATCGCAACATTTGAAGTAAATATGCCCATAGTTCATTTCCCAGAGCACACAGGATGGCACGCCAGCTTAAAACACTGCCATGGGTGGAACGCTGCTCCAAGTGGGGGATCTGTTCTATGGGGTAACAGCTCCTAGAACTGGCAAAAGGCATTTTCAGTAAGTGAGGATCCAGCTGTATGTGTGTGCCCAGATTGCACAATGCAGAATGCAGACTGAGATATGCTGCCTCTTCCCCATCATTCAAACCAGCTTAAAGAATAACAACAAGACAACTTGCTCATTTTTCAAAACTTCTAACTACTGTGCTGCTTACAAGCATGATAGGCCTTTAAATACAGGGCATTTAAATACAAACAGTTATTGGAAAGTTTTTTAAAGACTATAGGCATCTTAGTTCATACAAAGAATAACAGCCAAAGTATCCTGGGCCTCAACTTTTATGCCACCGTCCCTTTTCAGGACATTCTAAGAACAACCCTATTAAATCTACACAGGGTGTATCGAGTTATAACCTGTTGTTTCTTTAATCAAAGAAAGGATTAAGTTCAAGGTACAGAAAGCAAAAGAAAGGATTCTACTTCTAATTAAATCAATGGCAAACTACCTACCGGTTTCAACGGGTGAGAGTCTGAGGTGAAAGGAATCTATTTTCTGAGTTAAGCTCACGTTTCAGCCATGGAAAGAAGGATTTTGTGGAACCTATACAATTACTGCTCTTTAAACTTCAATGACTTACTAAATCAAAAATGCCATGTTTCATTCTCTTCCCTCAAAACAAGTATTTAAGAAAAAGTAACAAGTAAAAACCTAAACAGACAAACTCCAGGCTGTGGAGGAGTACATTGCATTCAAAAGATCTAGGTATGAGACAGAAAGATAAGAGACACAAGGCAAGAAAAGGTTATTGCATGCTTTAATCATTTAAGATTGTCTTAAGGAAGCACATGAAGTATGCTGAGGGAGCTGCACTTCATCTTATTTAAATAGGAAAAAAAACCCAAGGAAATTTCTAAACAGTCACAGAACAATTATGGCTCAAAGGGATCTCTGGATGTCACCTGCTTCCACCAAGCAGAGGGTGTAGAGTTTGAACGTCTTTAAAGATGGAGATTTCACAACCTTTCTGGGCTGTAAAATCCAGTCTTTGGCTACTGCTGCTGTAAAGAATTGTTGCCTTTTTCTAATTTGAAACTCTCCTAGCTGCAACTCATTTCAGTTACTTCTTATCCTTTAACTATACCCCAAAGAGCCTGGCTTAGTCTTTGCTGTAGCTTCATTAAGTAGCTGAAAAACATGGCAGAATACAGGACAGAAAATGTACAAGAAATCAGTGTTATCTCATCTGAAGCAAGTGAATGCAGACAAGTAAACAGCACGTTGAAATGCCTAAAGCATAATTCTGGGTTTGAAGAGATTCATGTTCCTTTCCCCTTCTGAAAATACATTTGCTGCTTGACCTTGCAGCAAGTCACGCAGTCCTTCTGGCTATGTTGATATTAATAAATAAAATAAAGCCAAGGCATGGAATTCAACTCTGCCCTGGGAACATGTATACTATTTAAATATTAGTGCATTTAAAACCTGTCATGGCTTTGGCCCAGTGTAATTATCAAATCTGAGGTGATATTTAGGTGATTTGGATACAATAAAGCCTGGGACCATTCCCTAATTACTTGGACCCTAATTGTGGTTAGGGATTAGAGGAAAGGCAGATGAAACTAGGCATGTGAGCACCATATAGATGTTACGTCTCAAGGGTTGAAAGCCGCCCTCAATCTCTTCTATTTAGCAGTACAGAAATAAGTTTCATGACTTAGTTTTCTCTCATGTACAACTAATGTCAAGTCTCCTCCTTTCCACACAATTTTGTGGCATTCTGACAAAAACTGACATGCAAGTATTACTGTTATATTTGTTTGCCTGTTGAAGAAACAAAGCATGCTAATTAAGTTAGTAAAAATCTTTACATCTGGATAACATAACTGCAGATTAAAATTGTCCTGGCCAAGAACTAAAAGGGCAGGACTTTTTTGTACACCACAGCCTATAGCACAACAGTTGTTGCTACACCTTGGGGGACAAAGGAATGCCTCACAGCTGCTGAAACAAAGCTCTTGGAAACAGAGTTCCCATCAAGAAAAAGATCTGGGATGGATTTCCGTTTCCTATGGAGCTGTAAGAGCACCAACAGTTGTTTGAAAACTACTGATGTAGCCCTGTACTGAGGACAAGTCAGGAGGAGAGTGAATCTCTGCACAGTCCTGATGCTGCAGTTTATCTGAGGAATAAATGTTACTATATTTGAAAGGCGCAGATGTTTCTCCTCCCACCCACGATCTTAAGCATTGAAACACATCATACAAAACTGTGTAACTTCCTTTAGATGCAAAATCTTACCTCAGAACAAAAATAAAGATCTCTTACCAGGCAATCTTACAGGTTTCCATGGTGCAGAATTTGGCACATATGCATGTTTACTAGCAGTCACTATCAGCTGATTGCCCAACTTATACTGAAACTTGAGGAAGGCAGTGCCATCTGCTCCTGAGGTTCCAGATGCAATGGAGATCTGGTTGGTAAAAATCTCAATGAAGGCTTCAGTTACTGGCTGATGTGTGCTGGCATCGCTTACATGGACCTTCAGCGTTACTTCTGTAATGACAAACAACCACAGCGATTATCGTCTGAAAAGCTTCTGCAGGAGGCAGAAGTTAGAACATGCTGGCACACCAATGACTGGAAAGACACCAGGCTCTGACATTTTGGTGCCACATACAACCTCTCGTACTGGCCTGCAGTTCTCCATTTCAGGCAGGCAATCTTCAAAGATACTGCAGATTCTGCCACAGGCAAAACGAGATCCTGAATTATTGCCCGACCACTAACTTCAAGTGTGGAGGCATCTATATTCCACCTGTGACCCACACACAGCTGGGCAGCACATCACCAATATTATTTTTGATGGGCAACACACCAATCACACAGTACTATCCTAACTCTAAATGTGTGCGCTATCAAACATCATGTATTAGTCATGGGCAGCATGTAAGGTCCCTGCCTTGCTGGTGCCTCTGCCCCTGCAAGCCTTCTCCAGCACCAGTGGGGAGAGAGAAAAGCTGGAAGTGGGCTGTGCTCCCTTACCCCTTCCTCAAAACAATTCTCTCCCTTTAGCAAACAGAGGAAATCAGCTGTGACAGAAGCCCAAGAAGAAAGTGGGCTTTGAAGCAGGCTGTGCTACAGATTTTGAACTCTGGTAGGAGAGGTTGTCCCAGCTGGCACAGGACTTCCCTGGTGATGTCTAACCAAGGTGGTGAAATCCCACAGGATCAGATCCACGTCCTCAAAGCACAGGACGGCTAGGTGGGATGCAGGGTGCTAGCAGGGAGGAAGAGGGGAACACTTTGTCCTCCTCTCTGTTCACCAGCCCTTTTTCTGTGACATTTCTGCCCAAATGTCAGAGCCCCTAGTGTGTCAGCCTGTCAGCCCTGACACTACTGTATCCTCTGTCCCCACATGCTTCTGGTGAACATGAGAAGCAAAGAAGTGATGGCTAAGGCAGCCAGGAGAATTATACATCTTGCAGATATCCATTCAGAAGCTAGCACAATGGACTAAATTTTCCTTGAGTAATTTGCCATTTTTTCCAGAAACTAATTACTAGTTTAAATGTTTCCAGATGTTCAATACTTGCCCACTCCAGGCACTCCATGCATTGTGTCACCAGGCTTTTGTTACATAACATGGACTGGCTTGTGCAAGACAGTCCCTCTGGAAGGCATTCCCCCATATCTACGATTATTGTGCTTGCAATAGTTCCTCTGCTTTATGCTCTGAAGTAGCAGCTGTTGCCTTTCTGCAATAACTATGACTTAAATGCAACGCCTCTACCAAGACACTCCTTGTTGTTGTTTTTTTTTTTCATTTCCAGTTGCCTTGTTTTCCTAAACGAATACCTCCCACCCTCCTTTCTCTTCTCTCCCACTCTCTCCTTTCTCTCATTCCCACCCTAATTTTTGAAAATTCTGTTGTTCTTGCATGAAGTCCCCTACATCAGCTTACTCCGTTCCACAAGGTAGTAGAGAGCACTTGCCAACGCTCTTTTTGTGTCAGGGGACTTAAACCTCTCACAAGCAAGATGCTTACACTCCATGTGCAACTCATTTCTGCATGTGATGCCCAGAAAAGAGAGCATGACCCCTTTTTCATATATATATTTAAAACAAACACACTGATTTCTACAGAACAGTATTGGTGGTACAGTTCTGTTCTATTACTACTGTGCCTTACAATTTTAAGAACTTGCATATGGCAAGACATAACACCAAGAAGAACAAGGAACTTAACAAAATCTCTGTTTTGACTTTCAATAGTGAAATGACACAACTGAGTATGCTGAGAAACATACTGTAACAACATAAAATTTTAAAAGGATGTCAGAATTTAATACAAAAACATCAGCACATCAGTCCTAAGGGCATTTGAGCCAGAAAGATATGAGCCTTTTATAAGCTGAAATTCTGTGTCTGAATCCTGCAGTCTGGAAATACAAATATTGGGCAGCCCTGAACAAAAACCCCATTAGAGAAATTCATCATCATCACAGCCCTCACTTTAGAACTTGGCAACGGAGGATGCCAATTTAGATGGGATCAGCATGAAATACATTCTAGCTATTAAAGATTCTGGACTTCTTCCCAGTTTTGCATATAGTAGTCAAAGAAAACAATGTATATTGAAAACCTGTGTCCATACCCTGGGGTGCACACATACAGAGTGCTTCCTTAGAACCCTTGCCTTGACCACCAAGCAGCTTGTGATACCTTGTGCATGTGAAAGGCAGCCACATTAATCAAGGGAAGAACGCATATGTATTTATGTATTTACAAACCTTACACGTATTTACAAACATGAGGACAGAAGGCAACATAAATTTTAATTTTCAAAATGTTTAGGAACTATATGCTTAGCTCCAAAGGCAGATAGCTGTGCTCTTAGTATTTTCACTTTGAATTGCCTAGCAGAGAATGCTGAACAACAGATGAGATTAAGAATAACTGGTGATGCATTAAAGAAGCAGCAAGAGAACAGGACAAGCTGAACATTGCTGTTAGCAATTTCAGTAACAAGTAAGTTTAGCCTTTTCTAAAACAACCACATATAAGAAGCAAACAAGGAGCTCTGGAATATTAAATATTAATTAAGGAAGAGGGTCAGAAAACAACGGAAGTATCAAACCTATTTAATTCTTTATAGACAACAAAAAATCTAGAATAGAGACTACTACTAAAATTGATTAAGAGACAAAAACTGATAAAATTCTTTTGTATACACAAATCCATGTCTCTCTTCTCAAATCGGGAGCCCCCGGTGGCCTAGTGGTTAAGACGCAGGGCTGGTACCCTTGAGACCGCGGGTTCGATTCCCAGTCAGGGA
>JAWWES010000081.1:20429185-20439494 GCA_035583135.1 Lophotriccus pileatus | reverse complement strand
GAAAGTTTTACAGAGAGAGTAAATCGACATTGGAATGGGCTGCCCAGGGAGCTGCTGGATTCACCATCCCTGGAGGTTTTTAAGATGAGACTGCTCGTGGCACTTAGTGCCATGGTCTGGTAACCACAGCAATGTTGGATCAAGGGTTGGACTTGATGATCTCAGAGTTTTCCAACCCTATGATTCTGAGTTTTCCTATTATTCCTCCCCCTTGCTCTTCCTTAGAAACAGCAGAGAGCTGGTGCAACAACACAAGGCAGCTCCCATGTGATGCCCCAACAATGCATCTTCCCATCTCAGCTCCGAGGACAAGCAGGAGTGCAGGTTGTGAAGGACACTGCTCTCAGATGGCACTTGAGGCTTTTTCACCCTTCTCTGCAGCACAGGTTGATTCATCGGCATTTCTCATCTAATATTCCTTGCTGCTGCAAGTGCCTCAGGCACTGTTGGCACTAGTTCCTCTAGTGCACAAGAATTTAATTTCCAGGGGACTGAAATGGTTTATCTTAATTATCCGATAATTAGACTTAATCCTCAATATTCAAATAAAGCAGTGGTCTATGATATGAAGGTCAGACAGGTGTCCTCCTTGCTTCTTTGTGTTTAAAATCTATTAAACAAAGCATTTGGAAACTAAAATTATAAATACATTAGTTTATCTCAAAATACATTATCTTCTAGGGATAATGTCCACACATTTTAATAAAATGTCACAAAAAGAAGTCTAGTATATGAACTAGAGCAATTTATGCCATGTACAGTGACAACCAGGTTACTACACAACCATGTAGTAAAAGAGGAGGGAGGGGCAGTTATAGGATAATAAAATAAAGACATTCATCATGCAGCTGTCCAACATTTAAAAGACGATTTGCATATTCTGACCTGCTAGAGCCTAGAGCATTACCACCAAAATTAATTTCTTGGGAAAAAAGGTAGGAATTTGCTTTAATTAAAAAAAGTGGGAGCTATATGCATAATGCCCAGATGAGACTCTGATACCCTATTGTTAAGTGATTAAAGAAGCATTTATAATTAACTTGAAACTCACATGGCTATGAAACTCATGAATAGCAATAGTTGCATTAACAGGTCTGCCTTTGATCTCTACAGGAACTGTGCATGACACAGACTAATTTCATTTCCAAACCTTGTCTCTTAGACATGGAATTAAATAAAACACTGTCATGGAGCACAGATGGAAGTTGAGTTTCAAAGCTTTAGCTTGCCACACGCATAATGTATTCTTTACAAATCATGAAAAAGTAATCCCTGCTTAAAACCCTCTTTTTTCATAATAGAGTTCTTTGAAACTCCGTTTGGAGATCAATATGGAATGAACAGTTAATGCATTGATATTTTCCAGTTGCTCAGCATTAGAGTTCTCCACTGACTCAAACAAGACCACAGCTGATTTTGCAACATCAGCTCTGAGGACAACATGACATCAAGCTCAGCCACTGTGCAGCTCCAAGGGATTTTAAGCCAACTTTATACCTACTGCATCATCAGTCTAGTTTGCGGGGGGGAGCAGAAAGGGAAAGATTGGATTTGCTTAGCCACAAATGGATGTGCTACATTTTCTCAGAATAACTTTATCCTAACTCTAATAATAAAAATATGCATCTGATGAAAGCAATTTAAAGCAGATGTATTCTATGTTTAAGTGATCTAATGTATATGCAATGGGGCAAGGAAGAGACAAGCACTTTTTTTGCTAGTTTCCAAGCAGCTTTAATCTTAAGTTTACTCTTTACTTATTTGCAAAACCTGTTGTGGAAGCAAACCTAGATATAACACTGGAAGAGTGTATTTTTACTGGAGTTGTTTGTTTTTAAACAAACCACTGTAACAATTGAAACAAACCCATCTCATTTGACTCTCCACATTCCCATTGCAGCCTGCAGTGGAAACTTTTCTCAGTACTGTGCCAATGTAAGCTCATACAGGTACAAACTATTGTGTTAAAATTCTGTCTAGGCACTTGCACATTCCCTTTTTTCAAATAACTCAATGGTCAGTTTATAATCACTTGAAGAGGTTATCCCCAGCTGGCAGACAAGAAAATTAAATCATAGGTGAAACTACACATAGTGACAACCTCATTCCTCCAGTCCAGCCAGCCTAGCAGACAGCTCTGCAGGGTGATGAGGAACGCAGCACTACTGTTCAGCTATTCCACAGCAAAACCAGGAGCATCCCTTCCCACCTCTTTGGCCTGGCCATGGACTCCTGCTCCTTGTCTTGTGCTGTCCTACTGTTCCCTGGATCTGTCACTGTGTTGGTTCCATTTACTTACCAGCACGGCACTGGCCTAACGTATCGAATGGCTCAGAGCCAGGTTATCAGGTTGAACTGCTGAAGCAACACAGCCCCAAGCGCCAAAATCAGCAGAACGGGCAGGTGTGGGGGTGGAGAGTGAGGGCCAAGTGCAATACTGGCAGAGGGAAAGAAGGGATTCAGGACCATCCCTGCTGGTTCATAGGCAATTAGGTCAGCTCCACTGTACCCCTACGGTCACTTTGGAAGGGAAGCCTGTCCGTCCCCTGATCTAGGCAAGCTTGAGGTCAGTATTTGACATGAACAGTTGCAGTAGACCTTTATTCTGCATTACTCCCAAATCTCATACTGATTCCCAAATGCCTCCCAACGTCTACTGCTGCATCTGGCACCACAGTAGTTAAATTTTCTGGCTCCATAAGGACAGGATGCTTGTGACAATGCCAGGAAAGGGTTTGATATGGAGCAGTGAGGACTTCTGCACAGGCACTACACAGTGTTTACAACCGCTCTTGAACACTAAAAAACCTCTACAATCCTGTTGTTATTTCTGGCTGGCTGGATGGAGGAGGTTATTGCTGTTGTTTCCTCCTGATCATAAAATGCTTGCTTTTATCAACCTTTCTACATGCCACTTGCTGTGACTTCTATTTTCTTGTTGCTATAGCCCAGGATTTAATCACCACCCAACTTGTCAATATTGAAACTTTCTTATTCTCCAAAAATATTTATTATATTATATTTATTATATTTCCAGGGTTTTGAGATTTTTCTGTTCCAAACAATATTTAAATTTCCTCATTTGGACTAGCTTAAAAATTTAATTAATCTGTGATCTTCTTCTAGATAATGAATAAGAACTTCAAATAAAATAGGACCCACTACAGTGCCCTTCATCCTAACACAGTAAAACATCAGCAGCTTAACACACAGCCATTTGTTATTGCCCTTTGTTTACTCTTTCATCCAATCTCAGTCACACAGCAGAAACCTTCTCATCCAAGTCAATTAATTTTTCAATTAATATTTTTGAACCAGGCTGCTGTACTGTATATGTCAGCTATGATGACTGCATATATATGCAGAGAATATATAACTGACTCAGCAACCAAACTTGCGTCAGTTTAAATTACCATAACAGCCATGGTGATTTTAATTCTTGGCAGGGGATTAATTTTAGGGCTGTTAAGATTTCAAGAGAAAAAAAATTATAATCAGACAAAACTGTGAATTTTAAAAAGTTACTTTCTATTCCACTACCCTGGAAGTCAATTATGTAAATCAGAAGTTACTGGCTCTTCCAGAAATTCACAATCATAATGTGAAGGTACAGTTACAGTTACACTTGTAACATTCATCTTACAGACTTATTGTATATAAAAACCAAAAAGTGACACTTACAAGGGGTTTGATAAGCTGCTCATACTCCTTATATTGCTCTCCCTAATGGGAAGAGCACTGGAACATGCCTTTGTATTTCTTGGTCACCTCACAGCTCTGCTTCCCAGTGGTGCTTATCAAATTCCTGTGACTACCTCTGTAGCTAGAAACAAAGGTTTGGAGGTCCATGAACCAAGATTTGGGAATGTAGGAGACTAACTTGGAGAAGTGTGTTCGTTTAATGCCTGCCTAAGGGAGGGTCTGAAGGGGATGGCACTCTGCTGAAGGACTCTTGGGGTTCACAAACCAAAATGCTGAAGACCAATGAATCACAGCTGATCAAACAGATTGGTGAATTATCTATTCTCTTTAGAGATCAATCTCAATGTAAAGTGCTGTGACTGGCCAATAAATGGCAGAAGGCTGAAAGGAAATGAGCAAGGGCAAGGTTCCCTGAAGCTCAGGGAATAATGCAGGGTGTGACTGGGCACAGCTGCAGCAAACGGCTGACTGTATCTCAGTACAAATGGGACCTGAGGGTGGAGGGCTATGTCCTTTGAGTGAATCAATTGACTACACCACAGTTGAGTGGATCAAATCTTTCTCCAAGTTGATTAAAAGAGTGGGAATGTCTCCCAGACCAGCATGGGGAAAGCTGACTCAGACCAGTAGAGAGTATAAAAACTGAACAACTAGCAACATAAATAAATTCAAAGGCAGCTGTGGGCTGGTTTCAACCCACATATTCCTTCTTGGTAGCTGGTGAAGCCCAGCACTGTGATGGTGAGAATATTAGAGACCTGCAACATGTACCACACTTTGGTGTAGTGACTGAACTTGCTGTTACTGTATTTCCTATTAACATGGGTATTGTGATTCAAGTATATTTTGTATCGTTGTGCTAAATCAAAAAACCCACGTAATGTTAAATATCTTCAAATAAGTCAATTTGATATTACACATTATACCCTCCACATGTGGCCAACCTAAGAGTCTGGTCAGAGCATACAGGACTTTGTTAAACACTTCCCTTATTTACTAGTTTGTCCATTTGGCAACATAAAGGAGTTAATGCTTACACTCTGGCATAAAAGCATCTTACAGATTTATAGCTGTAAACAGCACTCTGCTCAAGGTCTCTCCCTCAGCACAGAATCTCCCAGATTCTTTCATTTTACCTCGTCTGTTTCTTATACTCATGCTGCAAAACACACATCTGCTTGTAAGTAACACTCACACAGGGCTGCTGTCGTTTCCAGTTTGACAAATACAGCCACTTTCCCATTAACAACCAGATATGTAGAACTGAAAACATTCCAGTGGTGTGCTCTGCTTCCTTGGCACAGGCAGCAACATGAATATTTTGTAGACCACTTAGTCTACGCATTAAGCAAGCATTTGTATTAAAGTATTACACTGGTTTAAACAAACAGCTGTATGTTTGGGAAGTGATCTCCTGCGTGCAAGTAACGCTTAAAGAGGAAGCAGGAAGAAGGCCTTTCTAAATACCCAAATCATACAGAGGCTAAACTTATACACAGAAGCTGCATTAATAGGATGTTGATGTTGGTGGAATTTGCTGGAAAGCAAATGAAAAAGCAGATATACAAGAACAATAATTGACTTCTGAAAGGGCAAAATATGCCCTATGTGCCCAGAATAAATATAATGTTATTAGTACTTGGGGACATAGTTTAGTGGTGAACATGGCAATGCTGGGTTAACAATTGGATTTGATGATCTTATAGGTCTTTTCCAACCTCAAAGATTCTATGATTAGCAGATAAAAGGTTCACATACGTTATGCATATATATGTATGCTAAGTTAAACTGAAAACAAAAGGTACAGCTAATCACACTAAAAATGACAGTGTTTACTTAAAGTTTCCTTGACACTATCAGTCCATACCACTTCCATGAAACCCATGCAAAAAACAAGTTTACAGATACTTTCTTGAAGTTAATAAAATATATATTTCACGCAAGTATATCATCTCTTTGTTTGCAACTAATTCTGTCTCACACTTACAAGGGAACTGCTAAGAAAAATGATATTCAACAGTTAACCAAGAATTTAAAGAAACCAGCCCAATAAATTTAAAACCTATTCTACCATGTTTAGTCATAAATACAGTTCCAGTGAGTATTACGTGAGTGTTACAGGTGTATTTATTTCAACAGTGGTTTAATAACCCAAGTGGCCAGTTGTTCTCACAAGGTTGCAAAATTACTTAAGGGAAGCATAAAATGAGAGCAGATTGCTATTACTCCTCAAAGCCAGCCTGAATTCCCAGGTAGCCTTGTGCTACCATAATAGCATGACTGAGACTTTCAGCCAGTAGCTGGACAAGCACAATATGCATCATTTTAAAGATCATAGAAAGTGGAGAGGTTAGTAAATCCAGCAGCCTGTAGGAACCAGAGGTTTACTTCAAGGATGCTGATAATCATTTGAGTTGCCTTAGATGTTTACAAAGAGAAAAGAATCTGGGTCCACTGCTCTAGTACAGGACCAGCCAACACACCACAGCAAAATAGTGATAGTTCTGATTCTGCATAGTTACAACAAAATTACACAGGCACATTAACATCTTCTACCCACAAAAAAAAAAAATAATTAAAAATCCACTTGCCTTAAATGGCAACGTAAAGCAGTTTATCTGGAGATTCAAGTTTCTCCCAGAAATGACAGAGTTACGCTAATGCCAAGATGTTCAATATGAGCAAGAAGGATTTCAACTTCAGTTTTGGACAACTCAATCAGATATTCTCCTCTGAGTTGGTAGTTTAATAAAGAAAATCAAGGCAAGTAAAAGTCATTACTAGCTAATGTGAATGAGACAACCTCTAATATCTGAACTTTTAAGTTCATCTTCCCAGCCATTATATGAATATTAAAATTACACTGAAATTATTTTGTGGTTATATTCACGCAGAGCCCAAAATGCTTGGGGCCACAAACAGCACAAAACAGCAAGATAATCACTCAGCTAAGACACTCATAGTGTATAGATACTCATTTAAAACATGATGATTCTTATGTTATCTGCAGTACCAAAGCCAAGCAAAATACATTTCATGTTCTTTTCATTGGGTATGCTTACATATAAAACACTCCTGCCTATTTTGGAGGCTTGTTTTTGAAATTCATTCTCGTTACTGCCATGTTAAAACTGCAGTGAAGTGGGTGGAATTACTTAAAATCTTGTTTCAACTAGGAACCTCAGCCAAAGTGTTTTCAAGAGCCACTGCTCCAATTCCCTTGGTAGAAAGGACTTTTAGAAAATGAAATAGGTAACTGTGAAGCATAACGGGTGAGATTTCATGATCCACTTAGGGATGCAGTGATAAACTTGCTGTCAACACAGACAGTGCTAGAAGCAGATGGCTTTGCAGGCCATAAGCTACTTTTGAACCATGCCTATCCTTTTCTGCAAATTAGAGGGGTTTCCTGGAAAAATGCCCTGGGGACTGCCTGTTACATCAGCTATAACAAAGCCTGGACTCCGAAGATGGAGCCTTCCTGTTGGTAGTTCTCTGATTTCTGCTGCCCAGGCTACATCATGTGCAGAAAGGGTGTGTGAAAGGCAGCTGCACTGCAAGCCCTGAAGCCTCTCTGGCAGGCAGAGCCATTGCAGAGCATCTTGCCAAGCCTAGGTCCCTGAAGCAGTGTAAGAAGGTGCTCAAGGCTGATGGTCTCACCCAGGAACCCTGGTCTGGGTTACTTTCCACTCTTGTGCTGAAGACTCATTTGGCTTAAAACCACTACCTCTTTGGCATAATGAGCTGCTGCTGAAACAACTTGGATAAGATGACAAGATGAATTTTCAGAGGCGTTTGTGAAACACCTTGCTTCGTGTTTAGATACCTTTGCCCTGCTGTTCTCCTGCTCCAAGACTCCATCACTTACTAATACACTTTTTTTCTTTCTTTTTAAGGAAAAAGAGAAAGCTCTGCTGAATTCAATCAAGTGATTAATTTTAATAACCTCAAATAAATGCATCTACACTCGAGCGATATGTCTAGTTTAAACTTTATTTTATTTAAGTAGCAGTGACAGCAAATACGTTTAAATAGCAGACTTGCCACAGTTCAAAACCAAACAAAAAAACACATGTACTTTACTTTGTATCTCTCTGCAAAAGTTTGGGACAAACCACCCCAATTTTCACATGAGACTATCAACCTACAGAGAAAAACAGGCTCTTCAGAAGTTCATTCTACAAAATTTATAGAAATTCAAAATTGCTTTTTAAATTAAGACTGTTCATTTTTCAACAGCTTCATTGCAACACTTGCTACTTCGCTGCCAAAAAGAGTCCTCCTGAAACATGCATCCTCTTTAGATCACTTACTGCAGTGACAGCGGGCAGGCTGACTCCAGCAGCTGTAGCAGCTCAGTTGCGAAGGTACTCAACCTATTTCCTAAATCCTTTAAATCCAGAGATAAAAGAAGCCCACTAAATCATGTAGCACAATATGTTGAATATCTGGGACACGGTATGATCACGAAGTTCAGAGCAGCGGGATGGCCCTTTGGTACACCAGAGTTCTGGAACTCCTGCATCCAGGGTGAGGAAATGCAGGTTCCAGCAGACACACACAAAAGCAGCCTCTTCCTCTCATTTTGCGTGGGCAGCCCTAACTGCTCTTGCCTATCACTCAGTTGCAACAGTTAAAGATGTTACCTGACCTACTCCCTTTCGAACAAAGCAATCACCTCCTAGTCTTTTTGGTTTTTTTCCCCGTAGTAGTTTTTTTCAGGCTGTGTGCAATGCCCTTAAACCTACAGATTACATCAAGAGAGTCACAAATGACACCTGAAAAAGAGCAAGTCACGAGATTTACCAGTGTTATATTGCCATTTTTACTGCTACTGGATTTTTTAATATATTCTTAATAGGATCCATAAAAGCAAAAAGGCTAAAAACTACTGCTGAATGATGAAGGGAGTCTATTAAGATAGCAGTGGGGTTGCTTCTTGGTTTAGGGTTCTTAAGAAATAGTCACAGACTCTATTTAGAGAAAGGAGCTCTGAACTCAAGAGAAAAAATAGAACAAAGGGTGAAAATGTAACGAAGATAGAGAAGCATCTAGCTTTTGCATGAGTTTAATTAAAGACCATGAACAAATTTATTCCAACAGTTTGTTAGCTAGCAGAGGATCTACAAAATCATGTTCAGTGGGACTTTCACCTCCTGTTCCATAAAAAAGAAGATGAGTGAATGTATCCTTGTGAAAGAAGGGCCTTTGGGCTGGTCTGGGATGAAGAGTAACTGGACTCCAACACCACAGGCACTTAGCTAACAGCTGAAAGCCTGCCTGGTTACCTGCTGCACCTGTCAGCTCGGGTAAAACGGGAGGGGACAGGAAGACATGGGAAGAGGTGGGAAGAGGTGGGAAGAGGTGGACAATCTCCATCCACTGCAACAGGGAAACAAGAATGAGGAGATGCTTACGGGAAAGCTAAAGGTCCAAAGACGTTGTTCCTCCATCTTCCTGCAGTTTAAAAAAAACCCCAAACAACACAACCCAACATAAGGGCTTTTCTTCCCAAATACTGACTGTCCTTCCTTTATAAGTCTTTATCCATTCCAGTAATTCCCATCAGCTCTAGACTGACTGCTGTAATTTGCTCTTACTGGGACTGGCTTTAAAAATGATCCAAAAGTATTAAGAAAAGCAAGATGCAGAGAAAATTTTCATTCGGTGCAGTAGTGAAAGAATAACATCTATGTGGTGCCACAGGCCCTGCTCACTAATACACCCATCACTCCACTTTCCTTACCTCCAATTTCTCTGGACAGAGGTGTAAGGCAGCAGAGGCAGCACACAGCTCTGTTCCCCACCCACAGCCAAGAGCAGCTGGGCTCCCTTCACTCTGTAGGTGGGCTGCCCCATCCCCCCGTTGTTGGGCCTACACACTTCCTTGACATCATCCAAGATTCACTCCTCTTCCAGCACTGCCAACAGATACAACCCCAGATACTGCCAACATCTGTTTTGGGCCAGAACACCTTGGCCTTTTGATTCCATTTCCCCTTTCTCTTTGAGATCATTTGCTACATTTTATTTATTACAGCAGCTGGCTGTTCATGTTTAAGATTCTCCTATGCATGTGGGGTTTGTATACATAAAGTATCTCCCTCTGCATGTGGGAGTGTTGGGGGAGGGAAAAAATCCCCAAAGAAAAGAAAGACAGAAGTTGAGTATTTGAAGGCGCTCCCTTTGATTTGCAGAGAAGGACGTCACTGCTGTCCTGAGACGCTTCAGTCCAAGGGCTGTATGGAGCCGGGTCACAGAACAGGGGAGCTCCACAGCCAGCACACTCTCCTGCCTGCTGGGTCACACTGGTCTCTTATCTCCCACAAATACCACCCTCACACCACCACCTCCCAGGCTCTGCTGAAGAGGAGGCTCAGGGGAGACCTCATCACTCTTACAACTACCTGAGAGGAGGTTGTAGCCAGGTGGGGGTTGGTCTCTTCTCTCAGGCAACCAGCAGTAGGACAAGAGGGCACAGGCTTAAGCTCTGCCAGGGGAGGTTTAGGTTGTATATTAGGAAGAAATTATTTACAGAGAGAGTAATCAGACATTGGAATGGGCTGCCCAGGGAGCTGGTGGATTCACCATCCCTGGAGGTTTCTAA
>JAWWES010000081.1:20391434-20429085 GCA_035583135.1 Lophotriccus pileatus | reverse complement strand
TTTACAGAGAGAGTAATCAGACATTGGAATGGGCTGCCCAGGGAGCTGGTGGATTCACCATCCCTGGAGGTTTCTAAGATGAGACTGGATGTGGCACTGAGTGCCATGGTCTGGTAACCACAGTGGTGTTGGATGAAGGGTTGGATTTGATGATCTCGGAGGTCTTTTCCAACCCAGTTGATTCTATGATTCTCCCATTGCAGCAGTCAGGACAAGCTAAGAGATAAAGACTTGTTAATGCACACATTGTGCTCTGATGCTGCTTAGGGACTGCAGGAGTATTACACCCTTCCCCTCCTTCCCCTCAGAGGCACAGAGTGACTCACATCAGCACTGACTTCACATCGTGCAAGCATCAAAACCAGCAGCAGGATATTTAGAGAGGGGAAGGTATATCAAACAATGTGCCCTGAAACCACCAGAGTTGTACACAAACACCAACCCCAATCTTCTGCCATGGGACCTTGGGATGTGCCTTGGCTCTCGGATCTGTATGCATTGCTTCTACAGATCCCAGTCCCATGTTGGAAGGAGACCTAGGAGTATGCCATCCCTCTGACTTCTGCAGCTTGCTTTCCACAAGATGAAATTTTGAAATAGCTGTAACCCATCTGGGTCCCACCCCAGCCAGAACTGCAAAGCACATGGTGGACTCTTCTCCCCCTGAAGCTTTGGCATAGCTTGTGTGACAGCACTCAGCAGCTGGGACACTTGCTACAGTTTGCAAGATAAAGCCAGAGCAAGTTGCAGTGAGAAAGGCATCTAACAGTAACACAGTTCTTGCAAACACTTAAGCAAACCACAGGTTAAGTACTGAAGTAAGTGCTAGAAGATGATCTGCACATCACACTTTGAGGAGGGGGGGGAAAGAAAAAAAAAAAGAGTTAAATGGAAACGATTTGTCACTTGGAGAGATGACTGGTGGTGGAGGACATCTTTACACATCAGAAATCAGATAGGAAGCAATACCCCAAAATAGCCAAAGTGAAAACTAGTAAAATAGTATGCAAAATGTGTGTCATAACTGCTTTTTATATCCTGCCTTAACTCCAAAAATCTTTGCAGGTTCCTTTGAAGGTAAAAGACTACAGATTTTTCTTTAATTAGTTTAATTATGTTCCTCATGGACAGTGAAATATTTTCTAGCTTTTACACAGGAATTTTCCAGCAGAGTTTTATTTGGAGCACTCACTAGTGTCACAAGGGACAACTGCAGGACTCTCACTTGCATGTTCAGCTACTTCAGAAACCACAAGCTTTACCAAGTCCAGAAAATTAAGTTGTCTGAGTAATCTGCACATGTACACCTCCATGATTCCAAAGGCTGTAGGGATTCACACTCCTGTGACATCAGCATACCTTTGAGAAGAAGTCAAGCAACATTTGGAGTGTAAGTTTAGGTTCATATTTTTGAATGCTCTGCCTTTATACATCTAACAAACTAGTTCTAAATTGCTTAGAGGTTAGTAAAAGAGGAAAATAGTTCTTAACACTACTATAAATTTTACTTTGAAACACCAGACACTACATAGAAAATAAAAAGTTTACCAGGCAGCTGTTTGCCTCTCCACAAGGTCCTCCCTCCTCATGTCCAGCTGACAGACCACCATAAGCGAGCATCCAGAAAAATAAGGTTTTAAGACGCAAGCATATGGACAACACCTCCAAGGCCAACAGTGCCAGAAGCGTGAGTAGCCTTGCCTATCATATCTACCTTCTACAGGCTCATAAGCTTCCTTTGCAATATTTTGTCTTTTGCTATACTGGGATTTTTGAGAGATTCAAAAGTGCCATTAGTGAGGACAGCTTATTAATAAACAGAGATTAATCCAAGCTTTATACAGCCCAATCTGAAGTTTTAATCAACCTGTGTTTTTTAATAGAACACATATCACAAACTCATACCAAAGAGCTTCAAAAACCACACAAAAGAGAATATTTAAAATTATTTCTACTTATATCTGGTCCAAAAAATCCTACATTCATTTCTTCATTGGACACAATATTTGAAAAATAATAATAAAAAAACCTCTAAATCATCTGATGTGTATGAAAATTACTTCCTAGATACCACTTTAATAGTAATTTTAATGTAGTAAAACCAGCTGTGAAGTTCACCAAGTGTTGTGGGTTTATAAAGTTTTATAAAGAAGAAAGGATAACAAGCACTCCTGGGGTTTGAGGGAATGGGCAGACACGAGAGAAGTTTCTCAGTTCTCAACACTCCTCATATCTAGTCAAAGTGCTCTTTCCCACATTGCTCCTCCAGATAAGTGTGACAGAGATGCAACAGTATGACACATGGGACCAACAGGTGACTGCAGGTGAATGGACATTTCTATTAAACTTCCTTTTTTGTTGTTGTTGTTCTTTTTTTTTTTTAAGACATTGTTAAGAGCTTGATATTTAGTGCACTGCATGGTGACCACATAGAAGTATTTTTTCATTGTGTTGAAGGGAAGACTGACTCCCTGGCAAGTACACTCACAATGCCTCTTTTATCCAAAGCTAGCTCAAGAGGGCTCACAAAGGGGTGAGTGGGCTGATTATGACAACCTCTTTGCGAGAACAAGCAGGAATCTGGTGACGCACTAATCACTGCCTTGATTTTTTACTGCAGAACCCCTTGTGTGCCTGTTTCAGAAGCTAACTCTCACCCTGCTTCGCTGTCACAGCAACACAGAAACCATCATGTGGGAGTGCCGAAAACAGATTTCCTTTTATTACTGAAACCAAGAACCACTCTTCTACCATCTCGTGGACTCCCCACACCCCAGTCCCAAAGATAAGACACAATCTGAAGCTTTCCTTTATTCAGCCTTAAAACAACACGTGTGCACACACTTCTGACCCCATAGATAATACTAGACAAGAAAAATACTCCTGACTTTTCTTGTGCTTTGAGGAGACGACTGATTTTTTGAGCGGGGCCTTAGGCTGACTCAAAGACCCATAAACTTGCACAGCACCTCAGTGAAAAACTGACTGTTATTGGGGTTTGGGCTTGCTTTGCACAGAGATGCTGCTGCCTTTTTTCACTTCACAGAAGAGAACACAATGAAGGAGAAAGAAAGGCTGTGCAGATCACTGAGACATCTAATTACACTTTGCTTTTTTAACTTGTAATAGATTTGCAACTTTTTGACTTTTTGACAAGTCTACAATGATACAGATTTTCATTTTGCATTATAAACGTTCACAGTCGATATCCTGACAGCTATTGAAACAGATAATAGGTTGCTGAGATTGTTGTAATGTAGAAAATTCAATCTGTGGGTGGCGTTTTAAAAGTAGCAGTTTTCCTCCTGTGCTCATAGGGAGCGGAAGGTAACAGCAGGACACGCACTAAAAGCCCACTGCTGCACACCAAGTGCTTTTGTCTTGCCTTATGCCAGAGGCAGAGTAAAACGTGGCCACCATGGGAATTCAACCTATTTTATTAGCATACACCCTCGTACAGTCTACAGCTACAAGTGACACAACCACATTGCTTATCTTGAAGTTGTATTTTCATGCAGGAGAAAGAAACAATGCTTAAGATAAGTAATTTAGTAAGAAAGAAAACAATTAAATGGGAAATTTCTAATTTCCTTCAGCCAGGTCAGAATTGAAACATCTGAAAATCAGAGTATCCCTTAATTTCACTGCCCCAATGTATTCTCTTAATTAGGAGACTATTTTCCTACAAAACTTTGTGGAGTTTGTTACACTCCTTATGCATTCCATCTTTAATACAAGTACTGGTTTAGAAGCATAAAGGAGACTGAGGACTAACTTCCTTGCAGTTAAATCAAGAAACCACAGTTTCCACTTCACATAGGCTTTCTTCAGGGCTGGAATACTCCATCATATGGTATTAATAGTGAGCTAAGAAACCCAACCAGAAAAGTCTTAATCAGACTACAGTTTTGGGCAAACTTTAGTTCAGTACCATTCAATTTGGTGGCTGTTTAATTGTAAGTGACAAGCAGAAACTTATTGTATCTGACATTTTGAGGACCAGAACATTCCAGATGTAGCTCCAAACCAGGAATATTTATTTATCACCATATGAACACAATATATTGAAGAACTGAAATATGTCACATCTCAGGATGTATCTAGCATTGTGGTGTGGCTGTTGGAATCACACCATCCATGCACAGCATGCACACTAATAAAAAATTACCTTGATGTAAAATCTTACAGCCCCAGAGCCAGAAGCAGAACTCTGTGAGGATCCACTTCTCCCCCTTACCAACCAGATACCACACACCAGGGGTTGTCAGACAGTACTGTGAGCAGGACAACTGCACCATGATGGTCTTTGGTGACCCTCCAGCTCTCCTGAGGTCATTCCCCGTGACTACACCTACTTGAAGATATATGCAGAAAAATCACAAGGCAATTGGAAAAAGGATTTGTAGTCCACCTGATTCTCCAAGAAGAACTTGGTAAGCAAAGAGAAAAGGAGACTGATTGAGCAGCAATGCCTTTATTTAATTAAGTTCAGCTGTATTAATTTAACAGATGTCAAAGACAGCAAATCATTATTTGTCAGTTTAGAGCAATTTCCCAAAGCAATCTTTAACCCTCGGTATTATCCCCTTTTGCTTTCTGACCACTACAAAGTTGCTAAAAATGTATTTTAATTAGCCTGTTATCAATACCAATAGCACTATGAAAGTGAAAACAATGCATGAACTCCACACAGTTCACTTGGAAAATTATCCACGGCAATGAAATTAAGCACTATTCTAGTTTTAAAATGTTTCAATTCCAGCTTTCCTAGAAGTTCATGAAGTCAATCTACAAACACGCTGGTAACAAACAAGCCTGCCTACTAAATGAAGACCCCTGCATTTGATATGCTCCCATCTCCCTTTAATTCCACCTAGAAAAGAAGAAGGTTGAGATTTTAATTGCAACCATATATTTTCTGCCTGCAGTCCACTATGTTTAAAAGAGAAAGCAGAGTGGATGCTGTACAACTTTATACAGCAAGAAACACACCTCATTCAAATTGTGCTGCAGTACGTTGTCATATTGTAAACCATGGTGAGAGAGATCTTGCTGAAAGATGTCCTTTGAGAAAACACAGTGAAAGAGTAGTATGGAAAAGACGGAACACTGAAGCAGCCTGGAAACTGGTTTAAAAAGCAATCTGTTTTTCTTCCATACTTCCATACTTAACAGAGAACCACTCCTTAGATTGCTTTCCTTCCTGATGCTTCCTAATGACTGTGTTTTCACCTCAATTTCCTTTGACATTTGATTTAATATACACATTAAATGTTAGCTGAAGGTGAAAGTATCTTACTTAACAGTTCCTGTATACAAATATAATGGATATATCACCTTAATTACAGACAGTCCCCCCTCCCAAACAACAGCAATCAAAAGAGCCTGACCACAAGCAGAAGCAAGAGCTGTAACACTGCATTAGTTTGCCACAGCATCATAAACAAAGGATAGTACGGGGCAAGCTTTCAAAATACAAATTTTCCTACTGTGAGAGTCATCCTGTCTTCAGTCTGTTACAATTAAATGTGTGTGCTCGTTATAAACCTGCTTTGCACAAAGAGGGCTTAAAGAGCAATGAAATTTTCACTTTCAAGTAAAAATTGTGGCTCACAAGTCAATATATTACAAGCAAGCAAAAAGGCACTGTGATAGCACAGAAGTAGCACCACTTACCTGTCAAGAACAATATAAATCAAACCCACACTGCTTAATTCCATTTCTTCCAAATACTACATATAATCTTTCACATTTAGCCAACTTAAATTGGCTTAGATGACCACCTTGGTGTTTGTGGCCTTTTTAAAAAGTTTATTTTTTAAGGCTGTTAGCTGATTTATTCATTACAGTAAATGACTAAAATTTTGGTAAATTCGTATCATTTTGGTAAATATTTTGGAAAGTTATTCGATGGATGCCTCCAATTAGAATTTCGTCCTGAATGTAGAAAAGGTTCACTAACTACACTAGCCTGCATTTATAAAATACACAATACACATGACTTCAGACAACCTACTCACAGAAGAGGGGGGAAAAAAACTGCATGAGTGAAGACAGAGCAAATTTAAATCTTCAGAAAATGCCTTCAATTAAGTGCATGAATATTTGACTGCAGGGATGTTTTTTTCCTGGATATACAACATACAAGAATACTGCAGCTCACAAGCCCTTATTCCTCATCTGCTTTCATATGTTGGGCTGGGAAGGGGGAAGAGGACAAAAGGAACAAATGAACAGTTTCCTTCTCTTGAGGACAGAAAGCTCCTCTTGGCACACACCACTGGAAAACAGCATTGATGCAATTATCACATGGAAGCAAAGCATACAGAATTTCAAGGTGTAATTCGATTACTTTCCAAGTTTTTTAAATGGTCACACTTTTTCTCCAAGATACTAAATTCATGTAAGTACTAACAAAATTGGCATTTCAAGCATGTTAACTTGTAATGGACAGATCTCCATATTCAGCTGCATCAGAACTGTTCTGAGCTCCTTCAGCAATAGCACACATCTATTTCAGGACTCTGTATTAGGCAACACACATCACAGAAAGGATGAATATCAAGGAAAGTTTGGACTCAATGATTTAAGAGGTCTTTTCCAACCTAATTGATTCTATGATTTTGTGAAATAAACCATTAAGTTAGTCCTTTTCTCCATAAGAAGCTTGGCTAGAAAGATCCGGAGGGTCTGCAGATCTGTCCATTTAGTACCTCACTTGCTCTCTATCTGTATCAATGCTATCAAAATATGACTATACTGTCTGGATAAAAGGAGAAAAATTCCACTAAGAAGATTCATAGCTACTTTGAATAAAGACATTTATTCTTTTAGTAGCCTTGTGATCATGTGTAGTGATTCTTCAACTTTACAGAAAGTAATGCTAAAAGGAGAGGTCTACATCTTGGATTGAGGAATACTGGTTATTACTTTTTCCAAGATCTGGCTTGCTATGAAAAAGAGTGTGAGCACATGTGTGGGGAAGGAGGGAAACCAGCTATAAATACTGATGCATGATGACCTTCATGAGGTTCCAGATGAGATTCCAACTTAGTCTAAAGCTACTTCATTTTTTCCACAGAGAAAGATCTATTTCCTCTCTCTTCTTATGCCAAACTATAGGCTTTTTGCTCCCCTACCTCTTAGCAGTATCATTTACATAAAAAAGCAGCCAAGAGTCAAGCTCTTCCTTGGTTTAAATTGCTACTTCTACAAAGTAGAAGAAAGTGCCAATTCTACAAAGACAGTCCAAATTCTGTATAGACATTTCGAAGAGACAAGATGGGAGGCTCGGTATCACTGCAATATCTACGGTTTATTAACCAGAGCTACAGAAGAGCCAAATGCTTGCAAGGATGGGCAGATTCAAAATGTATCAGTAATCCCCATGTGTCTACTCAGTAGATTTACATCCCGTTATAAATCATGATAGTTGTTTTAGTGACTTTAAATATCAACTTTTCCATATTCCACACATCCCAATTATCTTGCCAGTGAACGTATCTGCAGCAGATTAGAAAGAGCAAAAAAGATGAACACATTTGCTGGTGTAAGGAGAAAACTAGACATCCCAGTTTCAGCTACTTTTCAGCCACAGGATTTTTGAAAAGGGCTTTTTCTTAAGATAAGAAAACTAATCAGAAAATTCTTCCCCAGGCAGTTCTGGGAGCATATGAACTCAAGTTTTATGTAAGCCACTGTCAAGTGTAGTAAGTTATATCTGGACAGCAAAGGAAACATCTACAATAGACCATGAATTACCATCAACCTCCTCAACTAACCACTAAAAACAGATATCCTCTTAACTGGTCAGTCGTTTTATACTTGTCAAGATATCAACAAAAATGAAGCAAAATATTAAAATGAACCAACTCCACTATCAAATGAACTCTTTTAAAAACTTTCTTGTCCTCAAAAAACAAACATTTTGCAATTATTCCCCTACTACAATGCAGGTTACAGTGTCCTTTAACTGACAACAAGCGAGGCAGAGAATTGACTAACACATTGATTTCTGTTTGTGTGTTTGAGATGGGTTTTAGCCACATAAATTTAGGGTTATCCAGAGCCAGAGGGTAGGTACAGTGCACCTGATAGATCCTCTGTGACAGAACTCAGTCACTGCTTTGACTAAAACCAAGTATCAATGCTGGGAAATGAGGCTGAACCACTAAAATATGCCTTCAGGCAGTTTGGGTGGGGTTTTTAATGGCAGCTGCAAATATTAGTTTACAGATCAGGGACTCTTGAATGATGTATATGGGCTGAACCCAAACCCAGATCCTATAAACTGCATTATCTTTTGTTGGGTTCTGCAATTTACTAGTGTGACTACTGAAATAACTAAACCTATTCACCTGATCAAACCACTATATTGACACTTTCAAAGGCCATACACTCCTTTACACTTTTAGATACAGCTTAATCTACACTCAATCTCAAAATACACAATTATTACAAGGCAATTAGCAATATTTCACTGTGGCTTGGATTTAAGTAAATCAGACTTTAAACTAAAAGATATATTAAAAAAAATTAATTAAGGGATGGAAATAGGATTTGCCACACCAGATCAGGCCACTACTGTATCTAACGTAGTACTTGCCTTTGGCATTGGCTCGATACTTAGACTGGCAAGAAAGTGACTAAGTCAGTCTAATTAAAAAAAAAGTTGCATAACATACATATATGAAATTAAAAGAACAAAGGATAGGGCCAAGTGTATTGCCTTACATGAAATCATGTGATGAATTATGCATTTGTCCAAGAGCTAATTCACTGTTCAAGGTTATATCTCTGCAAGCAGTCCAAGGAACAATTAAGAACAATGCCAAAGTATTCTCACAAGCACTACAAGTGGGAGCAAATTTAGAAATACAACAGATAATGGTATAATGACAGATGGGGCTCCGTCTGTCAAGCACTTATATTTGATAGTCATTTTAAAAGAACTAATAGAGAAAAAACATTCCAGGGGGTGCAAGAAGAGACATTCTTCAGATGGTTCCAGAAGGGACTTACCCACGGTACAGTTGCACTTAGTAGGGGAAAAAACCTCTGCAGACCTTTGATCCACTCCACTTCCCCATATGTATATATATGTATGGGCTGGTTAACAGACCCTAGTTAAAAAACTTAACTAAGAAGGGAAGGAAATTTTTTTTAACTCAGACCAAGTCACTGACATGGTGTAGCGAGTAGTGATGGTGCCAGTACGGCTGAAAGGTGGTACAGAGGAGGGATGAGCGGTTGGAGTCAAGAACAGTGCAGTTGTACCTCCATTTTCATGTATGCAGAAATAGGATATTCATTTTTCTTACACAGTTTTGCATTTTGGCAGATGAGAACAGTTAATCACAACATATAACCTTAAAGATGTTTCATGGTTATCAAGAAACTTCCCATGCTGGAGTTATTTGGACAACCAGGAAATAGTTACCATACCCATTTTACTGCAGGAGGAAAAAAAAAAATTCCAGGCAAAAAATTGCTCAGGTCAGACTGATTGAGGTGACAAATCTGCATTTCTTGTTGATAGACACAGCAGCAAGCAAGGCACAAGACAAGGCCACACAGCAGAAAAAACTTGTTCTTAGTATCTACTTTTGCTGCAATTTCTCTTGGGTTTGGTTTTCAACTAACAATCAATTTTGTCAAGCCAAATGTAAAAACAGAACATTCTTTGGCTGAAAAAGTGTTAAAACATTAAATACTTTTGAAAATAGCTAAATAGTTATTTGCAGTAACTTGGACAGACTTAGGTGTGTGTGAGAGTTCATGAAGAAGGGCGTTCCATAACCCAAAGCATTCTTGCAAAATACCTGAAGTAAAATTCCCACTAAGAACCACGCAGAAAAACTGAGCTAAAATAAAATACTACATTTTAAATGTGGATGTGAAATAAAGGCAAAGGAACATGCAAGGGAGAATGAATTTCCCAGGATGAAGTACAGCATTCCAGAGGGAAAGACTGCTATTAGCTGTTCTCCATAGCCAAATTCTAGAGGTTTCTGCTGCTCTCCCATGAAACTCAGCAACACAATGTTCCCAAGTTAATACCTGTCCCAGAGTCCCATCCTTAACACTATGAATGGCGAAGAAAAAATTACCATCTTCTGGAAGCATTACAAGCTTTTTGAAACAAATCAGATCACTTCCTCTCAAAAGCAATCCGATTTATATACTAAATGAACTGAGCTTCATTAAAACTTTATACATTTGCACCAAAAAAAAATAAAAATCTAATGTTTCTACAATTCGGAATTATCTTGATTGCTGGTTAAAACATCAAACTCTAGCTAAATATGGCAGTAATTTCCTCTCCAAATATGGACTGTATCTCTGTTCTTATCCAAGTGTTAAGAATACTTGGAGAGTCTTTTTAAAGCTTCAATTTATGCTACTTTATCACCCAAACGTTTTACACAACAAATGAGCACACAAAGAAACCCGCAGACTGATGTTCTTCAGATTTGCTGAAGAACACAGGCATTACAAACATTTCATTCCATCAACTCAAAAGGCAGCATGTGCAGCAGTCACACCTTTGTGTGATCCTATAATAGGCATTTAACAGACATTTAGCTTTTCCCAAAATTAGGAGCTGCATTTATGTTTGCTTTGCTTTTCACATTCCTCTTGCTATCCAGTGGTGGTTTTGTATAAATGTTCTAACAACAACCAAACCCACCACAAACAAGAAGGCAAATTCTTCCATATTCAACAGTCATTGGCATCAGCCCTGAAATGCAGTTACAGTGTTTTGCCTTTCAGTCCCTTATCCATCACATTAATGACTTTCCATATGCACTGAGAATAAAACTATTTTCAAAGGAGTATAAGTTTGTTTGCAGCAAGAATAGACAAAAAATTATAGAAATTTCATGGAATACTAATATACAATCCCTAATTAGCTGCAATATAAGTACAAAAGGAATTGTAAATCTCAAGAAATAAGAAAATCACTTTTTCATGATCCTGTGTTGGTTTTAGTTTTTTATTTAAATACTGAGTCACCTCAGGCCATTTTTAGAAAAGGGGTTTTTTTAATAGCAAAAAAGCAAAAGTTAAAAACAAAGGGAAAATAATTTAGCTGGATCTTCATTGTGCTATTACCATTACTTTTTTTGTACTTCTTTTCAAACTTGTTCGTAGGAAGAATGTTTTAAATTAGAATAAAGGACATAAAGGAGGCTTGTGGGCAGCCAAATCCAGGCCTCTGTCACCAGAAGAAACATACATCACAAAAAAAGCTCAAGTTTTTCAAGTTCCATCTTAAAGGAGTAATTACTCATCTTCCACACCTACACAGTTGGTTGCTGTGCCCAACTCCCTTAATGGCTATTTCTTTTACCTGCATATTTTTTTCTCAAGACCAAACTGTCAATTGTTATTCTTTCCTTAAACAGGTCCTTTCTGTACCTTCAGAGAGAATCACTGTTCACTTGTCTTTGGTGGCTCATAAAACGCTCTGTGATTGACCAATACTCTTGTATCTGTTTCTTCCCCTATAACTAACAGCTGATAAGTCTCCAACTTACAAATTAATGTTATTGGTCCCAAAAGACAAATTCATACTGTAATATAGTTGCTTTGTGTTGTAAAGAATGTTTCAAAAATCAAAGCTTTACAAATGTCCTTATTAGAAATGTGAATGAAAAAGCACTAACACTAGTACAACTATTCACAGGCTAGTGTGTTTGGTCACACAGGAATACTTCTGCAATGCCAAATGGAAAGTAAGATCCTTATGAAATGTTACTAACAGCTTTGTTACTGCATGCACAGAAAGGTTTGGGCTCCATAATCTTAAGAGGAACAACACTATTTCCCCATTCAATATTAACAGAAGCTTATGTGCAATGTTAGCGAATTAGAGAAGATCCAAAATAGCTTTTACAAGAGTCCCTCTATCAAAATTTCAGCTTTGCAGAAAACAACTAAAACAGTCATTAATGTTCTTTGTCACAGCCGTTTTCCAACTCATACAAATAACGAGCAAAAGTAGTATAAAACGACCATTTCCCTAACAAAACAAAGCAACAAGAAACACAAGCAAACAACAATAAAAACCCCAACACCAAACACAACCTAAGGAATCTACTCTTGAAGCAAGGCAGCAGGTCATAGGGATTAACCTGGGGATGGCCAAATCTGGCCTTCAGACAACCAGCTTGAATAAGAAATCTCAAGAAACCTTCCTCAACCCCCAACCCAACCCCCACTCACCCTTTTTTTTTTTTTTGAGGGATAGACAGCTGACAGTACTGGAATGCAGCGTTAGGCCATTCAAAGGAATTTTTTTTTTTTTTTAATTCAAAGGAAATCAAAAAAGAACACGGCAATCTGTACTAGAAAAAAATTAAGTTAATTATGCCATGAGAAAAAAGTGTGACTGAGCAAGCTCATGCGTAGTTCAAAAGCCAGGCAGGAACGAGCATTATAAGAACAAAAAAAGTTTAATAATTCATTTATTATCTCCAATCATCACACACTGATGTTTAGATGATGATTCAGGGCCTCAAATGACTGTTTCCTCCTTTCTGGGCAAAGAGAAAATAGTGAATATAATGGAGCTGTGCCAGGTGGCACAAACTGATAACAAGAGAATAAAAACAGTCCCACACGGCTTCGCCAAGCTGTGAGCTCAGACTAGCAACAGCAACCTTTTCTGTATAGGTAAATAACATTCCCTTATGATCAGCCAAAAGAATAAGACAGCTTTTTGAACAGGATCAAATACGGCTGTAACAGCTGCTCACCGCAGATACCAAAGGTGTACGAAACAGTGTAATCACAAACATCAGTAGCAGATAAAGATGCTCATGCCCAGCCTGCCTAGCACCATCCCTCATCTGAATATTATTATTCCTACAGCTGAAGGATTGCAGAGCATTACTTGAGCACCTCATCTCTATCTGTGCAAAAGCAGCCAAGGAGTGACTTCAGGCAACAATACTGCTGACAGGTTTTAGGTGAAAACCAACTGAAGTTATCCAAACTGTGGAACAGCAATCTCACAATAACTGCTGACTCTGACAGACCTAAAATATGATCATATTTTTGCTGTAAGGAGGAAACAGTATAAGAAATATGCTATAAAACTGCTTATCAAATAAGAGATACATGCCAACACATATGGCAATCAAGCATACAATCAGGGCACTACCACAGCTCAGGGTATATTAAATTCTACACAGCCAGAGCACTGGATAGACAGATGCAGTGTGGAAATATTGTTCTTGAGACCAAAGGGAACTGTTAAACACCCAGAATTTCTGGCAGTCCACCTTTTATCTTTGCTGTTCATGTTTTAATAACAAATTGCTATGAAAGCAATACAGGTCTACTCAAAATAACCTGGCATACTGTAAACTTCTTGGCTTTGGCATGGAACTAACAATTTTGAGGAAATATGCAAGGCTTGATTTCCAAGACAGATATCTTCTACTGAATAAATAATCAGTAAAAGTTGGATAATCACTCTGGTCTTAACAGTAGCAGCACCTTCCAGCCAAGTTCAACTTGGAAAAAATAGCTCTGAATGTGGCATAATTGTGTTCACAGAGTCACACAATATGCCTAGTTGGAAGGGACCCACAAAGAACATTGAATCCAACCCTTAGCCTTGCACAGGACCATCCCCAAGAGTCACACCATGTGCCCGAGAGTATCATCCAAATGCTTCTTGAACTCTGTCAGACTTGGTGCTGTGACCACTTCCCTGGGGAGCCTGTTCCAGTGCCCAGCCACCCTCTGGGTGAACGACCTCTTTCTAAAACCCAACCTAAACCTCTCCTGATGCAACTTCAGGTCATTCCCTCAGGTCCTGTCACCGGTCATCACAGAAAAGAAATCAGTGCCTGCCCCTCCTCTTCCCCTCACAAGGAAGTTGTAACTGCAATGAGGTCTCCCCTCAATCTCCTCTTCTCCAGGCTGAACAGATCAAGTGCCCTCAGCAGCTCCTCAAACGGCTTCCCCTCAAGGCCCTTCACCATCTTTGCTGCCCTCCTTTGGACACTCTCCAACAGCTTAGTGTCTTTCTTATACTGCAGTGCCCAAAACTGCCACAATATTCAAGGTGAGGCCATCCCAGTGCAGAGCAGAGCAGGACAATCTCCTCCCTCACCCAGCTGGCGATGCTTTGCCTTATAACCCCCAGGACATGACTGTCTGCTCCTGTCTGCAAGGGCACTGCTGACTCCTATTCAACTTGCCATCGACTAGGACCTCCAGGTCCCTTCCCAGCATCTCATTCCCCAGTCTGTACATACATATGGGGCTGCCCCATCCCAGGGACAGAGACTGGCACTTGCCATTGTTGAACTTCCTATGGTTGGTGATTGCTCCGTCCTCTAATTTGTCGAGGTCTCTCTGCAGGACCTTCCTGCCTTCAAGGAAGTCAACAGGTCCTCCCAGTTTTGTGTTGTCTGCAAACTTGCTTAGTATCCCTTCCAGTCCATATGTCACAGTTTTTCCTCACTTCCTACTTTATTGGAAAGATGATGGAGCCAGAGTCTTCTCAGTGATGCCCAGTGACAAGACTAGAGGCAATGGCAACAAAAGACTGAAAGACAGGAAATTACCTTAGAACATCGGGAAACAGTTTTTCACTGTGAGGGTGACTGAGCACTGGCACAGGCTGCCCAGGGAGGTTTTGGAGTCTCCATCTATGGAGATACTGAAAACCTGTCAGGAAACAGTCCCAGGCCACTGGCTCTAATTGGCCCTGCCTAAGAAGGGTCCAGAGGTGCCTTCCAACCTCAATTATTCTGGGATTTTGTGATTGTAGCTCCACACTGTTTCAGTGCCTTCCTTTCCTCAATTTAATGGATTAACCATCCTTATTTCCCTCCTTCAACTTGTCTCAGCATTAACTTAACCAAATTAAAGTCAGAGCAACTGTACTGAGGTATATGCAAGTTGGAAAACCAGCTTTGTCAGAGACATGGATAAAAATCTTTATGTCTACAAGCCTCTCTGCTGTTTTTCAGTTTTACAGGACCATGTGCAAGCTACATGAATGTGGATAACACCACAGAAGGAAAATATGAGGGATTATCAGGTTCTCACTAGTTTATCACCAACCAGATAGGAATTAATTCCTTTCTTTCTTGAACACCTGTGGCTCTGTATTGCTAACGGTTTTCAGTATCTCTGTTGGCAGTGACCCCATGTTCCCAATCATTAATCTGTAAAATTTTTTTTTTTTTTTTTTTTTTTTTTTTTTTTTTTTTTTTTTAACATGAGGGTATTTGTACAACTGCAACTTTCACTGAACTCAACCAGATGGATCAAGCTGTTGGGTTACAACCCCATCTGTGCACATCCCTGCGTGGCAGTGAAGGCCAGCAAAATACCTTATTCCATGAACTATGATTTAACTATTTCAGTCACTCTTGCAGATAAAAAGTATTAAAAATTTTGCACTGGATAGTAGAATACTCCTAATAACAGTGAAATGCTTGGAAACATCCTCTGACTCACAGTTGTGAAGTGAAGCAGAACTGTTTTAAGATGAGGTCAATCAGATTCAAGAAATGCTCACAATGCTACAGAGATGAAAATCCAGTCTGTTCCAGTCCATACTCCCACACTTTCATAGGGTTCATGATTCATATTCATAACTGCGTTCCAAGCATATTTAGGTCAAACACAGAAGTTAACATATTGCTGCATTTCATTACCTTTCAGTGTCTACAAATGGAGATGTGGTCACTATTGCACACCACCTGTAATTTCTGCAGTACTGTGTTCACAGATGGCAGAGGGGCCATTTGGTGTGACCCACAATATAATAACTGTGGCATTTCACCTAGTCCCCACTTCTGTTCTGCATACAAGCACCAACTGCAACCATGCACACCAAGCTACTCCCTCTGAAAACAACATGCCATCATGGTGCATACCAAGAAGGAGAAATGAGACAGACTCCCTTTACTTCCAGCTAGGAAAGATTTGCTTTTCATGTTCCGCAGGTAACAGTCATCCTGCTCCAGACTGAAAGCAAAGGAGACAAGGTAGACATGTGAGACCAAAGAACTGGGGAAAAGAGCTAAAAAAATAAAAAAAATCAGCAACCCAAAAAATCAAGTACAGGCTGTTGCTGGTGCCTACAACAGCTTTCAGAAAGTCAAATAAACAGAGATTACTAGCAAGGAAATCTGAAGTTTATGTAATACACAAAGTCTTGAGACGATTAGCAAAAGTTATGAAGTGCTCCAAAGTCTACAAATGGCCCCCAAGGAAATAATTTTAAAATAATAATAATAAAAAATTAACCAGAGATCACAAAATTGCATTTTTTCTGGCATAAGACCTGTATATTTCTTGGAATTAAATATCTGTCTTTTTATTAAAAACATCCATGTCTGTTCATGTTAGGTTTAAAACATGACCGGAAGACATTTGCTAGATTAACACCCTTGCTATCACGTTTTAACTGTTTAAGGAATCACACAATAAAAAGTCAGCATTTGATTCTCATCAGTACACCATGCAGTCCATTTTTTTTAATTAAAAAAATATTAACTTTATTCTTCATTTGTAATATAAACCAAGAGAGAAAGTAAAGAGTTAAAGCTGTTTGGCAGCTGTTACTTTAAACTCCTTTGGGTTTTACAAATTGCAGAGCATGTCAGTTCCTCCACCCTGGAACTTTTTTAAAACACCCAAGCAGAGGAATGTCATAGCAAAATCATCTGCCATCAGTACAACAGTCAGAGATATGATACAGCAGAGGACCTCCTCCTCCAAATATGTCACTCGTAATAAATTATGGTGTAGCCAGGAGCTGACTGAGACCAGACAGACAGAGAAATCAAAATTAAGAGAGTATGTAGAATCAGACATGACCTATATAGAAGTGACGGGTAAGGCTGAAGAGAGCAGTATGATTTCTTAGAGTGAAGAGATATGTGGAGAGGAGGGACAATGACAGAGCTAATGACACTCCTCAGTGAAAGGGACCAGCAAGAGTATAAAATCTTTTTAGCACTGTTATTAAAAAGGAGCAGTCTAAAGCAGTATTCAAACACACAATACACCAGTTTCATGTTAAAGGTGCTCAGAAAGTAAAGATTAACATACGGCATTAAAACACAGCCACAGCAAATTTGGATCAGAGACAAGGTCAGCATTGCAAGACCTGCAGGGCAAGGACCACATAATTAGAGACTGTCTTTGAACAGAATACCTGGGATAGAATGTTTTGTACAAGTAGGAAATGCTTATGTTTATAATTCTTCAAAGAAATGCCCTTTTTCCCATAAGCTCTTCTTTTCTGCACCTATGGAGAAAGGCTATTCCATCACACAAACATCACATCACTACATTAAGCCCCAATGTCTGGGCAATACAAACACCCTCTCAAAGCAGAAAAACCCAACATGAACAAAGGAGCTAATATTTAAAGATATATAAAATGCTACCCCATCATTTCATAACCTTGCACTAAATTTGCCTTCTCTATAAGAACCCACTTCTATCAAGTCTGAGCTGCCAACAATAACTAAGGAACAGTAAACTACCCTCCAATCTTGTATTCAGTATTACAGGATAGTAGTTCTAAACCAATCCTGAGTATGGCAGCCTTCAGCAACTTAGGGTGGACACTTTTGTCCCTTACCAGTTTAAAACAAGCAGCCAAAGCCAGTAAGACACAGATACCTTTCATGTATCCTCTTCTCTTTTGTTTACCTCTTTCAACTACTTACATTTTCATGTGAACTTTTTTCCTCTGTTTCTACCTTACTTGCTTTTCTCTGTAGCACAGCTGACAGCATTAGAAGTGGTCACAAAGCAGAACTTCTGCTATTTATTCACTTCCATTTAGCAATGGAGAACACTAAAAACACAAAAACTTAACAGATTACAGCCCAGCAGAATCCCAGTCACAAGCTGGGGCCCTCATGCACTACTGCTGTTTACAGATATCTAACAGCCAAGCAAGAAGTTACAGCAGTGGTAGGCAGTACAAGCCCAGCATCTGCAAGAACTGAGAGCAAAACAATGAGACATTTGTTAAAGCTCACGCAGCAAGGCAAAAACAACTGCACAGCAGCCACCATTCTTCTGAAGGGAAGCCAATAAGATGATTGTCTTTTCATTTTCCCCAATGAGTTCACAAAATGTTCATAAGAATCATCCTTTTATTTCAATTATTGCACAGATCTATGTAATCTGGATGCAGAGTTACTCAAAAGGCGGCAGCAGCAGGGCTGGGGTGAGTGTGAAGAGCAGGAGCAGAGCCTGCTCACTGCTGTACGTTCTGCCATACCAGCCCGCGCTGAAGAAGTTGCAATTTAGGATCCTCAGCTGACAGAAAGCCAACACAACAGACCTTCTAAGTCTGGAGGCAACATGCCAAGAAGAAGACAAAGGACTGGTCAATACCACAAGAATTAGTAGCCACAGGATATCGCCACAGCTGTCAAGCCAACCAATCTTCCCTCAAGGATGAACAACACAGAGAAACACAGTGCTCACTACAGCCCCATCTATGCACATCCCTCTGCAGTGTAAAAGCCAGAGGAATGCCTTATTCCACCTACACACTGAGCATCTCTCTCCAGGAACTCCTGAACAACCAAATCCTTCTCAGTCACTTCTGATTGGGATTAAGAATCTGGGAGAAGAAAAGACACATAGATGAGAACATCTCAGAAGCTGAAATGCAGATGTATTTCAAACAACTGGAAGGACAGGTTGAAACACTGCCAAGTTTTCAGGGACAACTAGCTGCTTTAAGACATGTAGATGTGACATTCAGGGACATGGTTTGGTAATGGACTTAGCAGTGCTGGGTTAACTGTTGTACTCAATGATCTTAAAGGTCTTTTTCCAATCTACACGATTCTATGATTTTTTGAGTGAACACCCAGGTAATGTAACTTCTGCAATGAACAGTTGAAAACACAGGTCAGAAGCAAGTTCAAATGAATCTGACAATCTCCACAGTCCACACAAGAACAGACAGCCTCCAGAAACAAAAATCAAGAAATAACTATGCAACTCTCAGCAAAATTCCCTGATGAACTATTCATCTCCTTCATACTTTGGCCTGAGTGTGCTCCTTGCTCTAAGAGAGCCATAGAAGCACACTGAGGAGGACACACATTCATCTCCTCTGAAAGTCAAGATCATCATTACTGTGTGAAGAAATTATTGGCCACTCCACCAAGGCCATTATCTACACCAGAGCTGCTGGCAACAGAAGTCTAAGACAAGTGTGGCAGAAGATTCAGCTACCAGACATATTCTGAAAGGATGGCTTAGAGATCAATATACAAGACACATCATTTACACATTTATTTAAGTAGGAGCAATTTTATTTGATATTTTATATTTCTGATAAAGAAAAATGACAGCCTATCAGTTCCAAACAAGTATACAGAGTGTACAGGAGCAGTTAGAAATCAAGGACCTACTATTGCTACCAAAGAGAAGAACCGCCAGTATTGATTTTCAGTAATGTAACTTGCAGAATTTTACCTGTATTAAGAATATCCACAAAATTCCCAACTCTCATTACAAGGTATTGTGGCTTTAATTGAATGTCTTGCCTTACTTCAGGGTAATACTACCTTGGAAGTGTGCTTTTTTTTTCCTTTGGTCACAAAACCATGACTACAGAATCACACAGGCACAAAGCACCACTGATTTGGGAAAAAGAAATGGAAATACATGGAATTCACTGTTTCAAGATGAATACATCTGATTCAGCATCTGGTCAATTTTTAGGGTGTTTTAACTACCTCTGGAACTCTACTTATCTTGGAACAGATAACAAAGACAAACAGTGGGTCTGATCTCCATTTTAATGCTAAGCATATTTGTTTCTACAAAGGACAATTTTTAATAGTATCAAAGGCATTATCACAGTCTAAAAGATGAATCATCTTGAACTACTAAGATGAGAGAAAAAATTCTAAATTGTACAGTTTTATGTGAAAGATCTAAAAGTCTATCAGAAAAAAAAGTGGACTTTAATAATAAAGTTGCTAATTTGTAAGAATAGTATCAAATACCATGAAAACTCAGGGAAAATAAAACCAATCAGAAGCCAGTGATGTGTAATCAGAGGTCTGAACAGACTGTTTAAAAATCCTGAACATGGAAGTACACATACTCATACACTCAGTTAGTTCACATGCCTTCTATCTGCTAGCAAGGGTTTATTGCAAATCTACTGCCATGAACAGGAAAGAACAAAACACATCTGTATGCATTTGCAAGCCAAAGCTGCTTTGAACAAAGCGAGGGAGCAGAAAAGACGCCACAACTTTTGGTGTTATTGAAATAGCCACAGCAATCCAAGGACAAACTTGAAGCCAAGTGTCCTGGAGAACACATTAATTTCATAGAATAATGACCATTTACAAAGGACTATCACTGTAAATTGTTCAAAGTACAGAATATCATGCCATGAACACATAACTGAAAATGGTGGAAAATGCATTGCAGTTTTACTACTGTGAGGTAAGCTTTGATTCATACCATATGGCCTTACAGGACAAACATGTGTGCATGTCTGCACATGTGTGCATGAATGCTGAGGTCTTCAACCCGCAATTGTAGCCATCCCAGTTTCTTAGCAGAAGTAAGGAGAAGACACGAATATTCCAACAAATAATAAATTCATAGTTTTTACTATTCAGGAAAAATAATCACACTAACTCACTATTTTTGTCTCAGAAACCTGGTAATTATCACAAACTGAGACAAATTAAGGTGTGAAGATAACTAGGTATTATATTGATACTAGGTATTAGGTTCATATTTGTTCTTCTCTTTACAAGGTTTTAAGAAATCTAACAAAATCTTAACAAGAAATCTAATAAAAATCTTAAAATCTAACAAAACCAATCACACCAGTATGTGAATAATTCATGACAAGGAAAGGGATCAATGGACTTAATAATAAGTTCTTCTCTTTTTCCCTATTCTTTTTAATGTGGTATAAAACATACAGTCTTTTTATTTTGCCCTCAGGCTAAGAGGTCCAGTGAAAGCAGTTCATAGCTACCTCATAAAAATCACAGGTCATCACTCTACGTTTAAAATCACAAAAAAGTTAAACCAAATACTATACTAGAAGCACAGGGAACATTATTTACAAATGCAATTATTTATCAGCAAACATCCTGAAATCAACATTTATCAGTATTGCCTCATTCTTGAACAAAAATAATTGCTTCCTATGGTATTTTCTTGTAACTACAGACACGTACTGACTTTTTAAAAGCACCTTGAATTTGAAGGGTTTTATCCTCCTGCTGCTTCAGAGCATGAAACGAGATTCTGATGTTACCTGCAACATCAAGTTTGCAAGTACGTTTGAAATACAGATTAGTTTACAAGACTGTTTTAAAAATGTAGGTTGTCTTCCGTCAGATTAAAATAAAGTTAAAAATTAAGCTCACCTCAATAGAAATGGAAAGGTGAGGAAAAGAGCAAGGGGAAAAGGAAGACGTATCTTAGTACTTGTAGCTGGAATCCATTCAAACTTCATTTCCTACACAGGAACTTTAACATATCATCTTTATGCTTTTTCTTTTTGCCTCCTTTTTTATCTTCTTACTTTCTTAGCATATATATATGTTCAGAAACCAAGCTTGCCATTCATTTAGGGGGCAAATGGGTATGTATGTACTTACACTAAAACCCCCTCAAATTTGAACACCAGTGCAGCAAGTGGGGGCTGCCTGCCTCCCCAGGAGGCTGAAAGCAAGCCCAGACAGACGACTCACCACTGTGCTGCCCACTAACTGCCAGGCAGTTATCTGGCTTTACCCTCTACGCTCATGCAAGTCTGATGAAGAAAAGCACGGAACTGCAGGAAGAAGGTGAATAAATCTGAAAAGTATTTCACAAGGGTCCAAGCAGAAACTACATTACTGAGTCTCAGTAAATTCACTAGAAGTTCCCTGTTAAAGGAAAAATGGCATGAATTAGGACTAAACTGTTGTGTGGGCTTGATTTACTTCCCAGCCCTGACCTAGACAATGGATCATCATGATCACTGCACTTTCTCTTTACTCCTGACTTTATTTTCTGCACAAGACATATCTTCCTCATCCTGTGGCGAGAGAGCAAACAATGAGTGCTTCTTCTCTAAGGCAGATACACTCTTTTATTAATTCTAGCTTTTATTATACACTCAAGAGGCTATAAGAATAACTTAAAGATGCAGCTGAGCAAGGGAAAGTGCTATTCCTGTTGGCAAACATACCCACCTCCTTCAAAGCCTTTGGGCTGTTAAAAGCTGTTCGGAATTTTAACAGCATTTGGAATAACGAAGGCTGCACTTTACTGTCTCCACAAAGACACACCAGAAAGTAAGCAATGATCTGCAACCCGATACTGTCAGACACCATTTGTTTATAGCCAGCTCCAGATGTAGCAAAGCTCTTTCAGGACAGGCTACTTAGAGTATATCCTTACTATCTGTTAACCTCATAGCAGTAGACAGAACTGCATGAAGTAACAGTGAGGCAATGAGATTCTCTACTCCATGTCACCATCATGGTCAGGGAACACTGCTGAGTGTTTACTTTTCAATATATTTTTCAACAGATTCCTCCCTGGAAATGCTATATCACCACAGGCACACAGAGCACCTGGACTGAAGAAACATCTGAAGGAGTTTGGCCATAAGAATTTCAGCTTTAATATTTTCCCCCATGCAGTTAGGCTGGGGGTAAGGGAAGATAACTCTTGATCATTCTGAGCAGCTAACTGATGCAAGACTTAATACATGAATGAATTAGATATTAAAATGCATCTTTGTTTATGGGCAATCACCCGTGGTAAGCAAAGATTCTCTATTGCTCTGAAGGAATCTACAGGGCTATCACTTATTTATGAGTTTGATCTTGACAGCTTATGTATACTCTTCTCAGATTTTTCTTAACCACAAAAGAATTTATGAAAAGTATAGCATATTCTTAAAAGCATGCATTAACTTGTACATGGGAAAAAACGTTATCTTTCTAGGACACCACCACAAAAACCGTTCTACTCTGTTACCTACACTCTCACCCCTCAAAACCCAAGGATATTTTTCTGTGCGTAGAAAGTCAGCTTGTGACATCACAGTACTTCAATCCCTTTTCTAATGACAATATCTGCGGAGAGGGCTCACTCAGCTCTTTCAGCAGCAATACTAAAACCACACCTTAACCAACAAAAAAAACAAATGAAAGAAAAACCTCCAAGAATCACTGAAAGCTTAATTACATGCTCACAGGTAAAATTACTAATTAAACAACATCTCCATCAAGATTCTGAACATAGCTAAAGAATGCCAAGTAGTTTTTGTTGATGTAAAGCGTCACAAAGTAGATAGTTACTTGAAGCTGAACTAAAGATGGAAGCCTTATCAAATGTCTGGAAAAACTGTTAGTTTTCAACAAGAATTTTAGTGCATCAGGTTCTCTTCCTTCGACAACTAATTTTTAAAGTACTTTTACTAGTTTAATATTCCAAAACCTGCTGCAGTTATAACTCAACAGCTTACAGCAATAAGTAAACTGGAAATTCATGCCATTAGAATTTCTTACTCCTGCTGCTTCAGGCTACTTGAAGCAAGTGTAATTTTCATGTAACCTGCTAACACCAATACCTACATTAAGTAAGTCTAATGCCATAGTTCCCTCTAAAAAGTTTTAAACTAGCAGGATACTAAATAATGAAATAATTATCTTATAAGAACAAAGGAAATTTTAACCTTTGAAGAAAATCAGTGTCTTCAAAGTAAAGTTTTTATTGTAGGCAAAAAGTAACAGTCCCACACACAGGTACATCACAGAACAACAAAAATACAGCCCTCCTTTCAAACATCTGTGTTCCTGGGTCCTGTAAATCATATATCATGAACCTAGAGCCTGGCTCTAACTTATTTGCCAGGACCTCAAATGCAACGCCAGATGCTGAAATAAGCTGAGTTGTAAGAATATTCTGGGTACTATCAGTAAAGCTAAAAGAGCAAGTATATTGCTGCTTTGCACTGTGTCTGACAATGTTATTATCACAAGTAGCATTTGTAACTACTGTAGTATTCGCCCAGGTCAGCATGCTACTCAGCAAGTTCCAGAACTTGCCAGGAGCACAACTCAGAGGGCAGTAAAGCAAGCAACTGTTGCTCCCATCTTGAGCTGATGTCTCCCATCCTGCAAACACAATGCAACACCTGGACAAGTTTATCCCCTCCTGCCCTTGTCTGCCTCAACCCCTGCAGACCATCAGTCTTGTCTCCAGAGCTCCTGGATCCATTTATTTCCTTAGCAATGCTTGCCCAACTCAAACACAAACAAAAAAAAGGCCATGAACAAACCCTAGCAGGCTCTCCTGCCTGTCATCAGCAAAAGCAGTCCAAGCCTTTCAGGATAGGAGAGGGCCAACACAGGGACAGAAGGAGGAAGGGTAGGATTAGGAGTGAAAAGTTCTTATCTCTCATCAGTCACTCCAGTCTAAGAGACATCACTGCAGAAGTGCAGTGACTAAGGAAAGCAAGGCAATTAGCTGCAGGAAGGTGAGAATCTCTCCAGCTGACAGACAGATCAGAGGAGTGACCAGACACTATGAGGCGTCATATGCTAATTACACCAACTCATATGTTGATGGCTAGCTGGCAAAAGTTACTCTACCAGAAGGCTATTCTAAGTGCCAGTACCGCTCCACCACATTTCTTTGGCATTCAAATGGGCCAAAATATATAATTTCGTCTCACGCCATTTAGAACATCCAGGTACTAACCCACCTGTTACCCTACAAATGAGATAAACACTCATGAGCACTACATCTCACAGTTAACTGGAGTTGAAACTGTGGATGAAACTCTGTTTAAACTTCCATGAAGGGTACAAAGTGGGATATCCTACGCAGGGATAAAAACCTGTTCTGACAGAGACACAGACAGTTGCAATTGAAAGCGTCTTAAATCATCTGCCAGGACTCAGGTCCACGTCTGCCAGCATGAACTGCTACAATGTAGTTTTTTGCCTACTGTAGGCAAATTAGTTTTTGAGATATTATTTATGCTTTTACTTTGAGCAATGAGGTGCTGTCTTATTTTCAGACAATAGCCATTTCCTGTAAGTGGTAACTTTTAAAGCAGTTAACTTGCTAAATGTTGTACCTTACATATTATGTTCTAGTTCTACAAAAAAATTTAATCATGCATCCCCAGGCACTGCTGCAATGAAGTCCCTGTTTTCCTTTACCACCTCCTCTCAGCCCTTTCTTCTGCACCAGCAACAGCATTTGTATAATTCTGATTAATCCAACTGGGGAAATGATCCAGGTGAAGAGAGAACTGGTGCATACAGAGGTTTTCAGTTGGCTAACTTCCTTGATCTGGTTTACCACACTGATGCCAGTATGAGAAAACAGACAAAGGTGAGAGTAACAATGCAGTTTAACCCAAAATAAATCAACCCTTGGGAATACAACACTAATTAAAAGCATGGCAAAAACATGTAGACAAGTCCAAACAACTCTTTAAGACTCCTCACTTGTTTCTAAAGAGTTCTTTTTGTTTATTTACTCTTGGGAGTGAAACACGCAGGCTCATAAGCATAATGCTACAAAGACAAATGGTTTAGAAATGTAAATAGACAATAACTCTTGTGTGAGCCTTGAGAAACACAAGACAACCCATCCAGGTAATCCAAGAGTGTGTTCCTTTACACAGTTTATTACATTGTATATATTCAGTAGCTCAAGGCCAAGCCAGAGGCCAACACCGAGCTCATGAAACTTTCAGTTACAGTATCTGAGGGAGGATTCATCTGACTAAATAAGGGCACAAACAGTTGTATAGGCTGCCCTGCTCCTCAGTAGAGATTCACACAGCAGGAGTCCTCTGACCAAATGCACTTACTCCAGGTTACAGGAATGATACTCAGTTCCATTAGCTGAGAAGATCAGATATTCATATCTGTAAAAGGACCATGGGTGACTTACTAAGATGCAGACACTGCAGACACCCAAGGCAGATGAGACGCCTCCTACCCTGGATGACAATCGCATATCCCCTTGTGAGGAATCTTACATCCACACAGCAAGTACACACTGAGATGACATGTTTGGATCTTAACTTTTCGCTTTGCACAACTGTTCATGGTACAGTGAAGAACAAGAGGGATAGATAAAACCGCTGATACATTAATTTCCTCCCAGAAGCAGTATAAACGCAGCATTTACCTTAATGTGGTGCTGTTTTCTTATCAAATCTCACAAAATCTCTTGAGAAATACTGGTAGCAGTATTAGTATGTGCCCTTGCTTACAAAGGATGAAAGACACTGTGTTTTCAGTCATGACAATCACAAAGGTGGTATGAAATATGAAGGAGTACCCAACACTACTATCACCTCTGTTAATTACTGCAGGAAGAAGAAAGGGCACTGTTTCCTTTTACAAAACAGGAGTACTTTCTGCCTCTACCTCTTATTTATCTCAGCATTTACCAACTGTCAAGGCAAGCTCCTCTTCACATTGCTATTGTATTACTTACACCTACCACACAATACAGCAGCTCTCAGCACTCCTGCAGCTAGAACTAAACTTGAAGCATTTTGCACCTTACTGGATTGAGCTCCTTTGTTGTCCCCAAGTCAAAAGGATGCTGCTACTTCCTTCGCCTTGGCTTCCCCCCATGCTCCATTTCCTCTCTTCTGACTGCAGTTGCCACTGTGTCTCCTCAAAGTCAGGTACCTTCAGGGCAGAGAGGCTGAGGGTGGCCCCTACAAGTCTCCCCAGTTCCAGTAAGGCTTATGTCGTGTCCATTCTACTGTCATGTGCTCCTGCCTCCCCATCTGAAGAGCAACTACAGCAGAAGAGATAGGTTTCTGTGGCACAGATTCCTACTCACACTGACAGGGATGCTCCACCTCCCAATGCATGAGGTGTACAAATAATGAATAAAGACAGGATTTCACTCCCTAGTATGCCTCCACAGTATAGTACAGGCAGTGACAGCTCACAGAACTGCAATAACTAAGGGTAGGAATAGCTAAAAGAGAGCTTTGGTTTTGGATTTCCAGGGACTTTTGTGCCCTGCCTGCAGAAACTGCTTCTATTCAAAACATATTTTATATCCACAGCAGCTCTGTTTAAATACACCCAATCCCTCAAGAAGCAGGGAGCCAAATTTAGAGACCATACTGCATATAAATTAAATTTTTCCTTCAGTTCATCTCAATGTCTCTTGCTTTCCAAGCTAGCAAGAGTGGAATGGGTATATCTGAATCAGAACATCAGCATTTTACATTAAATAAAAATGTTGCTCTATGTTGAAATATACTTAAATACTCCTTTCAAGGGCTCAGATTCACCATCATGTCAGTTGTGACTGTCTTCCTATTTTAAAGAGAAAAATTCAATGGACTTAGTAAAAACAACAGGAAATTACCGTATGCTCACACTCTTATGGCTCTATACTAACAAAGACATACATATTTTCCAGTTTCTAATAAAACTAAAGACATTATTTGTAAAAAAAGCATGTGTAATGCTTATTACCCACGCACAGCAAGCCAGACATTACATTAACTGAAAGCTTAATGTAAACCAGCTTTCAGGAAAATGTTTCTGGAATTTCTGAAGGAAAAAAAAAGGCACTCTGTTCTCTTTGTCATTTCCTAAAACAAAATGATTTAGTATTTATTATTAGTGTGTATTATACTTAGTATTATTAAACCGATTTGTTCTAGTAAAATACAACCACTTACACAGGTTTCTTGCCTCCCTTATTTGTGCTCCCTGGCAGGTAAATGGTAAAACCACTGAGACCTGTGGGAGAAGCAGAATATCAACAGCAACAGCTCTCTCAGAAGTTGCCTTTTTTCATATCTCAAGGCAGAACAGATATATACTGGAGCAAAGGAAAATTAATCTTACAAAAATGCAGCTTGCATAAGCTAATGAGTGTATAGGCCAATAGAAATACTGAAAGTGCACACTCTGATTTCAAGTTGCAGGTATTTTTTAGAGATTACTTTGTTTGCCTTTGGCTAACTGGAGAAATAACTCTCCCTAAATTATATGCTTGAGACACGCAAGAACGTATTGATCAAATGTACTAGAGCGATGTGAGATGTGGAAGAGAAGCATCATTCCCAACCACACTGCTAATCAATGGCCACACTTCAAGCGGGGTTGTTGAGAAATGCCAGTAAAGCTGAACCACCAAGCTACCAGGTACAGCACAAACCTCTTCTGACACAACCTGTGCATTGAGTTTCCTTGCCATGCATTTTCCTCTGGGTTTTCTTCACGCACCACAACAGGCCACATTGCCAACAGAAGACAAGAGTAAAAAACTACTCTGAAGTTTGTACTAACAGGAAGCAGATCGAAATTTCCGTTCCTCCATGCACCAAAACCATCAGAGATTTCTAAAGTTTTCCAACAAATCTAAATGCACAACCCTTCTTCCTCCCCAGCACACAAATACATATAGCCAGGCTTCTGTTAAACTAACAATTACCATTAACAATGGTAAAATGGCATTTAGTTGTTAGCAGAAACCTCTCCTGCAGAAACAGGACTGTTTTTGAAACCATTCACTTGGCCAAAAGTTGGCATAGAAAGTAGCCATCCCTAAAAATTTCATGAACCAGGTTCTAGTCTTGAGCAGGAAGAGGCATCAGTGTGGGGTTTAAAGAAAAAAAAAAAAAAGAAGTGAGGAGGAAGGGAGAAGGTTGGCTTAACCTTTGTGATATGCAACAGATGGCAATTTTCACCACATCAAGACACAGCTAGACAAATGACCACAGGGAAGCCAGTATGTGAATTTGCCATCACTTGACAAGTGCATACACGCATTATTTAAGTTGAATCACTTACTGCAAGGTATCACAAGCAAAAGGGTAAATGCAAATGTTTAGGAGAAAAAGACTGCAGTTTTAAACCCTCAGATCACCTAGGTAACTTATTCAACTGACTGAGAAAAATCAGTTACTAGGCGTTTGCAGGCTTTACTAGTTCAAGGTAAACAAGAAAAAAAAACCAAAAAACAACCAACCAAAACCTAGTGCTTACCTGGATCTGATAACTGATAAAACCAAAAAAACCCTTATCCGCATTAAGGCTTTACAATACTATCTAGTACTAAGTAAACAATTTGTTTCTCCACTAAAATAAAGCAACGTCTCTTGCACTGCTTTAGAGCAATTTAGCTTCTACTCTGATGAGTCCATTTGTGGTCTCACTGAAATAAATATTTGCATGTGAAGGTCATTAGTAATTTGCAGAGACAATATGGCAGTGCAAGAGGAAAGAGAAAGACTTCATTTCTGCATCATCTAAACTCTATCATCATGGCTAAAACTGCAAGCCTGGGATAACTGACTTCAAAAAAAAAAGCCAAGAACTTGAGGGTCTCCTCACAGCTGTTACTGTGCTGTCCAGAAAAGAAGCCTTGCAGAATGTCCAGCTGAAATGGTTGTGAAGTTAGCTTCCACAATGCCAAGTACTGTAATGGCTGCTTGCAGGCAGGCAATTCCAAACAGCAGCACTCAAGCATCAACCCTCCTGTTCTCTGTGCACACAGAGGGAGGAGATACTATGAATTCTGACTAAGCAGCAACAGCCGAACTTTTATTCACCACCATACTGGGGAAAAAGTATCTGCCTGATCTCATTCTGGTAGTGTGAAGATGGGACAACCTGAGCATATTCATCTACTAGTAGACTAGTATTTGAGCTGAGTGCTATTTATTATTCAAATGTTATTTTATTATTCATAACTTCTTCTAACTAATAAAATAGGAAGATCAACTAAGACATGAGTTAAAACCAATACCCACCGCAGCAGACAGAAGTAATACCAGATTTCTGCACTATGACACAATATTGTAGGATTTCTCTTAAAAGACCCTCCCCAGCACCTATGAATAAATGATTCTCATCTTTTACAAGAAGCAAAGTTTGCAGGCAATGAAGAAACTTAATCTCTTCTTAAATTACGCTGATTTTGCTTTCATTCTCCCTGAGTTAGTGTTACCTCTTCATATAACTGTTAAATTCCTATTTGCCAAGGCTCCCTAGGTTTAAAGGGAACTGTTCATGTGAAGAATGTACACTGTGTATTTTGTGTACTCATCAGACAAATCACTAATGCCAACAGGAATACAGTTTAAGGGTCGGCTTGGAGTTTTTTAATTAAAATTGCTACACATTCATTTCAGCATTCAAACAAATTTAAGCTCTGGAATACCTGATAAAACAATTAAAAACCAACAACAAAAAAAAAAAAAGACAAAACGAATCAACCAAACCCTCAAAACCATCATTTATTCCTTATCTGAAATACTTCTCAAGTTTTACATATATGAGAGAAGTTAGAGGTAAAGCCTTATCAATCCTAAAGCATGCCTTCATGGATGTCTAATGATCTCTATGCTGGGGCTCTAAGCACCAACACCAACAGAAAGGAACAACTCAGCTGTGAGGATTTTACCATGTTAAAGAAAACAAGGTACTGAAAGTTAGAGGGTACCTTTGTGACCTTCAGGGGCCACAACAGAGCTGCATAATGAATCAAATAAGGTAACAGTTGTGCCAAAGTCATTCAATTTTCTAAACAGGGTGCTAAGTGCAGAGCTTAATTACCAGTACTTTCCATATTCACAAATTACATAATCAGTCTGGCTGAGGAGAATTTGAAGCTGGGACTGTCTGAACATCCGTCTGAGGGCAATGAAGGAGAGAAATGCTTGATGCAAAGCATCCCTCCTCATCCCTTCCTTAATCAGAACACTGACTACAAATCCCACCTCCAAATCCAAGACTTATTTATTTGATCTGTTAACACAGACATCGAACATCTTAACCGCATCTCATCCAATCTGTCCCACCACGAGGAGGGTTCTCCACCCTAGTCTTATGTAAACTGTCCAACAATAAATACTGCAGCTGAAGCAAGTATTCCCTAATGGCATCCTATGGCTTTCTCACATGCACTTTTATTCCAATCCCTTGCTTTTTAACTAGTATATTCCCAGCCACAAAAGGAAAACCAGCCATCTGCAAACATCCCTGAACTTTGGCAGTAGCCCTTCACCTGTATCTACAACTATCACCAGGGTACTAAAAAGGCAAGAGGGGAAAAACAATTGGTTTAGGTTTTACAACCATTTAGCACTTCCCTTCTATGCTGTGTGTATTCCTATTGGGAATGTACCTGGTGCTAAAACTGTTTTCCCCAGAAAATGCTCACACCTGATATTCAGAAACTTACTCAAGGCTACAAGCTGGCATTACATAAACTTTCAAAAAGAGATTCACAGTAAGTAGCTGGTAACTAGAGAGCAGAATACACTTCAATATGAGATCAGTTCTACATATCCTCTTTTACCAACGTACATGTGCAAAGACTAAAGATTAGGCTTGTAATTGGGCTTTGGAAAATGAAAATATCTCTGAAAACTCGTGTTCTTACATGGAAGATAAAATTAGACCATTCTGTTCAGATAAAAATGTTCTCTACTCACTGACATAGCTGCTATTACTTAAATAATCAGCCAGCAGTCTTGATGTAGGTGTAGCAGCTACAAACAAGCCTTTCCACACCATCTGAATTGAGTTTGACAACCGAAGATGAAATCAACAGGGCAGTTGAAAGGCACTAATTTTGCCAATACCTCACCACTTCGATTGCATACATGAAGGAGATTTTCCATATTATACAAAAATTACAATAGATTTTTATATTACCTTAGTATCTGAAGTGATAGCCTCATGGGAAAAACACAGTTCTGGTTTTCTGGTATGCTTATCAACACACTCAATATATCCTGAATTTAGTGGCCTTTGAGTTATAGTTTAATACTTCTTATCCAGAACTCCTATTGCTTTGTCCTTTAAAAAAAATGTCAGAATCTGACATTACATTTGATGTCAGACTGCCTAGTGTGTAAGTTTTTCTACAAGACCTTTTGACTACTCTGTATGAGAGCACAGGCCCGCTTAGATTTAGCTCAGTGTACCATAAATACAACCACCAACGGAAAGAGTCTAAAAGAGATTACTTTTAACGTTCTCCTTCTTGCAGTAAGGAATCGCTTAGGGATTCTTACCGACATGCAAGAAAGGAAAGCTTCGAGGAAACCAGGACATCACCCTTCGCATGGTGCACTCCCAGCCCGGCACAACGGGAAGGGTGCTGCCAGCCCGCTACCACGAAGGCTGAGCCGGCGTATGATCGCTCATCCCATTTGACACGTTTAGCCACTTGATACCACGTGCCAAAGGCCAACACTGACCACCGGAGAGGATGCACTTTATCCTAACGCGTCTCGTACACAAGTTTTCTGGTTCCTAACATACCCACAGTCCCGGCAGGGGCGATGCTGCCGCAAGATCCCTGTCGGAGCCCGTCGGGAGGAGCCCGACCGAGGGGCTACGCTCCTGCCACCGAACGCAAGGCGGAGGGTGAGCGGGACGCGGGGGTGTTTCCCCCCTCGAATTTCCACAGGACCGAGGGCTGGAGGGCAGGTGCACCTCACCGGCCAAGGGGCTACCGCCCCACGGCACAGGTGAGGGTCAGGGCAGCGCAGCCAGGGCAGGACCCGCAGTCCGGCACAGGAGCACCAGGAGCTGCCCCAGGTGCAGGGTAAAACCCTGCGGCTCCTCGGGCGCGGGCTCGCTGCGGCTTCTGCTCCGCGCTCGGGCGAGGATGGAGGACGAGCCTGCCCGGCCAGGGAGCGTCTCTGCCCTGCTGCCCAGGGGCGGCCGTGACAGACCCCGCCCGGCCGGAGCCACCGCGCCGAACAAAAGGCCCGGCCGAGGCCCGGAAACGTCCCGGGGCCGCGGGCCGAGCCGCGCCGCCAGCGCGGGGGGCGAACCCCAGCGCGGTGGCCCCGCACGGCCTGCGGCCGCCACTGACCCTCGCCCGTCTCTCACCGCCGCGTCGGGCCCTGCAGCGGGCACGGCGGGGAGGGGGAAACCAGGGGATAAGGACGCAATGCAACAGCTCCAGCGGCGCCGAGCGACGGAGGGTGGGAGGGGGCAGCACAATAAGGCCAGCGCAGCCTCTACCCCTGCCGGTAACAAAAGCTCCCCAGCCGCAGGGCTGCCTTCGCCTCCCCGGGCTGCGGGGTCTGAGGTGGGCGCTGAGAGCCGGGAGAGGTCTCGCACCGCCGCCCCCCCTCCCTCCCCGCCGTACCCCCGGCACGGCCCCCCGCACAATGCAGCCCCCGCCGCCCCGGGGGCCGCCGCACAAAGCGGACCAGTCCCGCCGCCCATCCCGCACCGACCTTGAGTCGCCTCCGGCGCCCCTAAGGTTTTGGTCACCGCCTTCCACACGTTGCAGCCCAGCAGGCAGAGGAGAAGCGCCGCCGACCTGCTCATTTCCACCCGCCGCCGCCAGCCGCCGCCAGGGAGGGAATCGCCGCCGGAGCCGCTGCCCGGAGGAGGAGGAGAAAGAGCCGCATCAGGGGCTGGCCCGCTCCGCGCCTCCCTCCATGTTGCCGTGCGCTGCCCCTCCTGCTTTCTCCGCCTGCTGCATTGTCGTCCCGCCGCAGCGCCCCGGCTCCGCGTCCCGCGCTGTCCCCGCGGGCGGCGAAGGCGGGGGGGAAGGTGGGGGAGGCGACAGCACTCCGCGGCTCCGCTGCCTGTCCGCCCGCGTTTATTCTTCAATTCCCCGCCGTGTATCCCCCCCGCTCTCCCGGCGGGAGCAGCCCGAGCTCCCCGCCCGCCCCTTAACCCTTCGCGGCACCCCCTGCCCTGCCCCGCGCCGCGCCGGCCGCGCAGCGCCCCCTGCCGCCCGCGCCCCGCCCGGCCCTGCCCGGCAGCGGCTCCAGCCCCGGCCCGGCCCCGCCGCCCTGCCCGCTGCCCGGGGAGCCCCGCGGCCCGGCCGCCCTTGGCCAGGTGCTGCCGCGCTTACCTGCCGTGGGGGGCCGGGTCCTGCCCGGCCGCGCCCGCCGCCCGCTCTCCCTCCCCGAACGGCTGCAAAATGGCCTCCCCGGCGATGCCGGCCCCGCTCGCCGCAGCCAGCGGGAGGGACGGGCGGGAAGGCGGGCGCCGTGCCCCGCTCCCCCGGACGGGTCGGACGCGTAGGGTCGCAGGGTCTCCCACGGCCACGCGTGACCCCCGGCCGGGGTCCCCGCTGCTGCTGATGTGGTATTTAAAGAGGGTTTTAAAAACACCACGAAACAACCAACCACAAAGCAACAGCAAATGCACCCATCTACTAGTTTTAACGCAAAATCGTTTAAAAATGCTATTGCAAACTGCACAGGAACGGCGAACTCTGGGTTGGAAACGGTGGTATCGAGGGCTGAGACCGGGCACGGCCGGGGCAGCGCTGCCGACACTGCCCAGGGCAGGACAGGCTCCCTGGGGCTTCCTCACTGCCCTGTTGCACCTTCCACAAAAGCATCTCTCGGAGTGCTTTTCTCCAGGCCAGCGGGGGCTGAACACAAGGGCACAGCCGTCACTCCTCCCTTCCCGGGCTCTGCTGAGCATTATGTGTCCTAAGGGAGGGAGAACAGGCGCTCCTCATGTTTCCTCCAGCACAGAGATTGGTGCTACAGACAGCTATTATGGCAAGTCTTTACACAGCTGTGCAAAGCAAAGCCTCTGCTCAACTAGCTCACGGATTTCCCACGATCTGCTTCCCAACACTGCTAATGCTTCAGTTTCCCTGTAAGACTCCAGTTTGTATACCTTCTAGTTTAATCTCTCCCTGAGGTGTCTTAAAGCTTCAGGATTTATTTGTAATATCTATTTTTAAATGAAATCTGTCAATAAAAATGTGATATGTTATACATTGATTTTTAGAAAGCAGTACAGTTGTTTTTTGTCACTTCAGTATTTGCCCAGAGTAGCTATACCACGAGCTACCACAAGGTTATTCCTTTTATGAATTTTATGAAATTCTAGTGCCCCAGAAGTGTTAAAACTGATTTTCCAGATTTTTTTTTAGAGACATTACAATTGATTACAATATATTTCACTTTGGGTTTACTGTTTAGTTTTTCAAATACATCTTCTGAGTGTTGATAAATAACATCTAGACACTGCAACTTTATCTTTGCATCCTGAGAATTTGGAGGATTTTTTTGTAAAGTTTGGTCCTATAAGAAAACAAGGTACAAAAAGGCAATTCAGTTCACAGAGAAGACCAAACGGGCAAATACAGATCATGTGATTTTACTCCCGCTTGTCATAAACAAAGATTTCAATACTGTAAATTCAGGGCATGTCTGAACAGTTATCTTGTATGGAGCATGGCCTGAGGAGCCTGGTGGATTTATGAGGAAACTAATCATACTTTAGGAGCTGTTAGTGACTGTGAGGCAACTCCTTAAAGAAAGAAGGTTGGCCATGTGGCAAATAATCACATATAGCATCTTTTTTTGAGATCCTGTTTCCCTTTTCTCTGTATGTACATGAACTTAAATTAGCATAAATAGGAGGAGTGCAGAGCTAGAAATTTATATAAAATCTATTTCTGTCCATAACGAAAGCTAGAGCAATTTGTTACAGAGAAGAAAATGCATTTTTCTGAATGTACTTGTATTCTTTTCCTGAATATAGTTGTATACTTTTCACAAAAAAACCCAACCAAACAAAAAGCACCAAAACCAACCAAAACCAAAAAACCATCACCCCTCCTCACGCCTCTCTCCTCCTCCCCCCCTCCCCTTCCCCAAAACCAAAAAAGTACAGATACAGCAGTCCTTGCAATATCAGTGGATAATATATAATGACTGGGCTGTAAAAGGAATGAGAAACTGCACAGAGATGACAAAATCATAGAATGGTTTGGGTTGGAATGGACCTTAAAAATCATCTAGTTCCAACTCCCCTGCCACGAACAGGGACACTTTCACAAAATCAGGTTGCTCAAAGCCCTGTCAAACTTAGCCTTGAACACTTGCAGGGATGGGACATCCACAACTTCACTTGGCAACCTGTTAGAGTGTCCCATCACCCTCAAAGAATTTCATCCTAATATCTCATCTAAACCCGCCTTCTTTCAATTTGAAGCTTGTCCTATCACTACAGACCCTCGTAAAAAGTCCCTCTCTAGCTTTCTTATAGGCCCCCTTTATGTACTAGAGGCTGCTATAGTCTTCCTGCAGCCTTCTCTTCTCCAGGCTAAACAAGCCCAACCCTCTCAGCCTTTCTTTGTAGGAGAAAGGCTTCAGCTCTCCAAACATCTTCGTGGCTTCCTCTGGACTCACTCCAAGAGGTCCATGACCTTATTTGGGGGCTCCAGAGCTGTTCACAGTATTCCAGGCAGGGTCTCATGAGAGTGGACAGAGGGCAGAATCACCTCCCTCACTCAACCAGCTGGTCACATATCTTATGATGCAGCCCAAGGTACCTCTGGGCTGCAGATTTTGAAAACACAAGCTATATGTCGTGCCACACAATCCCCACATTATCACTCTGTATTTCAGCTCAGATATGCTTACAGACTATGCTGGGCATACAGGGCTTGTCTCCTACCCGAATAAGCTAAATTTATCTATATGATTATATGGTAGCACTCTCATAAATGCACCCATTCATAAAATGAAGCAGAGCTATTCCTCCAAAGAGCTTCTCTTGAAATGATCTTTTCTCCCTTGCTTCAGTGAGCACTGAAGTATCTAACACTGACATACTGGTAATGCCACTGATTCCTGGATGAAAACTCCCTGTGACACATGGGATAGTTGATGTCTCAGAGCTGGGTTCAAATCCTCCTCAAACTTAAGCAAATATCAGTTATACTCCAGTCATGTTTTCGTGCCTTGTTTGCTGACACCCACTGGCTAGACACCCTTAAAGTAAAAGAGACAATTTTCTGCAGCCTGAGTAAACACCAGAGGGGAGGTGTCAATAAATAACATTAATACAATAATATGACCAAAGTCAGGCTGTAGTGAGAGCTCAGCTCTGACTATGGTCATGCATGAGCCAGCAGCGTGCCCTTGCAGCAAAGACAGTGAATGGTAGCCTGGGCTGCATTAGACAATGGAGGTGATCCCTCTTCTCTCCTCAGCACTGCTGAGGCCACTTCTGGAATGAGGTGTCCATTTATGGGCTCCTCGGTATAAAAGAGGTATGGACATACCAGAAAGAGTCCAGTATCAAAGTATCAAGAAGATGATGAAGGGACTGAACCATCACTCCTATGAGGAAAGGCTGAGAGAGCTGGAACAGGTCGATCTGCAGAAGAGAAGGCTCAGAGGGGATCTGATCTATGTATATTAATACCTGAAGGGAGGGTGCAAAGGGCCAGGCTTGTGTCAGTTGTGCCCAGTGGCAGGACCAGAGGCTATGGGCACAAAATGAAACACAGGAGGTTCCCTCTGAACATCAGGGAGAACTTTTTTATTGTGAGGGGGACTGAGCACTGGCACAGGCTGCCCAGAGAGATTGTGGAGTCTCCATCCATAGAGATACTCAAAAGTCACCTGGACATAATCCTGAGCCACCGGCTCTAGGTGGCCCTGCCTGAGCAGGCAAGTTGGACCAGATGACTTTCATAAGCTCCTTCCAGCCTCAACTATTCTGTGATTCTGTGATTTCTATTCAGAAAGAATACTTGACTCCTAGCATTGGAGGTGCAATGGAAACTAGATGGCTAGACCTATTCCTATCCCAAGGTGGGAACTTTTTCCTTTCTACAGCATTTCCTATTTGAAGCT